>OX376373.1:136438494-137006564 GCA_947369275.1 Nemotelus nigrinus
ATATGCGCGAATCCAAATAATTTATGTAGTTCAGGGGATTACCACTGCGGTCTGTCAGAGCGCTCTGGTCAGTAGGTGAGTGTGTGTGACATTTCGACAAGTGTCCAAACGTCAGTATAATGTACACAACACTTTTAACCTTATGTGGGCACAGAGTGCCTAAAAGTACACTCAGAAAACGATCCAATAAAATCAATAAGAATTTAATAGTTTTCTAATTATTTTTCCCATTAAATTTGGTCAATGTGATTTATAATAATATTTCAACAATTTAAAAATTATTAAAGTTACACTGAAACAATGAGTAGGCTAATAAATTTAAGGAGATGCAAACTGTATTATCTATTATTGCTTCTTCTTAATTCAATATGTATATCTCCTGTAAATATAACGTGAAAACCTCATGAAAATAATGTTGAGGTTTATTAAGTATATCATATACAACCTATATCTTCTATTATTATCTCGAATTAAAGTAATACGCAGAAGCCTATAAATCTCATAAGAAATCTATACCCTCTTGTAGTCTGATCTCATAATATCAATGATGTGTAGTCAAATTAAAATTTGTTTTTCATAATCTAAATCTATCAATCACATACAATAAAAAAATAAAGCGTTTCAGTAGTAAAATAAATGTTTATTAATTCTTTTAAAAATAAAATAAACTTAATTAGTACACTAACCAACATATATTATTCACCTTAATGTGTAAAATTGTGAGTTTAAACTTTGCAAAAATTTAAGTTTCTAATGTCTTTTGAGGCGAATCACATTCTCAACGGCATTTTTTAACTATGTACGATATGATATGGTTAGAAAAAAATTTCAGAGACCACTCTTTGCAAACAAAATGTATGACACTTTCATCGCCAATCGTTAAATGTCTGCCACTTCAAATAAATAGGGAAATTCTCTTTTCATTTTTACCAAATAAAATCCATGTTAATAGTGTAAAAAAAAAAATGATTTTTTAGTACACCGAGGAAAAGTTAACCTTTCTCCAACGTTTTTTAGTTGATATTTAACGAAATAACAAAGCGGAGCACGACCAATGCACTTTAATGTTTAATCGTTTAATACAATCTGCAAAGGAAATTCAATACAACGTAGTACGATTTGATGAGACGATCGAATCATTTCTATAGTTTATACCCTTCGTATACCATTTCGTGCACTATAGTACACACAATTTCGTATGGCACGATCCAATAACTACAATACTGTCTATTATTAGTTAAAAATCGTACCTGCATGTTGTTAATAGTAGATACTATTGACATTATGGGATCATCCCATTAGATACGCAATGTATGCTATTAATAATAAGTAATCGGATGATAGTTTTACATTTTTACATTTACATTTACTATCAAAATACATTTACATTTTACATTTACTATCAAAATACTATTAATTCCGTCCGATTTCTTAGGAATTCATGCGGAATATCATCCTTTTGTTTCTATAGGATCGTAATCATGTCTTCAATTGTATCAAATTTTCTGAGTGTAGGCCCCGAAAATTTTTCAAACTTCAACTTGTGATAACTCCCGATAAGTCAGATGATCACGAAATTTACAGGGCACATTGATGCTTATAAGAAATAGGCCTGTGTAATTTCCGATTATTGTGCGGAGAACCTTTTAGCTGCGGCAGCCACATAAATAAAATTCTTCGTACCATCGAATTTATTGAATGGTTTACACTTATTAAGGGATAATGCAAACGATAACTAAACTAAAGGTCGTTTCGATCCAGTAAATTTTAACTTTCAACATTCCTCGCCCCAAAAGAGCGGTAGTTAATCGTCAAACCATCTATTTTTTCCAGCACTAGAAATTTGTGTTCGCGATAGTTCTAGACTGGAGCATCATGTTACAATGGGAATCACAGGATGTGTTAGTTTTTGGTAAGAGCAGCTCTGATCGAACTTTCTTAAATATACAAATAACCCTGCTAACTTCAGATGCAACCGTTGAATATGCATTCAAAAGCTACACAATTTCTTAAATTTTCCTTCGAGAATCAGTCTGTCTAGCGATCCCTAGAGTTTTTTTTTATTTTCGCACCAATCGAAGGCAATAATTTCTACTAGCAAATTGTATAAGGACTTTAATTTACAAGCCATTAGTTTTTAAACATCTGTGAACGAGCTCCACCGTTTCTTTATAACGGCTTCGAAGAGAATGCAAACGAGAGTTAAATTCCAAACTCTAGACAAGATAGAAAAATCGGTTTTCAAAATATCAAAGCTAATATTGTTGCTAAAAATTAAATATTCTTTAGGAGGGTCGATGGTTTGAAGGATTTAATTTTGCGTGCCTGCCGTATCTACAGGGTTACCCGCATAATAAGTTAAGTTCTTAAAAACGTCAATATGTCCTGTAAGTTTCGTAAGGATCGGATAACTCTATCCGAAGTTATCGCAATTCGAAATTTTACACATTTTCTATTCCTACTTTTAGACACTTCGCACCCACGAAGGGTTAAAAACTTTCAAAACGTTATCATAAACAAGCTGAAAACACTATTAGTTATCATTTCGCATACTTGTTTATTTCCAAATTTCTTATCTCCATAGAAACACAGAAGTTCCTTATAATTCACTACAGTCCCCACCGCCGCCAAAGGGTTAATAGTATCTTAATTTGATCTTGATTCCGACCAACTTCTTGTGCTTATACATCAATACATCCTGAAAATTTCAACTCCAACGAGTAACGCAAACATGAGTGATACTCACTGAATCTTTGTGTTGATGTATTGAATTACCATCATAGATAAGGACACGATGAAAGTACTGATATTAGTACGGTATCGATACTTTCGTTTGATACCAAGTAAAATTTTACTTGAATCGAAACTGTTCGATATTTTACTCATATCAATACTTTGATGGTAGTATCGTATCGACATGTGACTGAAACATTTTTATATGGAAATCGACACATCTTTCTAAACTGAGCTACGAACTATGTCTTCGTACAGCAGCTATTTGAAACTCAAGTGATAAAAAACAATAAATTGTTGCGAGAAATTTAAAAAAGTTTTAAGACAGATTTATCCATTAAAGATTTTATTTAATTTAGAAACAAAAACTAATCCATTTAAATTATTCATTACAAAGTTATTAACTAAAAATAAAGCAAAGTCGACAATTTGCCTGCAATAAAGTCTTCGTACACTTACGAAACAGTTTATCAAAATCTTAAAAACTATAGATACTTTTTTTTGGTATTATTTAGTTGGGTAGCCTTTATTTTTAATCACGGTTTTAAGGCAGAGTGGCATCAATTCTACAAATATTTTTGCATAGCTTGGCTCTATTTTCACCCATTTCTGCTAAAGAGCCTGTTTCAACTTAGATTTTGAGCTAATACGATGAGTCCTGATCCTTTTTTCTAGCATGCTCCGCATGTGCTCAATGGGATTGAGGTCAGAACTTTGCGGCGATGTTTTAAGCAAATGTAGAACTTTGTACGCCAAAAACATCCTTTTATAGTGTGGAAATAGCCAGGGGTGTCTTACAACCCAAAAAAACACCATGAAAACTGTAAAGCACTGTGGCGGGGGCGTTATGGTATGAGGCTGTATGGCTGTCAGCGGCGTTGGAAACTTAGAAATAATTGAAGGAAACATGGATCATCGGGCATATATTGCAATTCTCAAGGGAAATTTGCATTGAATTTGATTTTTACTTTCAACAAGATAATGATCCTAAGTGCATGCTCATAACACTAGAATGTTCTTGGCGTACAAAATTCATTTGCTTAAAACACCGCCACAAAGTCCTGACCTCAATCCCGTTGAGCACATGCGAAACATGCTGAAAAAAAGGATTAGGCCTCAGCATACTAGCTCAAAACCAAAGTTGAAACAGGCTCTTTAGCAGAAATGGACGAAAATAGACCCAAGCTATGCAAAAATACTTGTAGAATTGATGCCACACTGTCTTAAAACCGTGATTAAAAATAAAGGCTACCCAATTAAATATTAACAAAAAATGTATCTATAGTTTTTAAAATTTTTCATAAACTGTTTCGTTAGTGTACGAAGACTTTATTGGAGACATATTGCTGACTTTGTTTCATTTTAAGCTAATAACGTTGTAATGAATAACTGAAATGGATCTGTTTTTGTTTCTAAATTAAATAAAAATGTTTAATGAATAAATCTGCATTAAAACTTTTTCAAATTTCTTGCAACAATTTATTGTTTTTTATCACTTGAGTTTCAAATAGCTGCTGTACGGGGACATTATTGGTACACTGTAATTAGTTTCAACTTTCATATCCTAATGTCCTCTCAATGGACGAAAAACAATGATATTAAATTAGTTTCAAAAGTGATATATGTATCTGTAAAAAGACACATTTTTGATTTGAGAGTGCAACAATCCTCGTGAACAATATCTGGTCTTCTGTACGCATCATCATCATATCACTTTTTTTTATCATCGCTTATCTCCTCTTCAAAATTAACTTTTATCTAGTTTAATTTAATTTAATAAATTTATTATTTTAATGTTTCTAATCCGACTCAAAGAATGCTTTTTGCTTGCTCCCGTCTTGAGCGAGCACACAAAACGAAATCTGATAGAATAGTTGCGATTAGCTCCACACGTCGACTGAGTTGCGCTTTTGAGCCTCCATTTTCTTGATAAACCGTTGTGCTTCGGCCTCTGACTTATTTCCTTTGCTGGATGCTGACTTGGAGCAGAATAATTCTTACATCGATTGCCATATTTTTGGCGTCGCTGTGAGAACGGGATTAATGAGTAATGAAAAGGGATAATCAAGTGAAGCAAACGTACCCGCCCATGTGTTCTCACCAATAAATAACCTTCCGAATTAGATCTGAATGTGTGACGTAAATTTTGTGTGCTTGATCCCGAGAACAAAGTCGCGGAACGGCACCAGACCAGTTCCCGGCCCTATCATTATAATTGAAATCTCTGGCTTCGTTGGAAGTCTAAACTGACTGACTATAGTAAGTATCATTTGATATTTACTCATATCAGTACTGTCGCAATGAGTACGGGACTTATATCAATACTTGGTTCTGATACTACTTTAAAGTAAAAGTATCGATACTTTCTTTCGATATCGTGTCCCTAATCATAGATATAAGAAGAATGGATACGAAATGGGCCGAGAGAAATGAAGCAATTTTCGACCTCTGGTCTCAATGTGTTTGTATAAAACAATAACAAATTTCATGCAGAAAAGTTGATGTATTTGGAAATTTGTTGAAATGTATTAGTTTCCCCGTTATCCCAACCACCCTGTAGATTGGATGGATTGAAATGAATGTTTACATAGAGAGTCTACAGCGCTGAGGGGTGGTGCGTGCGGCATTGAGGGGAAAGCTGTTTTACAGAGAGTAAGATTGCATGTGTAGTAAAATTGCTTCACTCACGTACGGGCTCATGCATTGTGATTGCGTGTCCATTCTTTATATGTCTATGATTACCATACTTCGCGCTGCGAAGAAAAAAGCCCCCATTGGGAAACGAGTTGAGCAAAAGTTTATTCCCCAGTTAACAGGTTAAGTAACATCGTTCTAAAGTAATAACATCTTCTTTTGTTTTTATTTTCAGATAAGTGCAGACTAGACCAACAGGTGAGTTGTACAATAGTCCATTCTACTACATCTAGTCAGAATATTTTAAAACTTATTTCTACAGCCTTTTGATTTTCCATTGAATACTTACTGAAACTTCAAAAATCGATAAAAACTTAATAGATACAAAAGTCAATGCATTCACATCGGCCACATGTTTCATGTATCTCTCGTTTTCCATCATCTCATTCACACGTTTATCTGACAAGCAGCTATGACACAAGACGTGCGAATTTGTCTAAGTAGCCCATCTCAATTTAGCTATACTCACAAAAGAACGCAAAAATATTCATGCTTTCATTTGAATTTCACATATGAATTTTCTGACTTTGTTGCCATTCACATTTCAAATACATATGAAATCAAACCTATACTAAGAGCACAACCCTAACCAAAACAAAATCAGCATCACGATCGCAGTTTCACTCAAACATACAACGAGCTCGGGTCCCTTGAACTACCCTTGGACCTATCTCTTCATTTTATATATGTACTTATCTCCTCGTATGAATTTCAGTGCATTAGCAAAAGCAGCAACATACCTACTATGCAACATCCACAGAACATACACAGTGCACAAACAATCCTAACCAGTTGGTAGCAACGAGCGGCAGATCGCTTTTAATTCGATTTAAGAAAGCAGGAAATTCTATTTGAAATGCAAATGTAGTCGATACAATTATTTTGCTAGTTCAGAGGTTCGCATAACTTGAAAATGAAATTCGCAATGATAACCCGGAAATAGAAATAGTGAATCTGGTAATGTGACGCCCGGTAAGAATTCAGGATAATAAGGTTCGACTGTAGAATGGAGAATCAAGAAGAAGAACCGAAGGAAATGTTCAGATAGAACTCTTAGAGCTGAGAAACACTGATAGATTTTCAGCTGAATGCCGTTCTTTTGAGTGCGAAAGGAAGATAAGGCATTTTTGGCAGATGATGTACTTTGTATAATTCTCAAAAACTTTGAAACAATAAAAAAAACAACGGCGAGCATTCCCGGTGGTATTATGAACAGTCGAATTTATTGAAAAAGGTGAAAAAATTAGATAGTTCAATCGGTTTGCATATTTCCTTTGTAGAAACTTACAAATCTTTTTCGTAATCAAAGAAAAACTCGGCAGTGTTTACCAATATACATCTATTTATCCCTTCCAATTCAATTTAATCTTCCCTTTTAATTCAATCGCGCTTACCTACATATTTTCACATTATCATCCCCACAAAGGATAAATAAAATTTTCGATTTCGCTGCTCATCGTGACGGTGTCAATCAATTTCCATATGCACTTGTACCCCTCAAGCACAATGTACAACGTGTACTACCTTCAGATCATCATCAACGTAATTATCGCCTTCACTGTAATTGCGCCTCTTGTTCCCAGTCTTGCCGGATGTGACAGTACACGATGACGTGCCCCCACTATCCCACACACACTTAGCCCCTCTAACTTGCAATTCTGCAAACACAGTAAAGCGCTTTAATATCGAATAATTGCTAGCAATTGAAGAAGAAACAAGGGCTTAATGGGTGATGCAACCACATTAACAGCGAAAACATTGCTCCCATTCTTAAGTTGGTTTCAGGCTATCTGCACAACATCGTCGAGTGTATCCAATTTCCACCCAGTGCTCAGATCGATACAAAGGGCTCATCGTAGTATGGTGGTGGAATGAGTGCATTTAGGATGCTCGATGTCTGCGGAAATTCATTGGAAGATGAGAAGACTGGCTTTCGTGCATGTGATAAAAATCGCTATAAAGCTGCAGCAGTGAGTGAGTTGGAGGTGATTGAAAGAGTGGCAAAAATTCTAAGAGGGAAAAAAGAGTTTCAAGTCTAGGATTGACATGTGACTTCAAATATCTCATTGAGCTAAATGGTTTCATTTGAAAATTTGCCGTGGCAAACTAATATCAGATTTTTCTCAACAGTTACAGCACTACGTTGCATCAAAGCTGAAAGCGTTTCACTAAAAACCGCAAAAAAAATACAAACGTTTCTCAAGTTCGAGTATCGCTACGTCGATGAGGATTTTTTTCTACAATTAGTCATTAATCGATTTTTCCATCTCATTATGTTCTATTAAATGTACGTAACTAGTAGCTAATATCAATTACTCTTCAGTCTGGATTTCATCGATTCTACCGCCAACTGCATACATGCACTCTTGGCCTGTGTAAATGTGCCCCTTCATCTTCCGTACTCCACTGAATAGTATTCGAGTAAATCTCACTGTCGTCCTACGAACTGCAAACATAAAGCTTGCGGAAATGCGGCAGGAATGAAAGCTAGCCGGCCGGCCGGTCGGTCGACTTTCAGACAATGTATGTACTTAGCTTGCCTATTTATAGATACTATCTGCATCTACACATTTCCACTCATGTGCACTGTTTTTACTATTACATATACCGCACTCCCCCCTTCATACACGTCTCACATTCAATCGCATCGCATCCTCTGCTTGTTCCATGCCACATCGCCTTCAGATGAATAAATACGCAAGGAAGTGGGAAGTCACCGTTATCATCAGTTTTCTATCTAGGATATTCTCTTGCTTGCAGTTCTTAATGCAGAGTAGGTGTATAGCTGGGATAAAACAACAAAACAACCAGCTGGCTGATACGATGATGCAGGAATGTAAAATATGTGTAACGGTGGTCGATCGATATTCGAAACGCATGCGTACATTCACGTCACCGTGCGTCTGGATTTTTTGAGGCGGAAAGCTTCCTTGCAAATGGCACGAGCAATCTGACCAAAGTATGCATCGATTTCAAACTGGGAGGGCGAGTCGAAAGAGGAAGTAACGATATGATGATATTAAAAAGGAGGAAATGAAGAAACTGTTCAATTGAGATTTAATAAGATCTGTCGAGACGATGCAATAGTTCTGCGAGAGGGGTATCGCTGTGTTGGATAGTTCTGTAATGTTCTGCAAATCGATAGATTGTTTGCGAACAAGAACGAATGCAATTGGTTCGAGGATATGCAGATAATTGTTTGTTTGGTTTTTGTGTCCAAGGTAGTGTGATTGTTTCCATGAGGCTTGGAGAAAGGGGGTAATATTTGTGCCGGACGAATGAAATATTGGAAAATAAATGCTTCGTTTGCACCAATTGCGTTAAAAGAACCGAGACAAAATCAAATGTAGCTTGAAAAAAGGTTTTTCAATCAAAATATTGTTATCCTTTTTATTTTCCACAGCTTTCATGCTATTATTTAATTATTTTGCAGTTCAAATGAAAATACTTTTATTAGAATTGGGAATAATTTTTCTCGATGTTTGTTAAAAATAAAAAAAAATCATTTTATTTCAAAATCATCTTCCATTTGGTCTTATTTCTCATTTTTCATGTTCATATGAACGTTTTCATGAAGATTTTCGACGAAATTTAGATTTATTTTACTTGTTGCATACCCTTTCTACAATTCATTTGTGAATTTCGCCAGAACTTCTGATAAACGACCTAAATTTATTGTTTAAATTTTTTCCATGGTTTAATATTTCCATGCCAGTTCAATGACAAGAAGATTGCTGTTTGTGTAATTCGTATATGGGAATCGAAATATGAGCTCAATGACGGCGCGCCATATTTTGGGAAGGAGCATTATAACCAAAAAAAGTTTTTGTTTCACGGGACTCTTAAAAATAAGGAGTCCAAATCTATGCTATATCTATTATCTAGTATCAGCTCAGTGACCGATGCAAATTTGTTTATAATTTAAAATCTGTTTATATTTACTACGCATTTTATTTTCGGCTATGTCAAAAATAAATGACCGATGGTTGAACTCACTGTCATATGTTGGAGATTGAACTCACCTGGAATGAGAAGAAGAAAACATTTAGTTAGAGAATGGTTTTATTCTATTCAATTTTTTAAATTTTTTTTATAGTTATAAATAGTTACAAGATTCATAAATGAAAAATAGGTTTTTGATTGTCAGGCTTACTAAGAAGACAAATCACAGAACCGATAAAGCACAAAAGTTGAAACATTTCCACAACAAAGGAAAGAAAGAAACATTAAAAACGAAAATAATAAAACGACAAGAAAGAAAAAAACCAAGAAAAGGTACGAAACAAAAGAGAGAACACAAAGAAAAGGAAGAAAGCACAAATGGTAGGGACGAAAAAAGGAAGGAAAGAAAAAAGGAAAGCGACCAATTAGAGAGAAATTATAGAGAGAAATAGGAATGAAGAAAATAGAAAAAATAAAACAGGAAAATATATAAACTAAAAGAAAAAAATTATAATATATTAAAGAAAAGTTGAATCAAATTCGAAAGAACAATTAAATGAAATAGTGAAAAAAAAATAACAAAAATAATAAACAGGAATGGACGAAAAAATAAAATAGGAAACAAACTAAAACAGATAATGTTGTGAATTTGATTAATAAATGGTCTAAATGTACAAATTATTCATCGAAGTTGGTTTATTTTTGCCTCTTGGTTTATATATTCAAGAGAACTTTCACAACCGCCATCTATTGGAAAGAACTAATTTTGAAAATTCAAAAATGTTCAAAAACTTTCGCGCTGTGGTAGAAGTGGATTCTGCTCCAGCGTTGGACGACAGATTTTACAAATTGATTAGAAACAGAGGAAGATATACGAAAATCCACGATAGCAAGAGAGTGCGCAAACGCACTACATCCCAAGCATTATACACAGATCAAGTATCGGGCAGATGCTGAGTAGCTCGATTCTATAGAGCACAATAATGGAACCTTTGAGAATTGAGTGTTTCAAATCATTAGTATTCGTGTTTAGCTCAAATAATCATAGATGCCGCAGTACAAGAAAGGCCTCAGAGCTCTATTAATGCTTAGTTAAAATTAAGCTAAAGGAATTCAGCTAAGCAAGAAAATTCTAGGAGGAGAATTTATAAGAACGTAAATTGAAGTTAAAAATTCTATCTCACAACTGACTGCACTACTACCAAACAATTTACTGAAACTCAGTCGCATCACACTGGTATCAGATCATTAATTTCTCTCCAACTTGTAGTGAAACTTAACTAAACATTCCTGTTAATAAGTAATTCTATCTTCATAATTCCAACACATCAATGACTTGGATCCTATTTATTCTATTATTTCACTTGATATGTGTTAATATACCAGTCCACTTAATCTCATTTATCAGTCTCAGTCTTTCTTAACCTTGACAGACTTTTCTAGATTCGATTCATACGACGTTAAATACCTACATACATACACTTGCACATTTCACATCGAAACGGCCATACCCGAAGTCGGCGGTTGGTTACCGCCAACAACGCAATGAAATGAAATCAAAGAAATATTTCAACAATTATAAAGTCATGTCATCGAGCCAATGGGGTCGATCACATTGAGAGACTTTCGAATAAATTTTATGATCAACGCACACTATGGAACAGTATAAGCAATATGATAACGTTCAATGAAAACAAGACGAATCATTTAAGGTCTACGAAATGCATAAGCACAGAGATTCCAATATTAATTAAATCCAAAGCCGGACAGAGGAGACAAGTATAGATCAATTCATATGCTAATTTGTATGGAGGGAACTTAAGATCCGCACCGGTTCTTACAGTGATTGATCGAAGTAACGATTACCGAGTTCAGCAGTATACTGAAATGGAATGGATGGCTTTCTTCTTAACTGCTGTACAACATTGATACTAACTTCACGTTCGTGTCATAGATATCTTAAATCGAATAACTGAATTTTTATAGTTATCGGAAAATAGCGGTTAATCTAACCCAATGTTATGACTGAAACACAAAATTTACTGACAGTTTTAGATAATCCGACAAATACCAATGCTTGTCCCTTATGAACATTCACAACTTTTTATGAAATTCCCAAAGCATCTAGAGATACTGTTGAGTCATGATCAACCATGGTATCAGACTGTGCCTAAGTCAATCCACATAGATTCAAAACAAATTTTTCGACCTCAGTATCGAATCTGGAGTATGTGGAACGAGAAAAAGAGTGATGCCATATGATGGCATTTTTTGGAAGGTTTTTCGGAAATTGATTTTTACGAAGCACTAAATCGTCATGCAAAAATTATTTATATTTCACGCATTGGGGACTTTTTAAGTGTAGCTCAAATTATTGAAAAATATATGGTTAGATTATTCAGGGTCGGAAATATCTCTGGAATTTTCTAGAGTAAAATATATTGAACCTTTCGCATACAAATGCATGGAGGTAGCACAGAAAAATGGCTCTGTAGTAGTAGTAGTAGTAGAGAAATCTGAATTTCCCCGAAAAAAATGTTTCAAATTCTGTGTGGAACCTGTAAGGATCATAAATTTTGTCACCTAAAATAATCAAAATTTTTCTTTAAAAATGTTGACAGGTTTTTATATTTTGGGCTGGTCTGCGCTATTTATATACATTTGAGACTAATATTAGATATGAAAATTCTTATATAAGACGTCGAGGTTTCTCAAATAATTTTTGATTTGCTAACTTAACATTTTTTCAATTTTATTTGTCATTTATTGCTGAAAGAAGCAAGGCCATCCGAGAAATAAATCGATATATGGCAGCACTAACCTAAACTAACCACAGAAAGAACATTCATACGATGTGTGCACATACTTAGCTCGATTGAAGTGCTTTTGATTCAGGTCTTAAGGCCCCTGTGGACGGACAGACATGTGTGTGCATTTGATGTGCTCACCAGGTTGGAGAAAAGCCATAAATTTTCGCACACAATTATCCACTAATGGAAGAAGTTGCTTCGAAGCCCACCAAATGCGCAAACTTATTCGTGCGTCTATAGAGGGCTTTATATTTATTTCTTTTGTTGTTACTTTTTCATCGGCTTGTTGACTAAAATATACGCTAAGCTGACCGCCACCTTCACTATAGTTTTACTGCATAAAAGCGGCCGCCATTTGACTAACCTCATCGTTTTGCAGCTGGCCATGCAGGCTTAGATCTTCGAATTGTACTTATTTTCCCTGGCGACGGACGATTCACGACTCAGTCTTGCTTGATTTTTAGTAAAGATTTCGCGACAGTGACACACAGATGAGAGGAAATTGAGTTGTTTTTACGACACCTTTTAATCCGATTTTGAATTTTATTAACAATTGCCTTGATATTCCACCTAAATATATAATATAGGAAAACAAAAACTAGTATCAATAAGAATATCCAATAACATCTGTCCTCGTACATATCGAACAACTTTAGACGCATTTATCATTACTTAGGTATGTTCCCGTACTGCGATTAATTGCAATTAATTGCAATGAAGCCGTTTTTGTACTCCGTTTTACTGAAAACTGAAAATTTCCCCTCTTTCAGTAAATTTCAGCAGAGTCTGAGCTACTGAAAAATACTGAAAACTATCAAACGGTTTTTGCCGTAATGTTAATATAAAGGACGAATATTTTTGTGGCGATAATTTATCACCGATTAGGATGACTTTATAATCACTATTGTTCTCCCAAAAACCGACAACTGACACTTTTGTTTGTCAATTTTCAGGAAATTCAATGAGAGCGTTTTCGCATTTTTCATGAATTTCCCCCACCACATGATTCAGGAAAATTCAGTAAACTTCAGTGACTGAAAGTACGCGAACAAACCTATTAATTGATCGTAGGAAAGTTCAGATGGAGAAAAAGTTCTCCGGCCACAGGAAAAGTCTATTTTAGAAGATACAACAGAATAGATAAAAAACTATTGTGTGGATATCATAAAACCATTGTGATAGGAACTTTTGGCTTTTAGTGGCTTCTAGATGCCGGCAGTTTATGATCAGACAAAGATATTTACGAGTGTAGATAGAATCTTTGTCTGTTATCTTTTCATTTTGAGGCGCTTGACCCGAAACTTAGGAGGTTGAATCTATTTTTATGGATTTAAGGGAATAATATATTCTGGGCGAGAGCTGCTAGATTGTGGTATGAAAAAAAAACAATTGGAAACTTTGAATTTTCGAAGCAGGTGAATTTAGATTCTTCTAATTCTTCTTCTTTCGTACCAAAGTTATTTTAGATTTACTGAATATATTCTATGTTGCATTCATTCTCATCATGAGTAGGACGTACTGCGATTTACATTCTATCTTAAAATGTCTGAACTGTAATTGCAATTATGAAAACTGAAAAAAAAAAAAAAACACTTTTCTTTCAGCTACGCATTGCTCTAATTTGTTTCCCGTCTTTAAAAAATAACACTATGCTGATTTTGCACAGAAAACATTTTCTACAAATCAGATTATACGAAATCTAATGCCAATCAATATATTGCGAATATACTTAGCAACTTCATACCGTCGTGGCTATAGAAACAAAGTTGCCAACAAGCATTTTTTAGGTCCTTTGCTCACTCTTACTTCTTTCTTCAGTTTCATGTCTTTTCTGTCGTTCGCGTTTTCTAGCGATCGCTGCGATTGGGTTGCACTTTGAAACGCCACAATAACAATCATGATTGCGGTGGAATGTGAGTGCGGCAATGGATGCATGTGGTATGGACAAAGCGGGTGGGCAAATGAGCGATGGCGTCAGACGTCCGCCACAACTCGAGAAAAATCCGTAGGAAAAAGCCACAATAATAAATATTAGCGAAATTGCTCGCGCTCAGATTCGAATCGACAGATTTCTGGAGTTCTCGAGCAGGCAAAGCGAAACATGAGATGAAAATGAGGGAAATGCAACAATGACCGAGTTGCAGTAAGCTGCAGCTAACTCGTGTGTGCATATGTCTGCATTGCATTGCTGGCCATAAGGCAGCAGCGATTTGGGATTTACAAAGAAAGATTAGATTACTACGTGACGTGCTGAAGTCTGAAATGTGGTTCGCAAATAGCTACAAATGTGTTGTGAAATGAAAATAATATTATTGCTGGTATTACAATTCTATTTTCTTTCGTGGTAACCATTAGAGAGTGAGTATGGTATAGATGAATAGGATAAAAAAAATCTATTTACAGGTTTTCGAAACATCAGATCATCGCGAAATTTACAGGACGTATTTATGTCTATCAAAAATAGGCACGTACGATTTTTAATAAATGTGCTGGGAACCCAGTACGACAGTAGGCACGTGAAAATAATTCTGCGTTCTCGCACTATATCTATCGGGATTACTTCCGATACCACCAACTTGGCGTCCTCTGACATCATACAATAGCTACTGGCGCTACTGGCTTGGCACCTTTGAGCAGAACGCTGGCAATCACTCCTTTAAACTTTCTCATTTATAGTGGAGTTGGTCGTCGCCATCAGCAGTCTTCGTCTCATTTCTATAGGGCGATGGCCGATATGAGCTTTCAACCCTTTTAGCGAGCCATTGGAGCCCTATTACATACCTTACGTATGTGGTCCCAGTAGTAGGTTAGCTTAATGTCCAGTGTCACTCGCAGATACATCACGGACTTCTAGTGACAGTCAGTATCCTCCGAATCGCCAGTATGATGATCTCTGTCTTCAACAGCACCAGCTATGCCATGATATATCTTTTCACCTACCTCGTGACCTGGTTAAGTCTGAATTGCGCGAACTTGCCAGTTTGAAAATGAATACTGCTGTCAAGTGATCAGCGTATCCCATCAAAAATACAGCCGTTTGCATTTCCAAGTGCAGAAGTCAGGTCCGAGGATAAATCCCTGTGTTTTCCGTGAGGTTGATAAGCCTCTTCTAAACTCCTTCCTCGGCGTTGAACAGCAGTCATCGGTCCCGCATATGACTGACTATCAAGTAGTCAAGTATGAGGATCCTGTTTTCGAGGGCCCAAAGCAAATCTATCCACCTTGCCGAATTGAAGGCAATCTGAACATTTAGCGTCACCAGCAAAACAACCGGTCTAGCACTGTGGCATGCCTTCTCCGCTCTTGTTCCTGCTGAGATGGCATCAGCAATTGAATACCCTTTTCGGAAGGCATGTTGTCTGTCCAATTAGGTCACCAGCTCATCTTATTACTGACAGCCGTGGTTTCCGCAACACCTTATAGATGATACTCAGTAACATGATATTCACACGGTTGCTGCAATCTGTGGTGTCTCTCTTCTTGTGTATGAGATAGATAAACCCGAGATGATTTGGCTGCCAATTACCTTTCCCTATGAACTGCATTATGTAGTCTGTCGTTTCCAGATTCGATTGGTTTGGATCGGGGATTCATAGATCTTTTCATCAGATCCTACTGCGTTGCTGTTTTTGAGACGTTAAGTTGCACGTGACATTTCTTTGATGTTTGGTGGTGGAAATTTGCATCCGCTGTCAGTCAATAGAGCATTTGAATGATTGATTTTTTGTTGTCAGCAATTCATTAACTGGTCAGAAATCAGATTTTTTTCTTTGTCCTTGCAGATTGAGCAGCAAAGTGTGAACTGCTTCATCGTGCTCACTTTTTAGTAAAACTTCTTCTGCAATGGTCAAGGTTACTGACCATTTTTGGCTTCCAGACATTCTTTTCTTTTTTTCCGTGACATATCGCGATAGCTGCTAGCTAGCCACTGAAGCATTTTCGGAAAATACGGGTATGTATAAAGCACACCCGTATTTTCTGAAAATGCTTCAGTGGCTAGCTAGCAGCTATCGTTAAATTATTTGTTCTGACCTTTGCTTGGACTGGAACCCAATGCATTAATTGCCATGCCTATGAAAGCGTCTTCAGATTGTTGCCAGACGTCATTTCCCTGGGCTTTAATTCTAGAGTTACTCAGATCTACTGTCATGTTAGTGCGTGGTAGCCTAAAACTTTCAGTCATTTTCAGGCTCTCTGCGCTCTGGTGCTGAAGCATTGATTTCACACTTGTATTCTTGATGCACTCCTCAAACCGGTTTTTTGGGCAAGAGACGGAAGAACCAAGGAGAATTCTCTACAAAAAGTAGAGAATTCCTCATGATTCTTCCGTCTCTTGCCCAGAAAACCGGTTTGAGGAGTGCATCAAGAATACAAGTGTGGAAAGGCCCAATCGCGATACAATGGCGAAATTACACACAGGCAAATGTTGGCGAGCTGAGAGTGTAAATGGTCACCTCGTCTATTTACCCCTGTTTTTTTTCACACTCTAAATCATAGAGGGAAGCAAATTTACAAGTCGCTCGTCGAAACGTTCGGGGAGAGTGCAATTGTGCTTTAAGCATAGTACTGTGTTCGATTTCACGTGAAATTTCCATACAAAATTTCACGTGAAATTGGTTTCGGCGAAAATTTAGTTTGAAAATAAGCAAGAGTTGTACTCTGTTCTTAGCATGAAAAGTTGCTTCGAAGTTGCTTTCGCTTCGAAAATATAGATGGCATTGACACATGTCTCCAATCATTTCACGCCAATTTAATACATATGTGCAGTTCATTCTTCCGAGCTAAAAAGTGACATTTGGGGTTTCAATTTGAAAATGGAGCAGTGCAAATGTGTTTCCAGTAAGAAAATCGATCGAAAAGTGAAATTCTTGACATTTTATCCGTCAGAAATGAGCAGTGTCTCTGCTTTTCTCCATTGCCAAAATTTTCGCTCGAAAGAATGACCAGATAATGGAGACATGTCAAAATTTAGCTTCACGATTAGCTCAGTACCAGCCTTTAGGGGCTAATATTTTCTCTCTCAATCACAATAAGCCATAGATATGAAAGAATATGGATACGAAATGGCTATCCGTGTACCCATACGTGAGTGTGCCTTTTTAAATACATGCACAACATTGCTCTCTCACAAAAATTCCGCTCAGTGCGCCCCTTTCTACCGCACTCAGCACCGAAAAGCCCTAATTTTCCCCCTTATTTACGAGAAATGCTATGATGCGTAGACCAGAGTATGATCGCTAGCCCCGCATGTGGGAAAGTAAAGCCAATTTCCACGTGGTGAACAAAGTCTTGTCAAAACTCACATGTGCTTTTTTTCTGATTGTAGGGTAAATGGGATATAAGGTGTTTGTTTGATATATTTTGTATGCACACGCAAAAAGTATGTAATGCATGTTAATATTGCGTTAATATGTTGTATTAAGTATGTATGTGTATATAAACCTTCCAGAAGTTTGATTATTCCAATTTTAACCAAATTTTTATGTGATTGTTCGCAGTTATCTGAGAACAACAATTGCATAAGCGAGTTTAAGCATTAAAAAATTATTAATTTGTGATTGAAATACTCTTGAATTAAGCATACATGTACATGTACATACATTAAATGAAAGCAAGGTGCCCTATCGCCAGTTTGGCTTGTCTCATACATTCAAATCTCATTCTCACACCAATAAATAGTAGGTCGAAAATTGGATCATTTCTCAGCTGCGATTTCTAATCCATTCTCTCTTATATCTGTGCAATAAGCACATAGCCACCCCACAAACATGCACACATGTGTCTGTCTTCCATCCGGAAATTTTCTTCATTCTATTTTTAAATCACCACGCCATTCCATCTTTCGCGACGTAAATCATTCAAATCACTACGAAGAAATCATTTTCCAGTTGGACAGGAAGCACAGTTCAGCCAACAACAAAGCATCTTACTTCTTAAGAGGTCAGAGCCATTCAAAAATTCAAACCCTGAGCCCCATATCAACTTCCTCTTTCCTCGAAAAATTCTTATCATTTATATCAACAATTTCGACAAAGATAATGCCTACCTTCCTTCCGTTGTCAAAAGCAGTGGCTCGACTATTAATTCGACTCGAAGACGATTGAGGATTCATTGCTTATTCATAGCCGAAAAATGCTTTCGAAGTATTTCCGCTGAGAAGGCGTAGGTAATTGAAATCGACGAATTGTCAGATTGCGAACTGTAATGGCCGGGCTAATCCAGCTTAGCTGCGTATAATTATTTTCTTAACGAATGTGCACTCGAGTTTTCATCTCTTCTCCGAAACTTATCGCAATGAGTACACACAAAACTCAGCATATGTAAGCTGACTCTTCTTTGATCGTTTCGCGTTCAAGCTAAGAAACGGCCAGCGTCAGAGTCAGATAATTATTTATACCAAGACGTGAGTGGCCTTAAATGAACCCTCGAAACAAACAATAAATTACATACAATATGCGTAGTATATACATCGAATGTACAGTTCCATATTCCAGTACGGCCATATTGTATTGATGCATCATTGTACACTCGAAACGACAACGACCAAATACAATGGCAATTGAGTCGGAAACGTATTCTCCATCTACATCCGATCCGATCGTTTGTTGCTTTCGTCAGAGAATATCGCGGTCTTCGTCATCATCGCACAACCAACAGCGAAAATTCAATACAAAGCAAGCTATTATGGCGCCCTGGCTACTTTTCCTTAAGCGGATTAACGTCTTGGAATCGTTTCCGAGTAAAGGAGACAGTTTAGCTTGTAAGTCATATTCGAAATGCACTATCCGCCAAGCTGCGCGGATTTGCATTTGTTTCAGTGGGACCCTTTTTTCAAGCACTGCTCGATATTTTTCAAAACAGCGAAAATCGACCTAAATACTTTTAATATGTTCCCGGCGAACAAAAACCTCATTTTCGTGACTAACTGTTCTTGCCTCCAAACCGGGTGACATACAAATTTTAAGCTCTCGAGTGAGCAGTGTATGGGGGCGGAAAACAGCAGCCAACGCAACTTCTAAATGCACTTTCTGCTTACTACACACATGGCTCGTTTGCCATTGTATCCCCATAGTACAATGCTTAAATGCATTAGGAATTTTAATTTTAATTTCTTTTATATTTTTTTATCTTTTGAAAGAGAGAGTCATGAACACAACAACAACAGGCGTATTGACGCCCAATATTTTAACTCGTCACTCTTCATTCAATTTTGTTCCCTTCGCCTCATGTCACCAGTTTGTTGCTAGTGCCGTTGGGCCTTTTTACACTTGTATTCTTGATACACTCCTGAAACTGGTTTTACACAATCAACATTTCCACACTTGGTGTGCATCAGCAACGGAAGCGTTCATATACCGATTATGCATATGAATGTGTACGTGTTGTTGTTTTCTCATTTCGACTTGAGTGTTTCATGAAAAATGCCTGACCCGTGAACTATGTTTATAGTTGTGTTAGTGATTTGCATCAGTTTCAATCAGTTTCAAACGTGAGGAAAAATTCTCTCCAAGTGCATCACTTTTTGTAGAGATTTCCCCTCGATTCTTCTGCCTCTTGCCCAAAAAACCGGTTATATGACTGTATCAAGAATACAAGTCTAAAAAGGCCCATATATTGCATTGGGTTCTTTTTTTTTGGTCACAAGCTAGCGTATGGTTCCTAATTTATTGCTTCAGTACACACGTAAAGTCGACAAGGGTAAACCGCGACGCGTTCAATGTTTGAAGTTTGTGTGTTTGTTGGGACACAGAGACGAAGTCAGGGAAAAGAGTGCCCTTCAATCTGATGTATGTACGTCATTTTGGAAGTTTCGTTAAATTGTAACTGAAATGGAAATTTGTGACACGTGCATACAAAAATTAAATGCACGACGTATGGGTTAAAGTGAAGCCAGGCGGAGGCGACTTGTAATAAAAGAAAGGGGTCCTCCACGATACAGTGTCGGATCGAATGCTTTATAGAACAACCAATACCCACGGTGATTTCCACTTTGCCCTTTTAATGAGACCTGTTAAGCTCTTTTATGGTTCTTTGATGCAATAGATGTCGAGTTAACGGTTGCATTGTAGGCTTTGGAAAGTTTGTTTTTCGGATATTTTAATTGCAGTTATAATGCAAATATTAGAAATCGGAAAGGAGTCGAATGACAACATAGTGTGGGAAACTATACTATTGATTGCTGGCGTTTAAACAAATAAAAGCGAGATTTATGATAGTCAGAGCATGTCATAAATTTGCACATTTTAATGGAAATGGAAAATGGGCGCCTATTCATCCAATATTTTGAAGTTCAGAGTTTTCGCGCCCAGTGTGGGTTGAGTGAGTTACATTATGCTAGAGTTCTGACAATGATGGTTAATGCTATCTATGCATTGATTAGTCATTTTCGAAGAGGGAATATGACCTTTTACTGATGATGAATAGAAACAGAAGTAAAGCAGTTCTGAGCAAGATGTAGCTAAAAATATTTTTAAATTCAGTTTGTCTAAAACAAACAGCTAAGTGGGAACTTCTTCCACCTCAGAATTCATGACTCTTGCAGTTGTCATAATTTCATCAAAAAATGCAGGTTACCCATTTACGTATTTCTGAATGGGAGATAAACATAATTTTCACTAAACAGTCTTATAATAAGATTTCACCAACCCTCTTATATGTGAGGTTTGGCCTCTTAAATCTTCATAAAAAAATATCTCTTCAAAAAGTTCTTAATGTCACCGTTGCGAGCAACTACCATGCTTGGAAATACAGAATCGACGAGGTTGCTTTTGGAGGCCAAAATTAAGCTGTCAGCCATGGAAGCATTAAAAGCCCTTTGGGGTGATCTAGTGCACTGTTTAATAGATATCGCGCTTTCAATGGCAGTTCATTCTTTGTCTGGTATTTCCTTGTTAGTTGCTCAGCATTTTAAAGACCTGGACATGGTGTTTGATTCTAAATTAAAATTTAGGTCATGAATATGACGTCCAGCGCCTCTAGGATTGCTGGCTTTGTCTTGCGTTCTTCATATATATTTACCAACATTTCCTCCTGCATTCATTTATTTGTCTCCTTAAATCTAGTCTCCGCGCTTTCTGTATTTATCTGACTCCATTGAATCTGTTCAGCGTAGGTTTATTCGCTCACTGCTTTTTAAGTTCAATTTCCCCTATTGTCCCTACTGTTCTCATTTTTCTATATTTTATATGTCCTCGTTGGAATCACGGAGATTGTTCCTCGATGAGTTTCAAACTTTGCCAAGGCATTTTTTGGTCGGATCTTGGTTCCCAGATAACCAGACGCGAATCTAGTCGCCCTAGTCGTTTATAAGAGGTTTTCTCTGTTCACATACGGATTGCACGTACGGAAGTTTTTTTCCATTCGCCCTTGTTGCGTTCATCCAGAACGCACAATGCCCTTAAGATTGGTTCTCTTCCGCAATCTTTTTTTACAATTCAAGCATGTATTGAGAATGTTACCTTAAATTGCTATTTACCTTAGTTTTAATTTTAGTTTCCAAATTATTCAATTATTTTTGTTATTTCCTTTTTTATGTTTCATTTTTTTTTCCTTTCTTGACACTGCAATTGGAATTATATCTGTAGCGCAAGGGATACATAAATAAATAAATCAATAAATTAGTTTGAAGATTATCTTTGCTGCTTGGATCGCAAATATTAAACAGCTACTCTTTGAAAACAACCTGCGGAGCCCATGGTTTTTTCATTTGATCTCCCTATTTTCTGGCAGTCGCTCTTTAATTATGAATATTTTTATTTTTGATGAGAGTGAACCTACTCTTAAGGCTGTCTACCAACCGATGCATGATAAAGTTCAAAATTTGGGCGCTTATAAATCTTGGATTGAAGAATCATCTTGTGCGATCGCAATACAGTCAAGGGCGACTAGGACAGGCACATATTCAACAATTTCTGTCATGTGCCAGTGTTCGGCTTTAGCGAAGAGAATAATTGCCGCACTTGAGACACTCTTCCTCTCAGGTTTGATTGATCTCTCCTTTATTGGCATAAGGATGATCGTGCAGTTTATTAAATGAACCAAATGGTTTTCTGATTTCAGTGGCTAAAAGTGAGTACTATCAGTGGTATCATAGTGGGGGTCTGCTGGACATATGTGGCTCTTTCGGCACGACTCTCTTCAGAAAACAGTCACTTAACCTAATCTAACCTAAAGTTTTCAGAGTGACAGACAACAGAAAACGTATCGTTGATCGATCTTTCATGGATTGTTTGAGTACGACGGGAATGGTCAAATCTTCAGGGAGTCTCGTGTATAATATTTTAATTTCCAAATATGGATGGGCAGCCAACTAGTGAGCCGATCAAACCGAGCCACTCACTCGGCTGAATCATGTGAGCCAGCACATTTCAATCAGCCAAAAAAAAACTGACCACTCAATACTTGGTCGTGATCAAGAAATACTACATCTCGCATAACGCACATCGTTAGCATTTTCAATGCACGCTCGAAATTATTATTACAAGCTAGTCTTTCAGTATCACATTAATTCGTACTGAAAGTAGCTCATCACACAGAGTTAAGAGCGTTGAGTTGATAAATAACCATCTGATCACCGTACAGAGCTATCAGCTGCTAGATTATGAGCTATGAAAAGAGGCTCGATGAAACAGGAGTGACTGTAACTGAGCTGGCTCCCTTAAATTGACATTTCGCCAATCACTACTTCCGGTGTTTAATGATGATCTGTGGGCTGGTTTCCGAACAATGCTTTTCTCTTTTTGTACTATCCTCTTTACACTGAAGACAGAAATTAGTAGTCTATTGGGGGGAAGCCATCGCACATCAGAAAGCTACTAGAATAATTTTCACAAACAGAAACTGTTCACTAATGGGGAGGTCGGCAGCTTAGCTAGCTAACGCGTCAGTCCGAAGCAGTGATCTACCGCCCGCGGGTTTGAGTCCCGCCGTGCCCATAGCTGTATTTTTTCGTCTTAACAGTCGGCGACTGGGCATAATACCAGCGCTCCATTAATTAAGTGTCACATTAAAAGCTTTAGTAGCGACTAGGTAAACTAGCGCTTTAGAAAAAGAAGAAAAAATGTGGTACTTAAAAGAATAATGGAATAATTGATATCGGCTTCTCCCGTATGTGTCCCCCTACCGCCATCGCTAAACATTCGCTTCAAAGGGCAATCCCCTGAGCTTTGTCATTATCATACAAGTCTACAAATGTATTGCAAGGTGTTTGTTATCCGAAAAACAAAATGTTCCACGATGATGTTCGATACCTAACTGTTCCTTATCCTCTTCATAAACCTTCATCATATTTATTTATCACTATTTTTCTCTCCAAATTTGTATGCCTCTAACATAAAGGCAATCATCGCGAGGCTGACTTATTTGGTTCTGAGTGCTCAAAGCTACTTAATAAAGCTACATAAAACTGATCAGAAAGGCTAAAAATCCTCTTGGAATGTAGAAAACCTTCACCTAATTAGAATTAAAATTCATCCAATTTTCTGTTTCTACACACCTTTTGACCATTAAACCGTTCTTTTTATTATAAATGAGCTCCCCAGATAATTTCAACTTGCCTGCACTTTACATGGCTACTCTGCTTCAAAAGTTTTTAACTAATTAAAATCTACCTGTTTAAACAACACCCAAACTACTGTCTCCCAACAAATAAAATATACATCCTGATATAATTTCAGTAGGCCGAAAAGAAAAATAAATTATATCGACCATCTTTCGGTTTCCCTGAATTCATGAATTATGTTTTCAAACATCTCAAGAAATAAATCACCCCTGAAAAATTCAAAAGCTCTTAATTACGCTGAGTCAACCGACCATAATCATCTCTGCATTGCGATCTCCTGTCACGAAATTTGTTTGTTAATAGTCATCATCACTTTTGCTGTCGCATGATGTTGATTTGGATAACTTCAAGTTTTATTAGGCTTTAGGGGGTATTTTATGTGTTTGAAGATCGATTTTTAGGCCTTATTTACATCTTTGCTCTTTTTTTTTTTTTTTTTGCTAAAGGCTTCTAGAATTTCCTAGAAACAGCAATGGCTTCCTGACTAGCAGGCATCAGCCAACGTTTACACGATTTATATTCACGTTTATCCGATTGATCGTTTACACGATTAATTTTTAAACACTTGGTTTTGATATATTTTATTATTTTGAACGTTTTTAAACACACAGTTTTAATACAAATTATTATTTAGAAATCAATATGTTTGTTTGATTTTCAACATTCACAAGACAGTCACAAACACTAAACACAAAGGCCTCAAACAACGCGACGACACGAACACGCAGTTCAAGACACGATGATTCCCGTCTTGTCAATTCCAGAGAAAGCCCGTCCTTCGGAGAAAAACAATTACTGCAGTTCTCCGGCTACAACCTTCCACCGCAAGAGACAACACGCGAATCCATCTTTGCTCTATGTACTATGTCAGATGCCTTATGACATACAAAAATATTTCGTGCTAAAATCGCCTCTTCTTGGCAGCTCTTTAGATTTATTTGGTTCACACCTCACTATATCCTTATGTAGGCCCAGCTTTAGCATCTCTCCCTCATTTACTTTCCGAAATTTCAACGGATTACAACAAATTTTATTACAATATTCTGGAAAAAAAAACAAAAATGATGACGCACACAATTCTAATGAATTTTTACGAAAGACTCGGTGGAAGAATAGAAGCAAAATCGTTTCGGTCCGTCGCTTCCCCTAATACAATTCAAAATTAAGGAAGGACGGAGAGGAGTTTGGCCAATTTATCTGGTGATAGCTTTGGAACACCATCGTTAGCAGCACTTGTCTTCAAAGATAGTTTCTGTTTTCCTTTAATTGAATTGAAAATTTTAATTGCTTACTGTGGTTATTCTCGACGATAGCGGTGCGGATTGCTTGAAATGCTTTATGCATTTTGCTAAGATGTGACATCTGTCATTTTTTGACCTTTTATTAACTGGCAATTGGTTGAATTTGAAGTAGGTATAGGAAATTAATTGACAAATCTAATTGGAATGATCCCAATACATTTATCAGAATGAGAGCTTCAAATTAAATTAAATGTCCAACCAGAATTACCTTGAGATATTTCTTAAATTCTTTTCTTATTGTTAATCTGAACTTTGGACTGTGATTTGTTTGATAAGCAGTAAAATAAACAAGTTTTTCTGTGATAGTACACAAAAAAATCGACTTAGTGGAAAGTTACAAAATGTTAGAAACTTCTTTAATGTTTTTTCGTCGTATTTTGACTTATTTTTCGATGCAAGTCGAACGATATATTGTTTTTACCAAGTTTTCAATTGAGAGAACTAACGCAAAGCTGGTCTGCAGCTGAGCATGCATTAAAGAATTTCAGTTATGGAGATATTAGCGTTGATGATGTTAACTTAGATGTGAAGATGTGAATTTAGATGTGAATTTAGAATCTCATTTTGTCTACAAACGAGCCAAACAAATATTTGTAGCTCAATAATGATGTTAAAATTTTATATGAATTTCTATGAGCGCTTTTTTTTTCAATCCTAGCTTTCCGAATGACGTATGAAAAAAATTAAATGCTCTTATAACTAAAAAAAATAAAATCTGTCAACTAATATTTCCCATGAGGATTTTCGTTTTACATTTCTGGTTGCTTGATAATTTACTTCGGATGCCTATATTTTTGTTGTTCCGCTACAGCACATTTGGGGTCTTGAGGATAGGAGCTGGCAAAAGCATAATTTTCATAGTCCAAATGTTTACGAGTGTGAAATGATTAGTCGTACGCCTCAATTTATCCCTGATTTAACTCAGGTATCTGTTTAGAGCTACACTACACACACAGTCCCTTATTAGTTCCCAGATTTGAACCAGGTACCCCAATCATTTATGGCCAGTCCTCAAGCTACACAAGTTTATTTTTCTTTTTACCAAGCCTGAATTGTTCAAAACACACTAAACACATCAAGCTTAAATGATTTGTTATATACTTAATCAAGTTTTTGTTTCATAACATAGATTCCTTTTACTAATTAGCCTAATGGGATTCAACCGTCAAAGACTCGAAAGTACAAATAACAAAAATGTCGAGTTCACTAAAAAGGCTTTCAAATAAATCCCAACATTTTCAAAACCCAAAGACCGACCGTTCACCAATCCCTTTTATACGTTATCTGATTTAGTGCCGCAAGGTAGCATCCCTTTTCCTCAATGTCAGGAGAAAAATCTCTGAGTTGTCTCAACCCAAAGTTTTTACCTAAGAACTCTCATTTGCTGCTATGCCTAAACTAATTCCTAGGCATCCTAATCGAAAGAATATCATATCTTTTCAGAAACGGTTATAAACAAAACATAAATTACTTACATAATGTCATCCTGAATCGTCCAGCTACCAAAACACCAAGGAATCAAACTTCATTTCTACCTAAATTCATCATTAATTTCGATATCCTTCAACCTTTATTAGCTATAAGTGTTAAAATAAATCATCTTCTGATGTAACATAGGTACGAAGAGGATAACAATCGATTAAAAGGATATTTATTGATCCTTCTAATTGGGATTCGTGGCAGGAGGTGCACCTCTCTAGCCCTTAAGTGAGGAAAATGAAAGTAGTTTAGGTTGAACGATTTTGTTGTAGACAATGAATTATGTTTAATGGATAACCTTGGAGGGGTTTGGAGATAAAAACAGGTTGCGATGAAGAAAGAAAAAGAAAAACAGGATGATCAGAGCTGACATCCAGATTGTGTGCTAGCCATTTTTTTTTTTTTACATAATTTTAAAATGATGACATTGGGGGTTTTATGGTAATTTTGGGTGATGATTAAATGGTTTTAGTTTGAAGAACTAGGATTTTTGTCTGATTTTAGTTAGATTTAACTGAGGATTGCAATCGGGGCTTCGTAAAATACAAATTTCACATAAGTAAACTATCTTTTCATACTATTTCTATAAGTTTTGATTTGATTTTGATACTAGTCACCTTACAGCCCTTTTTGAGTGTGGGGATTGAAGTTTTTCAAGACCGCATTCACAATCGATGTATACAAACAAGTGCAGAATTATAATTTGCATGACCCAATTTGCCCCTGATTTGAGTAAGACACCTAATCAAAGCTAGGTTTACTAGAATGATGCTAATTATGGCCGGATTCGAACCAGAGATCGAACTCTTTGATGACATTTCATATTAGTAACCAATCTTCTGTGCAATATATATGTACAAAATTTCGCAAATATTTCATTTAATTTTATTCCATTCAGCACTAAGTAAGTACAATAGCCTAGCAATAAATTTTCAAGACGCACATTCGAGCTTCACTAAATTGTAGCCTTTTAGCGAAAAAAAACTCGTTGCCATCAAAATGTCTGGTCAGTATAAGTACGTTATCTGGCGACAATGTCTTGGCAGAAAAATTTAACTATGGAGATAAGAAATACACGGAAAAAAGTCGTTGAAAAGTTCATACCACAACAATACTAAAAATGTCTTCTGCTTTGTTCACTACACTTCTTTATCGAAAGATGGCAATGTTACACTACTGTCGTTTTAAAATGTTATACCTTCGTCATGAGCGAAAATTGTTAGCTATTTTAGGATAGTAGTCAATATTTACTAAGGAATGCGCAAAATGATCGCAGTGCGGGAGTGTTATTGATAAGATGTTCGATAATGGTCGTTAATTGAGTTAAAAGCAGTTTGACACTACTGACAGGCGTTGATTTGTGATGCCAATAAGGGTGGCTAAAGGATTAGACAATTTTTTTCAATATTTCTTTAAAGAATTTTCATGCTACATCTGGAAATAAAGCTTTTTTGTTGCTTAGTTGACTTTAAGAAATTTTCGTGTTGTCAACGTCCATAAACAACACCCCCAATGTCACCAACAAACGAGTCTCTGACAAGTCTCATAAGTTTGCAGTCAACCGTGTTTTCTAGATTATCTGCTGACTTGAATTATTACGTCTCTGAGTGTCCTCTATACGTCCTTAGATGCCAGTAAAATACATTTGACTCCTTTTTAGGCATATATTCTACAATCAGCAAATAATGCTCCTTAAATAAACGTATCAATATTTCCAGGATAATTTGCTTTCCTTCCCGGTATCTAAAAAAATCTACGAAACCACACGAACCTATTCCATATCTTCCCGAACATCCAACTCTTATCAAATTATCCTATTTCCGTGTAAAGAGCACTTCAGTTCCCACCAAACTCGAGAGCAATGCCTAGCAGCCGAGATTCTGCTACAGGACAGCATCCAGCAAAGATTCAAACCCCCGGCATTATCCACTCAACCCACACTCATGGATGGTGCGCTTTCATCCTTTTAGAGGGGCAATGTACACACAACAAGAACCGGTACTCCATTCACAACGAAGGATGAACGCAATACAAAACCACCCAAAATAACATTTCTGCAACATTACTTAACCCTAAGCTTACCGATTCATCTGAATAGATTGAAGACGAATCATAATCCGAGAAGCTGTAATCCATAGTATTCCAGCAAAAACTAGTCAAGATTCAAGTCTGCGGGGAAGAAATAACAGCGCTCGACGCGATTCTTCCCCGTATACATAATAAATGTTCGAATAAGTTTTGCGAATTCTCTTCACGTTTTTTTTTCGTTTTTCGATGTTAGTTAAACCGACAAATAACACACCGAAAGATACAGTTATAGTAGATTGGACTAAAAACCGGTAAGAAGACCACCAAGAACAATAGTCATAAATTTTACGCCCACTAAGCCACTAAACTTCTTGTCGTTCTTTGCACTCTCTGCTTACGGCGTTCACTTCATTGCATCACTAAACAATTATACACATGTGAATTCGAACTATTATTGCTACGGGTTTCGATTAATTTTACGAAGGTGAAATTTATTTTCAAAACTTATTCGGATTTAAATCACATCCCGCTCGGATTAAAAACTTATTGCTAAAAAACTTAAAAACATGTATCTGACGCGAGAAGCACCCCGACACACAACCGTATCTCAAGACAATGTTCCTGGAACTAAACGTACGTAGTACTCCGCGTGCCAGCAACAATATATGCCAGACAGAGGCAGCCAACTTTATATTGTTTCATTCTCATCTGTTCCAATTGGTAGTGTGAGTGGCTACCGGAAATTCTAGGATTGAATAGGAAAGCAATACCGGTTTCGTACGTAAAAAACTAAGATAGCATGAGCTCTTTTCTCACTACAATTATGTTTCACTCCGTTTCTCTCTGCTCAGCATGTTTACAAATCCGATTTAGTGCTGCTGCAACATGCTGCAAGACTATACTACTGCAAATGCAATCGATATACGATAAATACTTTGGCGTGGTGATGAGTCATTTCACGTCGGCTGAAACCGAACTAGTAGTATAAAAAGAGCGTGCAGCGAAGGAGGAGGAAAGAGATAGTGAGTATGCAAGCGTTTCGTCGGCGGCATCATCAGGTCATAATTAGGGACACGATATCGAAAGAAAGTATCGATACTTTTACTTTCAAGTAGTATCACAACCAAGTATTGATATAAGTACTGTACTCATTGCGACAGTACTGATATGAGTAAGTATCATATGATACTTAATAGGCCTATTTTCATTTACAAGAGTCAGTTTAGACTTCCAACGAAGCCTGAGATTCGAATTATAATGATAGGGCCGGGAACTGGTCTGGTGCCGTTCCGTGGCTTTGTTCAAGAAAGGCTTCTTTCCAAGAATGAAGGCAAAGAAGTTGGCGATACTATTCTGTATTTTGGCTGCCGGAAGAAGAGCGAAGATTTCATTTATCAGGAGGTAGGCTTGTATTCTTTTACACACAGCCACTATGATGCGTTTTCTATGAACTGGAAGAATTCGTTGGTAAGGGTGTTTTGACATTAAAAACAGCGTTCTCTCGGGATCAAGCACACAAAATTTACGTCACACATTCAGATTTAATTTGGAAGGTTAATTATTGGTGAGAAACTTGTACATGTGCGGGTACGTTTGCTTCACTTTATTATCCCTTCCCAATAATTCTGCTCAAAGTGATATCATCCAGCAAAGGAAATAAGTCAGAGGCCAAAGTACAACAGTTTAGCAAGAAAATGGAGGCTCAAAAGCGCAACTCAGAATGGGTTGCTGGAAAAATTAGAAATTAGGAGCACACTATTTCTGTAACTTTCCAAAAAAAAATAATGCACCTATTTATATTGCAACAGTAGTCAATGGTCGCCGCACTCATCAAATATTCAATCAAATCGTATGCTTCACTTGCTCCACTGAACATCACTACTTCATTTAAAATGAGTGATGGAGAGTCTCATGATTAGCTATGTAAATGTGAAAATTAATCGAAGAACATTTGCTGAATTTGATTAATTTCGCTGCAAAAGGTTTCTATTAAAAAATACATTCATAATTTTTTGCCTTTTTATATATATGGACAGTATACCAATTAAATAATACAGAGAATAGAATTGCTCCTAGTCTTTGCCTTTTCATACCTAATCATTTAAATATATATTATAACATTAGCAACTTTTCTCCTTCAACAAAATAATATTCATATATACAAAAAACTTAAATATTGCGTTATTAAATATTTAATTTGTTTTACGGAGCATTTCACGTGAAGCGAACAACGAAAAAAAGTTGAGGTTCTGGATTTAGTTCATATTGCGCATAATGGTACTTCCAGAAGATAAGAGAGTATATACACAATTTTTGGTTTCTATGAGGTTTAGTTACCGAGTCATGGGCTTTTGAAAAATGGATGAAATTGATGAAAGGTTTTTTCGGAATCGGATTCTAGGATTCAAAACAAAAATCGAGAAAACATCAAAAATACTGATTGGTGTAGAAAATTAACTGTTTTGAAATTCTGAAAAGCGGAATGAAAAATTTGTGTGAAACAAAAAACGAGATGAAATTGTTATTTCCGGTTTCACGCAAATTTTTAATTCCCGTTTTCAAATCTAATTTCAAAATTAAAAAGAACAGCCAATTTTCTACAACAATCAGTATTTTTTATGTTTTTCAGTTTTTTTTTAATACTAGAAATCGCTTCCAAAAAAGCCTTTCATCAATGTCATCCATTTTTCAGAAGCCCATAACTCCACAGCTTAACCTCATAGAAACAAAAACTTGTGCATCCACATTCATGAAGAGTAGAAGTACAATTATGCACAATATGAACGAAATCCAGAACCTCGAATTTTTTTCTTTGTCCGCTACCCGTGAAACTGTGTTGAATTACTGTTTCAATATAAGCTGTTTGGATATTGTATGATTGAAAGACTTCTTGAACTTAAAATAGTTCATTTGTTTTACATTATATAGCTGTCGCATAGCCCGTAGCTCAGCTTGGAAATATAGGTTGGTTTCCATGTAAAATTTGTTCAGTCATATGTCGATACGATACCACCATCAAAGTATTGATATTAGTAAAATATCGAACAGTTTCGATTCAAGTAAAATTTTACTTGGTATCAAACGAAAGTATCGATACCGTACTCATATCAGTACTTTCATCGTGTCCCTAGTCATAATGTGTTCCATGACGTTTCATCGATTCGAGTTGTTTCTGATTGTGCTGATGCATTGCGCCGGCCGACCGGCTAGATTCTTCAATCCCTCCAACAGGAATGATAAAAAATGGTAATGGTAGATAATAGAAGTGACGAACGGGGGCGATAATGGTTATATTGTTATTTTAAATGCATGGAACGTAACATTATTTCCGCGGAAGGATGATATGATGTCCCAACCAAAAATTGTACCTCGGTTGGCTATGATTGTAGTGGTGTGCATTGAATTCACAGAGCTGGATTTTACCCAGCAAACATAGCACTACTTCTAAAGTGCTGCAGAAGTCGTGAGTAAACCCGTGAATGCTGTTTATGCTAGAGATAGCATTTTACCCCAAAATTCACCTATTTACTTCATATTACCCGCGTACGTGTAATATGTTTTGTTTCATGGTTGATCGTTTCCATCCCACAAATAGGAAAAAGACAAACGATAGGAATACAAGGAGTGCAAAAGCACTGCTATACTACTGCTGAAGTGGTGAAACTACAGCACGTAAAATGTACTGCTGTACTACTGCCTTAGAAGCAGTATAGCAGGACATTGATATGGCTGCCCAGCTATAATGTCACCAATAGTATATTCGCATTACTTTGCACTCATGCCATTACATTTCCATTACTCTGTATTCATGCTCTGTATTCATTAATTAGAACAAAAAAGACCTGTTTTAATTATAGATTTCAAAATGTTTCACGTATCACTTGCGAAGTATGACTGACGCTTGACGTATAGGCAACTCGATTTGATTTTTGGGAAACGATTTGAATTGCACCACCTGGTCACCAGTTTGGCAGTAGTGCAGCAGTACTTTATATTCATTATAAATAGGGAACCGTAAATATATAAGAGATTCATCAACGTGTCGGAAAACTACAACAATTAGACAGCCTATTCAGGAGTTTAGCAGTAGTACAGCAGCATGTATAATCATTGAGAAATAGAAAAGATAAATACTCATTAGAAAATGTATCAACACATGGAAAAGTTTTTACAACTGTATGCGAAAGTGCTGAACGCATGTTTGCTGGGTAGGTAAATTAGAAGTTGGGCGATATTAATTTCGTTGTGAAACTTACCTTTCAGCGATTTGTGTGAAATTGTGAAGAAATTTGTTTAAAATGGTGGCACTTGTCGCAATTGCCAAGCCACGTGGGTACAGGAATGCTGCAGTATTCCTCTGAAATTGTTTTGAATTGCATAGGGTAAGTGAAAATTGTTTTTGAGCTGAGAATACTTTTTTCATAAATGGGTAACTTATTCAATATATTAGATAGACCTACGACAGAGCATATAGACTAATAAATAGCGCGGAAAGTGCGATATTTTCCGATGGTTGAGAAGGGTATGATGAGGTTTTATGGATCAGCTGGTGCCTGAAAAGAGGCCGCACAAAAAAGGTATGTTTTTCTATATGCAAAAGTAAGAAAAGCATATTCTCGGCCCTGATACAATGTATGCCTAAAAAGAGCCAAAACTTAATAAGTTCACTTTATCATATGCGAAAGTGATAGAGACATATTCTCGGCCCTGACAATCGACCAATGACAGGTGAGATCCCATCGAGAAATAAACACAGCGAGCATTCGCTGCCAACAGCCAAGATCTCGTTTCAGATCAGAAACTCCAATGGAACTGGTGCCATTAGCCCAGTATACAACGTGGACTGATTTAGGGATTGAGATTGAAACAATGAAAGGTTTCAATTCCACCGTTTCAATCTCAATCCGCTTTGAATCCACTTTCAAGTCACGTTGCATACTGGGCTATAGTTCGTACCATAAGTCTTTCAAAAAAACTCATATGTGCCAAATAGATATTGGCCGAGCCCAGGCGAGCCGAAGTCAGACGAGACCGCCAACATGTGAACGGCATTTGACAGCTCGTCCGAAATCGCTTTGACTCGTGCTCAACATCCATTCCGATCGGATGTGGCACGAGCGCCGGCGAGCCCTGTCAAAGTCGCTCGTCTGGACCGTCTACACACTCGGGCTCGCCAGATCTCGCCTGAGCTCGGCCAATATCTATTTCCCACAATAGGATTCTATTTCTTCTACATCTAATTGGAAAAATTATCTTTGAATGAAATATTTACTTACAGTGGGTAAAAAAAGTTAAGGCACAAACTCTCAGTAAGAATAAAAAACTTATTTTTAATGCTACCTTAATCATAAATGATGGTGGTTTTGCATTTAGTTAAAAGTTTTGGATGTTTACTTTAAGAACAATATTGAAAAAACTGCACACGAAACAAATTTCACAATACTAACCTAAAATTTTTCGCTGAAGTACCAAAATAGCGCAAAAAAAGTTAAGGCACAACGCAGTTTTATCTGAAATTATTTGTAATTCCTACAAAAAAATATCGTTAAATGTACTTAAAATCATGAAAATATGATATTTCTATTCAGTATAGCTTAAAACGTGTTTTGTAAAAGTCATTTTATTGAGGGTGTTGTTAAAAATGTGTGAAAAGGAAATCCGTAAGTGCAGAAATCCGTGAATGTATTTTGCGACGTTGGAAAATATGAATAGCGTATTCTGAGATTGGAGTACTAATCGGAAAATCAAGCTATACAGTGAGAAGTGTAAGTGTGGATTATCAGAAAAAATTAAGAAAACCCCTAGATTAAGTGCCCCAGTTTTACGAACTAAGGTGAAAGAACGAGTTGAAAAGACCGTTTTTACTCAAACTATTCGAAATGTAATGAAGAAAGCGGGGGTTAACGCCAGAATGTGCCGATGTAAACCTTATATTAGTAGAAAAAATGAAATTGTTAAATTAAGTTTTGCTTAAGAGTACGTAAAAACATCAAAATAATTCTAGAAGTCCATAATTTTTGTTGACGAAGTAAAACTTAATGTTTTTGGATCTGACGGCCGGCGATATGTTCGTCGAAAGCCTAATACAGAGTTTAGGAGGAATCATATTACTCCCACTGCAAAACACAGCGGTGAGAACATTATGCTATGGAGCTGTATGGGGCATCTAGTCCTAGAAATATACATTTTTTGAACGGTACGATGTTACCTGGGTATTCTTAAAAGAAATATTAATCAAAGTGCTGAAAAATTAGGCATTTTATACAATTTTGGCCTGTATCAGGACAACTATCCGAAGTACAATTCGGAGCAATGTCGGCTTTGGGCTATTTGTAACTGTCCAAATGCTATTAAAACCCTCCCTCAGTCACCGAACTTAATCACGATCGAGCATTTATGGCATCATCTCAAAACCAGAGTAGCATTGCGAAAGGTAAACTATAACAAAGTGCTCCAAGATGTCATTATTGATGAATGGACCAAAATTTCACACACATTTTGCAAAAAACTTGTGAAAACAATGCCGAAACGACTGCGAGAAGTGATAGAAATGAGTGGAAGAGCTACAAAGCATTAGTGCTATGTAAGTTAATTTATTTGGAATTGATCACTTTAAAACAATTGAAATAATTTCAGATGCCTTAACTATTTTTCGGTACTTCAGGTGAAAATTTTTACGTTAATGTTGTGAAATTTGATTCGTTACCGTTTTTTTTGGATATTGTTCTTAAAGTAAACATGAAAAACTTTTAATTAAATGCAAAAACACAATCATTTATTATTAAAGTCGCATTAAAAATAGGTTTTTTGTTCTTACTAAGAGTTTGTGCCTTAACTTTTTTTTCTCACTGTATGTGCTCTCCAATTCACTATATATTTTGAATATTTTACTCGGGTGTGTTGCTAGACATCAAAGAAATCAACAGGTGAATCAACTTTTGCAGTTTAAGTTGAACATATACTTATTCGTTTGAAATAGTTTAAATGTTGTTAGTCATAATTTCAAAAATATGTTTTGGTATTTAAAAAAAAACTAAGTAGTTGCCCTAGAGGCTACATTTATATGAAAAAGGACAAAAAACTTGCAAGAGCTGATTACATATTCATGTTTATTGAACTTATAATCTGAACCTTCTCGTAAATTGCAATCTGAAAAGCATCAACTTGATAAATACCACATTACTCTGACCTACCTATGACTGCGGTTTTTTTTTAAACGAACGGAAGAACGTACTGAAGAAACGTGAAAAAGGACTGTGCAATTGAACAGGTGTAGAAATTCATACGACTGTGACGCGATGTAGCACAGGTGTATAATAAAAAGATGCAAGTCTCTTACGAACGACGAAAAACATCTGCCCCGCACGATCATTATACATTAAGATTTTTTGTGTTGATACTCTCCTGGATTTCAGGACTTTCACTTCTGGTTCTCAAATTACTGAAATAGTATCTCAGTACTGATTTGATTATTCCATAATTTGTAAGCCTTCTGCGGATGTCAAATCGAGTAATAAACAGAGCGTTTATATCGTAACCTTGATCTAAAACCGCTAATTAAATCAAGTAAGCATCCGAAGACGGAAAAGATAAATCAGTATCTAGTTCAATCATAGTCATTTGACTCAATGAAGCCAAGTAGATGTCTTTCAAGCTAAAGAAAACCGTGGTCAGATACGGTAATTTTTTGCAGTGACTGTTTCTTATTCAATCAACCCATTTGTAGAGTCCATACTTTTCCACCTACGCCTCCAGTTTAATCTAATATTTTGAAAGAAATATAGAAATCTTCATTTCATTTCTACTCGTTAGCCAAGCTACGCAGTTGGAGAGTGTTGAATCTTGTTACCAGATGTATCTTTTTCGTTTTTTATGGCGCCTGCTGGCTCATATATGAGCTAATGATGGGCGATTGCGAGATATTTTAGCAATCGAGATAATCGCAATCGGCGCCCCAAAACAATCGAGATAATCGCAATCGAGATAATCGAGACAATCGCGCGATTCGAAATAATCGAGACAATCGAGCAATTCGAGATAATCGAGACAATCGGGATAATCGAGACAATCGAGCGATTCGAGATAATCGGCCGATTCGAGATAATCGAGCGATTCGAGACAATCGAGACAATCGAACATCTCGCAATCGATCATTCGGTCGGTCAAGTCATCGACAATCGGTTGATGGCAATTGAGTGAGCCATAAAGCACGTTTTGTTGGCGCAGCCAATAAAAAAATGTTCAAATATTTCAGCAAAAATAATAAGTGTTATTATTTGATCAAACTGCAATTTTTTTGGGAAATATTGATGTATAAAAGGATATGTTTATCTTAGTTTAAAATTAAGATATCTTTAACTCTTTGGTGGCGGTGGGCATGTTAGTGTTTAAGCACACCAGTACATATACACAGTACGCTTGTAGAACCGCTTGTGAAGAATAGATTTGAATGGATTGGATATACTATTTAGTAGATTTTTTTACGTGTGCATACATATGGAATGTAATGATCAGATATGCATGGAAATTTGTATGGCTAGCATTTATCATGTATAAATGGCTGGTAGTTTTGCTAAAACTATTAAGTCTGATCAAAGTGTATGATCAAATATTATATGAAGTTGAGTTTTGTCATGCTGTTAAGTATGTTAAAATAAAATCTGCTTTTAGATAGTGCAGTTTGAAAGCATATCATTTATCCAGTATTTTCGTACTTGCGAGTATTTTATTCAAATATTCAAAAAGTTTTTAGGGCAAAAGTACCTGAAATCGGTCAATTTTGGGTTAGAGTGGTTTCGGACATAACGGGCCAAGACCTATTGCTGTGATACAAAGATTTCGGTTTTGTAGGGGAGTAAGGGGTTTTTTGGCCATAGTTTGGCAAAAACTGCCTTTACCGCGCTTTCAATGGTTGAAAGTGGTCGGGGAGTACAATATTGATATTTTAAGGATGAAAAAATTTTTTATGGGGAAAATTGGACAAAAACGTCGAAATTTTCCAAATTTTTTTTTTTTGCGTAGCTTGAATTCGGGGACATTTCTGAGTTGTTTCGGGCGAAATGTCCATACAAGTCTGTGAAGAAGTGGCCTAGTTTCGAAGATATGGCAAAATGAAATCCGCCGGAAAACCGACTGGAAAAACTGAAAGTAGCACTAAAAGTGCTAAATAAGAAAAGGTTGAGATCCTTTTTGGTTCGATGATTGGCTTCTCCGGCTGTGCATTATGCCGTATCTTCGAAACTAGGCCACTTTTTCCCAGACTTGTATAGATTTTCCCCCAAAACAGCTCAGAAATGTCCCGGAACTCAAGCTACGCAAAAAAAAAATTGGAAAAATTCGACGTTTTTGCCCAATTTTCCCCATAAAATTTTTTTTCATCCTTAAAATATCAATATTGTACTCCCCGACCACTTTCAATCATTGAAAGCGCGGTAAAGGCAGTTTTTGCCAAACTATGGCCAAAAAACCCCTTACTCCCCTACAAAACCGAAATCTTTGTATCACAGCAATAGGTCTTGGCCCGATATGTCCGAAACCACTCTAACCCGAAATTGGCCGATTTCAGGTACTTTTGCCCTAAAAACTTTTTGAATATTTGAATAAAATACTCGCAAGTACGAAAATACTGGATAAATGATATGCTTTCAAACTGCACTATCTAAAAGCAGATTTTATTTTAACATACTTAACAGCATGACAAAACTCAACTTCATATAATATTTGATCATACACTTTGATCAGACTTAATAGTTTTAGCAAAACTACCAGCCATTTATACATGATAAATGCTAGCCATACAAATTTCTATGCATATCTGATCATTACAATCCATATGTATGCACACGTAAAAAAATCTACTAAATAGTATATCCAATCCATTCAAATCTATTCTTCACAAGCGGTTCTACAAGCGTACTGTGTATACTGGTGTGCTTGAACACTAACATGCCCACCGCCACCAAAGAGTTAAAGATATCTTAATTTTAACTTAAGATAAACATATCCTTTTATACATCAGTATTTCCCAAAAAATTGCAGTTTGATCAAATAATAACACTTAATATTTTTGCTGAAATATTTGAACATTTTTTTATTGTTTGCGCCAACGAAACGTGCTTTATGGCCCACTCAATTGCCGTCAACCGATTGTCGATGACTTGACCGACCGAATGATCGATTGCGAGATGTTCGATTGTCTCGATTGTCTCGAATCGCTCGATTATCTCGAATCGGCCGATTATCTCGAATCGCTCGATTGTCTCGATTATCTCGAATCGCTCGATTGTCTCGATTGTCTCGAATCGCTCGATTATCTCGAATCGGCCGATTATCTCGAATCGCTCGATTGTCTCGATTATCTCGAATCGGCCGATTATCTCGAATCGCTCGATTGTCTCGATTATCTCGAATCGGCCGATTATCTCGAATCGCTCGATTGTCTCGATTATCTCGAATCGCTCGATTGTCTCGATTATCTCGAATCGCGCGATTGTCTCGATTATCTCGATTGCAACAATCGAGTCCAACTTAAATAATCGAGATGTTTCGAGATATTTGAACAATCGAAACAATCGATTTTAATATCTCGTAATCGCGCATCACTACTTCAATGCGAATAAACTTCTATTTATCGCGCGGTTAATCTGTGTTGTTTTTGTTTCTTGAATTATTGATTGTGTTTAGACATTGGCTTAGGTAATTTTTAACAAGATCTTGTAAGCTGAAGTGCCAAAATGAGCCAAAATTGTAAAATGTGTCATCGCACCACAATTAAACAGCGCGAATTGGTATTAAACCACTTTAAAAAAGGACAAAGTGTTCGAAAAATTGCTGAAAGTGTGAATTTGAGTGTCTCTACAGTGCAGCACATAATTGAGCACTTCGAACACGAAAATCGGGTAGAAAATAAGAGGAGAAATGCGCCAAGCAATATTTTCACCGTATCCGACGAACGATACATTGTAAGGAAAGTGAAAGCAAACACGAAGATTTCCGCTCCAAAATTGGTTACTGAGGTTCATCGTGAATTAAGGAAGTCATGTAGTGCTGAAACCGTCCGGCGAGTGTGTGTGTGTGTGTGTGTGTGTGTGAGTAGGGGGAGAGGCGCCTTGGCACCTCTAAGCACTCAGGCCAAAGGACCCATTGTACTAATTTCCCCCTGCCTACCATAGTTTCCCAGACTTCTTGATAAAGTCTAGGATCACTGATAGGGGAAAAGAGGCTATCGTCTGCATGCGTGCAACATCCCAGCCAAAGCATTGATATCTGAGGCGCGCAAACGCTGGGCATTCACAGAGCAAATGCTCCGCAGAGTCAGCCTCTTCTAGACAGGATGAACAGAGGTCATCCTGTGCAACACCTATTCGGTACATATGTCCTCCTAGGCAGTTGTGTCCAGTCAGAATACCCACCATGGCCCTGCAAACTTTCCTGCTCTTATTGAGCAAGAATCCCGCAGTCACATGGTTGGGTTCTGAAAGGAATACCTTCGTGTGCCTGGCCACACCGGCAGCCGTCCATCTATCTTTGTGAGCACCTCTACCCACTTTCGAATAATGGCACGTGCAGATGCGGTCGGCACACCCAAGGCGGGTTCAGGGCCCCGTAGTGGAAGTCCCGAACCTTGCTTCGCAATAACGTCAGCAATTTCATTTCCCTCAACACCACAGTGCCCCGGTACCCAGAGCAGATGCACCCTATTGAATCTGGCGACAGAGTTCTGTCTGCGCAGCGCCATCAGTGCAGCTTGACTGTCACTGCAAATAGCAATGCTCTTTCCCCTCCATCTTTCTTCAATTGCCCAACAGGCAGCTCTCAGGATAGCAAATATTTCCGCTTGAAAAACCGAAGCGTGCTCTCCAAGAGAGAAAGCCCATCTGCCATTCGATGAATGTAGATAGACACCAGCTCCAGATCTACTATCTGACCTCGAGCCGTCCGTGAAGAAGATCTCCGAATATCCCCTCGTACACAGATCTGGATCATCCCAGTTACTTCTGCTTAAGAGAATTACTTCGTACCTTCTTCTGAAGTCGAGGAAGGGCACCCGAGCGTCCGAAGGCATCGTGCATCCGACGAGTGCTTCGCGACCATGATTTCAACGGGCTCGTATCTCGTAGGAAGCCATTCATTTCCAACAAAAAAAACAATAAGCCGATTTGCCTTTGCCAAAGAGCATGTGGGAAAGCCGTCCGCGTTCTGGAATACGAATATATTTGCGGAAGAGTCCAAGTTTAACATTTTTGGCTCCGACGGAATGTCATATGTCTGGCGCAAGGCAAACACTGAGCTAAACAAGGAGAACCTCAAAGCTACTGTGAAGCATGGTGGTAGCAATGTGATATTTTGGGCCTGCATGTCCGCAGCCGGAGTCAGAAATTTAAAGTTTATTGAGGAAACAATGGACCAGACAAAGTACCTTGATGTACTCAAAAACAATTTGCTGCAAAGCACTGAAAAACTGGGTGTTCGCAACCAATTCCGGTTGTACCAAGACAACGATCCAAAGCACAAGTTGGGAATTGTGCAGTCCTGGCCAATTTGGGAGTGCCCTCATTTGATGGCTCCGCCGGCACAGTCACCAGATATGAGCGTCATTGAGAATCTGTGGACTTTGTTGGATAACAACATTAAAAAACACAAGATTTCTAATAAACAAGACCTGAAGAAAGCACTGCTAGAGGAATGGCAAAAAATTACTCCTGACATCACAAAAAAACTCGTTGACTCAATGCCGAATAGGCTCCAGGCTTTGCTTCAGGCTAAGGGCTATCATACGAAGTATTGAAATCAACTGGAAATCTCATAATTCACAACAATTTTAATGTTTAATCAAACTGTATCAAATAGGCTGTGATATGAACTTTGTTATTACTTTTAGTTTTTTTGTTTTTTAAGATGTAAAACAGCAACTTTGTAATAAATATAAACTTTTTTAATAAACAAAAAACATTTTTCTTCAAAATGGCGTTCAAATTTGTTTGATATTGTTATTATGTTTTGAGTTATTCCAACTTAATTTTTTAAAGAAGCACTGTATTAAATAAGCTGTGAGCCACTGTATGCATATAAAAAATATGAAGCTGCTGTTTTTTTTCTTATAAGTCTTGGAATTAGCGCGATTTTGGTAAATAAATACAAAACTGTGGCAAATAGCTCACACATTGACAATGGGAAAAATCGTGTTGGAATTCTCATCGTGCACTGTGGGAAAACGAGCATATTCGAGGGAATTTCGGCCACGGAAACCTCACAGCACTAATGGTATTTACTTATTCAGACTTCAGTCAGTAGATGAGCCAGCTTTGAAATGCAGTGTAGCAGCCTAAAACTAGCCAGAACTTGGTCTTTCAAGCAAAATTCAAGCATATCTAAAATGCTAAGGCTGTTCGTTGGCGTTTGTATTTCTTAGTTTGTGAAAGCGACTCTTTAATAACCATTACCTAGAAATGAAATCGCCTGTATTTGCAAGAGTATATGAAAGGGAACTCAACTAATTTTTAAATTTAATTTATTTAAGGACATCTATTCAGTTTCTTTTTTATGAGACCTACCAAGTATTCTTCATTATACTAAATACATTTGTGCAGTCTGTGATTCCATAGTTTGGAGAACTTTTCAAATTTTTCTGATTTGAAGGCTGTCAGTGATTACCTCATTCTTTCTTCCTCTTTTTTACGTAGGTACTCAAATCCTTCTTCACTGATGTCCTCTTCATTTGCGGTAACAAAACAAAGTCGTACGGACTAGAAGGGTTTGGGACAAGGGAGACAAACTGACTTACAAAAATAGCTGTACGGAGATGGCTGTGCTTAATGATGTGCCGTTCCCGGGAATATTCCCGAAATGGAAATATTCCTGTTACATTTCCCGGAAACATTTCCACTTGGGGAATTTAACGGGAATTTAAAACTGAATTTAAAGAACAGTGTCAAGATTACGTCTGATTACTAGTTTTTATTATCTTTAAGCATATTGTTGCGCGAAACCCGATATAAATCCAAAATCTAATAAATTCTCGGTAAGTTCCCCTGATTGCGAATATTTCCGGGAATTTAAGGAACATTTCCGGGAATTTAAAATCAAAACGGTAAGTTTTCATGTGGTTTGGGGTTAACAAGAAACTACAGAAGTCATAATCAATAACTTATTTTTCATGGTTATTCATTATAATGTAAAAAAATATCGTTTCACACCAGAAAAAAATTAAATTTCAACATAAAATACTTCGATCATAAAATTAATCATTTAAATCAAAAAATTTTACACTAAAACTAAACATAATAATTTTTTTTTATTTTAATCAAATGTCGTCCAATGGACCGATTTCAGCGGTTGCCGCATCAAGAGTGGGCTCATTATTCAAATCAAGTTCAGAATCTGAGCATAATGATTCACTTGGTGTATCTTCACTATCATCACCATCTTTATTTTTTCCTTGCTTTCTGTTCAATTGTGAGCTATCAAATCTTGAAAACGATCTTTCCACCGTAGCTGACGTTGAAGGCACTGACCGAATTTTCGCTGCTATTTTGCCCACATCAGTTTTTTTAAATATGGTCTCCCACCAAGCAATAGGACTAACCTTGACCGCCATATCTCATATAAACTTTTTATTAAAAAGGCCGTTCCCGCACTTAAGGTCAGAAAACTCTTTAAGAACTTTTTGTACATCAATATGTCCATTTTCTTTCTTTCGCGATATTCATAATGACTTCATACTCATTAATATTTTTCTCCGCCGTTAAAGACGAACCTCGGTTTTGTGAATCTAACACTGCCGCGGCTAAATGTAATGGTCTCAAGGCCGTTGATTTTCTTTCTAAAAATCTTAGTTTCAGATCTTCTTGAGACTATTCGCCGAAAATGTCGCTATTAGAAGGGTTTTCAACGATATCTTCCAGTTCTTTAAATGCTTTGTGTACAGAAATGACGTCACAAAAAGCTTTAAAAGCAAAAAAGTAAACGAAACAAACATTTACGAAATTTGTTTAAGTTCCCAATGTTTTGGGAATATTCCCGGTACATTGGAAAATTTCGGGAATATGCCCCGAACAGGAAGTTTCCGACTCGAGAATGTTCCCAGGGCACATCATTGGCTGTGCTACTTCTCTATCTGCGTGGCTTACAATCTGTGTGGCTTTTTCTATCACATAATCTCTAAACTTCTCTTAGAAACGTCTGATATGGGAAGGAAAATTATACCATGGACAAAGAAAAATATCGAAGGCTACTAGCTTAATTTGGAAGGTTTGATTCACTCAAAAAGAGATTACCTCAGTTTCGATACGAATTCAGCAAAAGAACAAGTGATTCTCCATAAAAGTGACATTTTTATAATTTGAATTTTAGCAACGTTATCACTCAAGACTGTAGGGCCTCAGAAAAATAGGATTCCCAGCCCCAGAATAATGTACGATGGAGTTTTGAATTCCAACCTCAAGTTTTAGAAGAACGAAATCATAGCAACACAAAAGCACCCTCCACAGATACATAGCCACTCCGATTCACTAAACACATTTTCATATTCAATTCAATTAAAAACGAAAATTTAAAATCGAAATTACACATATCCATTGCCTAACCCCAAACCTAGATTGCCATCACCACCAAACCTATTCAACGAGACTAGCACACGCCTTCCTCCTACCAAAAACAATATCACTTTTGGAGGCCTCATGCCTTCGGGAATATTCCGGTGAATACGATATAACCTATAGTATTCTGACAACACGACTGTGAGGGAGTAGTAGAGTAACGTGAAATGGCTGCCTTAATTGAATTTTTAAATTCATTTGGGCCGACGGGCAAAGTGAGTGCTCACGATTGATTGCTCTAAGTTCCCCCGAAAGGCGACCAAAAACGATTCTATGAAATTGGGAGTACGTTTAAATAGTAGATACGACCAAGCTTAGTTGGCTCCCTGTTGATGTTTGTCGCTGGCATGATGATGTTCCTTCATGCTCGGTCTACTTATCCATCATCGTGACCGCGAGGATAATAGAAGCTAGAAAATCATGTTTACCAATGAGCGTTTGTTTATTCCAAGTCTCCTGGCTGAATGGGTCAAACGGTAGTTGTTCGGCCAGATGGTAGATTTGATTGAAGGCAGCGGGACGATGATTGACAAATTCGAGTAGGTATCTGGCGACACGAGCTTTATTCGCCATATTTTCAAATGCAAGCGAACTAGGCAATGATTGGCAGAAAGGATATTTTGTAGAATATTTTCAATTTGTATTTGGCCTCGAGGTAGTTTGTGTAGGGTATGTGGGGAACGTTGCGTCTTTGTGTTTCAAAATATTTCACGAAGAACTTAAGGAGCGGCCTTAAAGTTCAATGTGTATTAATGAATTTGAGCACCTCATGCTAAAAGAAACTTAACTTCAAAGTACAAAAAACATTCATATTTCAAAAAGAGAACCTAGCGTGGCGTAAAACCCTGAGGTAACTTGAAATTTATTTAAATTTTCCTCTATCAAAACTTCCACTCAACTATCCTTACATCTCCTGGCCAACTGCACTGACTCCACACTTTTACTTTTTGCATCCCCATTTACCCCCCACGCCTTATACATTATAGGCCCGAAACTAGATATACACAATGTGACAACAATCAGTATACGAGTGAGTCTATTTCGTTCGGGAGCACAATAATAAATAGAAAATAAGCAAAATTGTGCCTGGCAGGAATCGCGAAAACTGTAGGAAAGGGGGGTTCCAGTTTTCTTTTTTCGGATATGACTCGCAGCTAAATGTCCTTTTTAGAGATGACGGTAAAATTGGTTGGGTCTTTATGAATTGCGAGCAGTACACGATAGACGAACATATTAATAATAGCGTGTAGCGTTGGCAAACAGGAAGGAATTGGTAATGTGGCCAATAAGAGAGCTATAGTAAAGTTTTTCGAAAGCTAGACGGTACGAAGGGGGATGGGATGGGAGAGTTAGTATTGTGTGTAAACTGTGAAAGAAGTTGAATGAAGTACATATTTGCTGCGGAAACAGTTAGAGTAAAAGTAATTCAAGCTAAGCATGGAATTAGGTGCTTGGGTATTAAATGAAACCTGGTCGGTTTCTTTGAAAAGAAAATAATTTGATTGGCCGGATTTAAGAGAAAGTAACAATTGAGATTAATATTGATATAGAAGAGAGGAAGGAAGGAGGTGGGTGGGTTATATACGACCGATTTGTATTGATTTCTTTGGAGTGGCAAATCGAGACTCATGGCAACGATTGACTTTACTAGACATTTGGAAAGGGGCCAAAATGTCTGAGAGCGAATGCATCATTTATATTGCATAGTAGCAGAAATGATGATTGTTCGAATGATGGTGGGCTATTTGATCTTGGAGTGTAATGCCGCATTGGTTTTGGTCGTTCGGTGAAAATCTTGTGGAAAACAACGGAGCGGAATGGTTTCAGTGAAATTTATGAGTGCTTGCGATAAAAAATAAAGAAAGGTCTACACTGAGAAAAATTTTCTTGGTTAATATTCCTATAGTTTTATAACACTGAGTTTGGGGAAAAAATGCATTATTTCGCCGTAAAAGTCCACATTTTTATGTTCAACCGCACTATACTCAAATGTATTTTTCATAGCAACATAGTAAAAGCAACATTAAGAAAATCTTACTATGTATAATGGCGTCCAACTACATATTAAAATGTTCTGTTTACAGAAAACTGTATGGTCGCTTGCCTCATAAATATCAAAAAACTTTACTTTTCTTTATACGCATTGTTCATATTATAGAGATAGTTTCAACCATACAATATGGTATCCATTCTGATCTAATGTTGTATCTACGTTCTAAGTGTTGTCTCTTATTCTATAATAGAAGTTTGATATGCCACATAGCAAAATTTGACTTATTTGAATAGCTTTTTTTACATCGTATATTGTAGTGTAGTGTAGTGATCAACATAAATTGGTGTTTTCGGTGTTCGGTTTGCTGTTCGATATAATTCATAGTCATGCTATGCTGTGAAGTCTTTATATTACGTTGCACGTTGTATATAAATAATTGAAATTTGAAACTAGAAACGCACTGCGATGCAGTGCACATTGAAAACTCATTGAAAAGCACATTGAAAGGAGTCATGTATTTTTATTTTCTCTTTTGTCATGTAAAAATGATATTTTACGCACTTGTTCAAGAATTTCTCGTCCATTTTCACTTTGATAATACGAACCAAATTATCACCCAAATTTAAATTGCTATTGCCCGGTAAGCCACTGCTAAACAAATGCCATCTGATGCACTGTGCAGTGTTTTTAGAAATTAGTCTAATGCCTCGTTTACACATATGGCGAGCGTTTCGTCGACGAACTTGTGAAATTACTTCCCCCCATGTCTTCGCATGTGAAAAAACAGGTGAGAATAGACAAGGTGACCATTTACACACTCAGCTCGCCAACATTTGCGACGCGTGTAAACGCGGCATAAAAGATGCAGTGCAGTGGCTACGCTAATTGGCAATTGAGGCTATGCTTACTGGCAATTCGTTCAAGGAAACATGGGAAAGTTTAACATGTTTTAGTTATTGGAATCTAAATAATTTTGTATGTTATCAAATAAGTTATTGTAAGAAATACTATCGCGTATCTCTACGTTCGCCAAGATTCTCTGACGAAAGTCCTATAGCTTATGGAAACTTAAGTCATAAAACTATATTAAAATATCTCATAGCGTTCTACTATGCAACTATGTCTAAATATATTATAAATGATGACTGTCCATATGTACCCTATACACTATACATAAAATTGGGTAAAATATCCTAAAATTTTTTTCAGTGTACCAAAACACATTTTTCAAAAAGGACAACTAACGAGTCTCACTGTCAGAATGATTTTTGCATCCTTTTAAAAGCTATGCAGTGCAGCCGTTCGAGTTCGAGAGGGAGGTGTATCTAATTGGTGGTTTTCACAAAGTCTGCACAACACTTGGGGTTAGTATTCTGTTTGAAGATATAATGATTCTCCAAATCCAAGTTTTTGATACTTTCTGGGATATTTCCTTTTTGCTGATTAAGTATGCTCATCCATTACATAATCGATAATTTTAAAGTTCCTTCTCTATAACGAGATTTTATTGTTTTGTCAGTTACATGCGACACGCAGATTGATATTTGGATGCGAAATTTCCTCTCAACTCGAAATTTTCTTTCACTCTTCATCAAATGGATGAAGCTTATCAATAATTTTCCGTGACTTTTTCCCAGACTCCTAGGATTTTGTTCCTAATTTTTTCCTAGAATTTTGAGATTCTTTCTTAAATAACCCACATCGATTCCCAGTCATCTACGAACCAATCATAATCAAATCCAGTACAAAAACACTTATTGACAGTCATAAAGCCTAATCGATTAAATTGCTATCCGATTTCAGCTGATAGACTTTACGCTTAACCGGTATCGATCACCAACAATATCCAGTTCTTTGTAACCATTTCCATTTCTTATAGAAGAAAACGGCCAACAAGTAAACACTCCACGTATTCTAGTCCCTTCCCTTCCTCTTAGTCCCCCTATTAGGCTGTGTTTAGACATGAGTCCATGCGTCCATGCGATCTAGCGTGTTTTGTTTACACGAGCTGTTTAATTAAGCGAGTATAAAGCGAAAGAGATGGAATATGCTGATTCATGTACAATAGATTTTATAATGCATATTTTTTAATGCTTTCTTTCGATCATTGTCATTTATGGATGATTCGCGGATGATCATTTCAATATATCACCTACATAATAAAGATGCAAGCGATATTTCTAGTTAGATATATGTACATATATAACTAGTTATATGCAGCCCCGGATCTAGGGGGGGGTGGGGGGACAAGCCGGAGTCCGTGTCCCGGGCGGCAAATTCAAGATTGGCAAATAAATACTCTCCTCAGCATTATCGCAACTTTGCGACGGCTTTGATAATAATAATAATTAAATAAAAGTAAAAATTGTTTATTTCGGCCAACTAAAGGATCCAAAACACAAATCACTTTAATTATAAACATAAAAGACACAGATAAGTCCACTTCCCTGCGCCAAGGGCGATCAAAGAAACGAGCTGGTTTCCGTATAAGGCACCTTCACAATGGTGAAGTGAACCTAACAGCATGTCAGCTAGTCTCACCACAACAGCATGTCTGTCAACTAGCAGCTAGTCTTTAGGATGCTGTTGGGACTGTTCCATGTCCTATGGACCAGGGATATAGTTTTTTTTGCAAATGACGGCTGCAAAGCCATCATTCTGGTACTCCATCCAAGGTACTCCATGCAGAAGCGAGCCAATACCAACATCATCCTGAAGATATTATTATATTGGAGGCGCAAGGTGTCCAGCGATATTTTGGCATATCCGACTCACAGGTTCCCCGTGTACAAACTCTGGAAAAATCTCTGGAATACCTTACCTTAACTTGCTTAGTGCAACTGGAAAATCTGCGAGCCAACATATTACCTGACTGCCAAAGCCCTGCGCTTCCTTTCAATATCAGCATTGTCTTTAAGGTTGTTGGCGATGATATACCCTATAGTACTTTAAGCACATAAATTATTCCCTTTGGGGCACGTAGGCATAGATAGGACAACGATCGCGCTCGCCCGGTGCCCACGAGACACGCGGCTGGTTCAATGGCAGTGTGCAAGTGGAACGCACTTACACTTGAAGGCGGTTAGCGTCCTTACGAAAGGGATGCAGTTATATTTATACAGATTCTACGTATTTTTATGGATCCTATATTGTATCTATAAAAAAACTGTCCTTCTGTTCGTGGGTGCCACGAAACCCCTAGTGACCTCGTCACACAATGACCTCAGCCTGGTCAAGGGGGCTTCTTGAATTTAATTTTCATGCTCTCCAAACATAATTCAACTCTTAAGTTTCAATTAGAACACATTTTATTTATAAAATAAAATACAGAATGAAATTATTGACATAATAGAAAAAACAAATAGCATTCTAAACGACATCAAAGAAGCCAAATAATATCTCGCATACAGAACAAATGAGCTATGTAAGCAAAAACTGGCGATGTGTGTGAAATAAAAAAAATCATTGATTTCATAGAAGCTGCTGAAAAGACAGGAGAGTACATTTGTCAACAGATTATAGAAAAATTGACAGTTGATGGTTTAGATATTAGACCATATCTTGGCCAATCTTAGGATAATGGGTCCAATATGACTGGCACGTATAACGAAGTGCAAGCCAGGATTGCAGAAAAGAATGAGCCAGCCGAGTCTTTCGAAGAAGTTGGGTAAAATGCTCATGCTTCGGAAGCAAAGTTCGAGGCAGGTCATCTCTTACATGCTTTAAAAATTTTTAAATTTATTCTGAACTTGATGATCTGGGCAAATATTCTCCGCGAAATCAATCAAGTAAATATTGAAATATATAATCCTTGCGCATTCCGCCTCTTTAATTGATTTAATTGAATATTGGATAGAAGAAGCTAAAGAAATTGTTGGGAAAATTGGCATTGGATTTATTCTGCCAAATAAACGAGTTCCAAGGTGCAAAAAACAATTTGATGAGATGTGTGATGACGAACCACGAAGACTTCAACCTGTTCAACTCTTTGCTAAGGCAACAATGGTATTTTCTTTGCTAAGGCAACAATGGTATCTTGTCAGAAATTAAAGAGAGGATTGATAGTGCTACCATGATGAATTTGAATTTTGCATTTCTCAATGGCACTGAAGTCTTGAATATATCAACTGAAGAACTGCAGAAGCATAGAGCAGATCTTGGACGATAATATGAGCAATATTTAAACACAGTTGAATTCTGCGAGGAGCTCTACGTTTTTAAAGAGCAAACTCCACTTTTATTTGGAGACATAAAAAATGCTAGGGCTTTCAATCGTTTGCAATGGATCTATACGCATTATTTGCAGGATGCCTTTCCAATTATTTGAATTACTCTGCGAGTTTACTCTACGCTTCCTACTGAATCCGCAAGCTGCGAGAGAAGTTTTAGCAAACTTAAACTTATTCAAAATTATCTACGATCCTAGATATCGTAGGAACGTTTATCGAGTATCGACATATTAGCAATAGAAAATCGAACTGCTCATGAGATGAATTATGACAAGGCCGTAGATTTATTCGCAGAACAAAAGGCACGAAGAGTAAAATTGTACTTTCAATGTGTAACACTCAGAGCAAAGAGATTTAAGGAAATCAAATATAAGCGTATCCATATACGAATTTTAGTGAAGCAATTTGACTACAAAGGTAAAATCTATAATTAGAACAAATCGAGAGAACTACTAGCTCAGACATTCCCTTTGGTGTCTCCGATACCTAAGATCTACGAGTTTTTGGTAAACGTGTCAAATTGCCTATTATCTATATCTCTGTCTTCCTATTCGTGGAGTAAAAGCCTGTCAAATTTGCCCATAGTGCCCATAGTTTTCCTTTACTGTTACTAACGGTCTGATTCAGGCCAATTGTTTCACTTCTCACTGCTGTTTGCATTTCCTTATAACTCTCTCTTCTGAGGTGCAACATAAAAATTACTTTTAATCGCACGTTTCATTTCAGACCCTATCATTTCCTATCCTAATTAAATTATACATAAACGTTCATGATTTTTTGGAAAAAATATAGAGCGGGGGCGGCATTTTTGAGGTATTGCCCCGCCTCGAAAAAATTCAAGATCCGGGGCTGGTTATATGTATGGAAGTTAACACATTCCCTTATCCCCTTCTCTTCTCTTCCACCACTTTCCGGTCTACCTGCACATTTAATCTAAATTAATTAATTAGCTGAATTTGCGAATTCGCGTATGCGAATCCGAAAAAGGTAATTTGAACGTTGTACTCGATAACCGACCCATGCACTCAATAAAGTATTGCACAATTGCTGACTGAACAATAATCGTGGAAAAATATTTGTCGTTTATGGAATTGAACACAGGAAATGCTTACCTGTTGTCTGTAGAATTTTTGTAAAGTAAGTAAAATGAAAAGTTATAAAGAGGCAAACATAGATTTTAAGTTTTGAGTTTGTATTTGACCGCGACGGAAACAACGTGTGAAATAAAAATTTATGCAATTGAAAACATGTCGTTATTTTTTTTAACACACGTGGAGTAAAATCCGTTAACTTGGATAGGATCCGTTAACTTGGATATGCTTATTGAAGTCAATCGATCGTGTATCTCTTTTATAGAAAAGTACATGTAGACTACGAGATAGTTATTTGTAAAATTGCATTTGTTGATACTATGTCAGCTTGTGAAAATTATGTTGCTCTATGTAGTGACGAAAAATGTTACTACGCCTGGATCGTGGATCAATTATGACTAAATAGGCAGATTTTTCTTTTTTTATTTTATTTCGCACTTTTCTTTCATTTAGTTTGATTATCATATTTCCAATTTTTTAGATGATTGCATAAAATGGTTTTTACCGTAGATAATTGACAAGCCTGTGAACATTTTGCTGGATTTACACTCTCGGCAAATGTTGCCGAGCCGAAAGTGTAAATGGTGACTGTTCGATATCTGTCCCATAAGTTTCGATACTTATGTAAATTATGCCATTCCTGTTAACCTAATTCATTTCTCATACTGCTTATGCTTCGTGAAGTTTTTGATTTGCATTTTTTATACGCGTCTGCATATTAAATATTGAATTATTGGTGTTAAACAAGAATCGTAAGTAGTATGAGGAATGATCAAAGGTCATTTTTGATACATTGTAAAATTATGTTCTGAACAATTAGTCGTAAGCAAATGTAAAGTAAGCAAAATTAAGCTATAGAAAGAATGAATTAATGTAAATAAAATCAATTTAAGTGGGGACAAAGCCTATTATTTATCCTTGGTGAAGCTGCTTAGGGCGCTAAGGTTACTTGAGTTCTGGCACTGAGCTTGAGTTCGAAGGTTCTATTAGATTACTTAGTTTCTGATACTGTACTAGAAGTTTGTGATCTAATAGAATTCTTCCGAACGTTAGAATAAGTACTGAACTTATGCTACGTCACCTGGTAGTAGATGAAGTTGAGTTCTTGTACTGTACTTGAGTTCAACATTTTGACTAAACCACCTGGTTTCTGGTATTGTACCAGAAGTCAGTGTCGTAAAAGAACCCTTTCTGAAGGCTAGAATAAGTACTGTACCTAGTCTACGCCCGATCTACAGCAAGCGATTGATATCAGGTGCTCCGACTATATCAACGATACAAATTAAGAGCGATTCAAGAAAAGCCTTGGTCGCTGTATAAAAACAGTCACCTCATCTATTCTCGCCTGTTTTTCACATACCAAAACATGGCAAGCACGAGAGTGTGAATAGCTTCATCGTCGGCTCTCGCCTGTTTTATGAGGGCTACTGATAGGCTGCCTCCACTAGTAATTTCCCATTGCATGAAATTTGAAATTGCCAGTGGAGGCAGCCTATGGTATGCAATATTTTATGGTCTGCCATAAATGGTAGGCAATATGGTATGCAATTTGCTCGGCAATCTGCCTTGCAATATTTTGACAGTTCTTGGTTTCAAAATGGCGCTGAACCATGGGAATGCTTTATTTCTTATAAGAAGATGTATGTATTTTGAATTTAAAGGGATTTTTAGATGTCGTTGAGCAATGAAATGGTGGGAAATTGCGAAAAAATCGAATTTGCATTTCAAATAATTCCTTAAGAGCATTTGACGCTCAGATACAGCGCACGTCCTTCCCGCTCAGAGGCATTTTCGAAATGAAATTGCATGCCATGAAATTCCCCACGCACAGATGGCATACCATAAATTTGACAGTCGTTGCAATCGGAAATCGCAGAGAAAATTGCTAATCGAGTCCCGGTGTGAGAGTTTATGAGGGACTCGTCTTAGTTCGTGACCGCTCGAAATTTTGTCGGTTTTGCGTATCGAGTCAAAGGGATTTGAAAAAAGATCTCGTGCTGGCTCCGATGATATTTTCAAACCGATTTGGTTTGCGCACGAAATCATGGGCAAGTTGTGTCATATCAGACAAGATGCATCATTCATACCAGACAAGATGCATGACTACGGATGGGTACGAGGTACACTGCTCGTACACTGAATATTTATAAACAAATTTCTGAACAGAGAAAATGCTCCCTACCTACACCACATGCAAATCTGCGCACTTAAACTTCATACACTTTAAATCTTCTCAATACGGTCAGCAATCATTTTATGGCGTACTGAGATAAAAAAAGGGTCTATCGCTTAAATAAACAGTTTTGAGTGCAGACTTTGAATACTCGTCAAATGTTCTGGGAAGTAATTTCCCCAAGTTGTTCGACAAAACGTTTGGGGAGAGCGTAAATCCGGCATCGGCCTATGAATTCACTCAAAACTCAAACGCATGCTCAAAATTAGTAAAAAAAAAAACCCAATTCATTTTAAATCTCACTCATCATAAAATAATAACTTGCCCAGAAAATTTACATGAAAATATCGCAATTAGTTGGCAACGCCAAGAAAAATTTAAAAATAATTTCGATACATGCAAATGTTTATCAACGGAGGGTCGCCGCTAAACGTGGACATTAAAACGGGCTATTAAAACTCCAGATCCAAATGTGGTAGCTACATATTCGCTCATAAAACTTGCCGCTCAGCAGCATCTGACCCACATGTGCAACAGTTTTCAAATATAAAACAAATAAAAAACCCGATCGCTACATGAAGCCTAACAAACTCGATTTCTCTGAATTGAAATAAGCAAAAAACAATCCGAAACAGACAATTATCGCATAAACATTTGTTTGAATCATCAAAATAAAACATGTCTTCCATTGACTTTCTATTTGTTCTGTTTATATTTTGGCCGATTTGAAGAAGCCAATACCAGAGCGCATCAACATTTGCCATAAAAAAATCTTTCATCAGAAAAATTGTCAAAAGAATGCGTAATTTCTTCTTGTGCTTTTGTTGACATGGCCGCTTTACTACTAGCTGTTTTTTGCGTTTATTTAACATGTATGGACACATGTTTTCGTGCGTATTTATATAGTGAGCACGAAATCGTCATGGTCGGGGAGGCTAATCAACTTGTTTCGAGGAGAAGATCATCATAATGATGATGATGTGAATTTCGCTGGTATATGTAATTATGTTGCAGGACAGATTTTTGACAAGTTTTTGGCCGTTTGCCTGGATGATTAATGAATAGAATGAAGTTTTCGTGTATTACGCTTTGTTTAGTTAGTTTTCGCGAAAAATGTGTGTGAATCATATGTTTTCGTCGGGAAATTGATTTTTCGCGATTTGTTTATGGAGGTCAAGGAAATTTAGTTTTTCAGATTAAATTTTTGTGAATCATTCTGGATGATTTGCGGGGACAGTTTTTGGTGGAAATTATGTTGATTCCAAGTGGGTAAGTGGCTTAGTTTGATTTTCCGAAAAATATGTCATATATTGAAAATTAATTTGAATAGCTAAGTTCTATGCAATTGGTATGCTTGAAAATAACGTGACAAATAATAGTAGCTGTAATTTATTATAGTTCGGAAGTCGTTCATTCCGAAACCAAACACCCGAGTAGAAATGTAAACAAACGTTTACGATATTATACCATACTAAATCAATCAGGCTATGAAGCCATTATATTAATTTTAAAAGCCATATCTTTTTCCCTGGTGGATGAATACTTCCTGTTAAATTAAAATTTAGCAATATTCTTGTAAAATACCAGTTTCTACCTAGGACTGCTAAAATAATTCGTTTGGAGTAAATAACAAATTTGTCAATATGCAATATATACTGTGCAATTGCTATGAAATATTGCTTCAATCGTACGTTTACCCACTGCGCTGTTCATGAATGGAATTACTGGCAAATATCTTTTTTGATCTTTAGAACAAACCAATTTTTTCTAGGTAAGGTTTTATGATTAAGATATAATTATTGGGCATATGTAGAAAAAGTGCATTCCTGAATGCTAATGTGTGAACATATATCCGTCGTATCTTAATTGAAACGCACGGACAAAACAGTTCAAACAACTCCCGCGTTCGAATATGAATATTACACCATGAAAATAACTAAACTGACCACCTTTGCCTTTGACAGACGGAACGGCCGCAATGCTCTCTCAATAATCATCGATGCGTCCGCTAATTGATCCTTCAGTCTCTTCAGAATAGTGTTAAAGGCTGTTCATTTTTTTTTGTTGCTCGCGCTTGGGAACAACATTTCAGCAGTTGTGAGTTACATTACCATCTATGCCACGGTAATGCCGGAATTACATTCTGGCCGAGGAATGCCAAATGACGACAAGTACTGTGTGTAAATGGTCTCCTTGTCTATTCTCGGCTGTTTTTTTCATGGCAAGCACGCGTGTGTAAATGGTTTGCTCGTCGGCTCTTGTTTGTTTTATGAAGGGATAATGATCCTTTTATTGCTGTGCCTGAGTGTTTATGACCGTCTCGTCCGAGCTCGCAGCCGCTGGAAGCGAAGTCGGTTTTATGCATCAAGTCAAAGGGATTCGAGAGGGTAGCATGTGCTCATTTAAATTTTCGAATTTTTCGCCGGGACTTCAAACATGTGTTTGCGTGTCCCAGATTGAAATAACTCAACGCACACCAGGCAGTTGCAATAGCCACAGCCCGTACCTCAGTCATCGTTCACTGAACTGAACAAAACAGCTCACAACTGTCGAAAGATGCATAGTGCAATATCCTAAGTAAACAATTCACCCCATGTCTTGTCGAGTCTCGTCCAATGTCTTGTTGAGTCTTGTTTACTCTTGTACCCGAGACGCTCGTCCCAGTGTATAAATTCGGCATAACAGATGGCATTTATGATAGGGTTATAACTATTTGGAAATCTATCTCTTATTGCCACCGTCGTCTCTCGTCTAATGCCGGATTTACATTCTCGCCGAGGAATGGCAAATGTAGACAAGGTCTGTGTGTAAATGGTCTCCTTGTCTATTCTCGGCTGTTTTTTTCATGGCAAGCACGCGTGTGTAAATGGTTTGCTCGTCGGCTCTTGTTTGTTTTATGAAGGGATAATGATCCTTTTATTGCTGTGCCTGAGTGTTTATGACCGTCTCGTCCTAGCTCGAAGCCGCTGGAAGCGAAGTCGGTTTTATGCATCGAGTCAAAGGGATTCGAGAGGGTAGCATGTGCTCATTCACATTTTCGAATTTTTCGCTGGGACTTCAAACATGTCTTTGCGTGTCCCAGATTGAAATCACTCAACGCACACCAGGCAGTTGCAATAGCCACAACCTGTACCTCAGCCATCGTTCACTGAACTGAACGAAACAGCTCACAACTGTCGAAAGATGCACGGTGCAATATCGTAAGTAAACAATTCACCCTATGAAAGGTGCTTGGTGCATGGTCCGTGTTGTATGGTGCAATATCCTAAGTAAACAATTCACCCTATGTCTTGTTGAGTCTCGTCCAATCCTTGGTGAGTCTTGTTGAGTCTTGTCCACGAGACGCTCGTCCCTATGTATAAATCCGGCATAAGAAAAGGTTTTATGACCACTGTCGCTTCGGCAACGGATGGGAAATCCTTTCATGTTAGAAATAATATTTAAGTCTGTACACTAAGATGTTTTATGATAGGGTCTATATTTTATAACTACTGTCGTTTCCATGAGAAAAATATGTATGTATGTAAGCAATAGTATTTAAGTTTGCTCATTTTAGTTTTAGTTCTCAATTATTCGATTGGTGTCCATCAGAACGAGGACAATAATATTAGCGTGAAATAAAAATAAGAGTTTTACTTAAAGTATCCTTTCAGTAAATTTAAGACAGAAAGACCCGTGTTCAAAGGACTCAAACCTTCGTGCACGTAACTTGTGCAGTGATTTGCTTAGTGTTAGTGCCTGATCGTTTTTTTTTGTTGTTGCCCGGTTGCTCGCGCGTTACTTACTGTTGAGGTTTGCGTCGCTCTTTGCATAGCTATTAAACCGGAAAAAAGACATTTTAGAAAAACTAGAGTCCAAAGAATATAAGACCGTCCAACCAGATCCGCAACTCAAAAATCGTATTTGGAAAGTGTTTCGACCCGTCGTGGACGGGAATGGCAAAGCATTAAATTTTGTTTCATTTGCACTCTGTGGACAATTATATGCGCAGTAAAATCATTCAACCGGTACTTTGCACATCACCCGTCATCCATGCGTCAAAGCACAAATGGAAATCGCAAATGCTGGTGAAGCAAGCGACCATACACCCGCTAAAGCGCCAAAAGTGTCGCAGGATTTAGTTTTGAAGCAATGTGTAAACATGTGTGCTACGGACTTGCGTTCTTTTGAAACAGTTGGTGGCCAAGGCTTTATAGAGTTGGCTCAAACTTTAATTAACTTTGGAGGAACACATGCCAAAGTGAATGCTAAAGAAATTCTTCCTCTCCCGTCATCAGTTTCCAGACACACAGCAGAGATGGCGAAACAGCTACGAGATGCCATTATGCCGGAAGTAGTTAAAATAACTAACAACCGACAAGTGGACATGTACGGCTAAAAAAAATCACTATGTGACTTGTACAGTGTCTTACTTTGACGATTGGATTCTTAAATCTCACGTGCTTTTCACTACGCGCTTTCCTGATGGGCCAAAGACTGGCGAAAATATTAGAAAAGAATTAGTCAGTCAGTTTTTTTCTTTCGGAATATCGGAGGATGTTTTGAGAAAAAACCCATTCACCATCGATCAAGGCGCAAATATTATTAACGCGCTAGGCAGCCACGTCAGACTTAATTGTTCTTGCCACGTGCTGAACATTGTCCTTAGAAATGCATTCAATACTCAGTATGTTGCTGAACATTACCTTGAGATTAATACTCTCATGACCGAAACGAAAGAGTTGGTCACCTATGCTAAACATAGCTGGCTAGTAAATAGCTTGGAAAAAACATTGGAGCAATCGAACGACACCCGGTGGAATACCCGCCTTACGATGCTCGAATCAGTCAGATGCCAGCATCATAATTTGTGCGAAAAGCTCACTGAAAAAAATCAGTTCCATCGTATTGATGGTATCAAAATTTTTGAGGTAAAAAAATATATATTTAAGCTGCAGAGAATATTCGTGTACTAATTTTTTATTTTATTTTATTGCAGCCTTTCAAAAATGCTTCCAAGGAATTAGAGTGCGAAAAAATACCTACACTTCACATGGTATTGCCTTGGAAGATGGATCTATTAAAACACCTAAATACGGAACCTCCAAACGAACACTTGGAGATTAAGCTTTTGCGAAAGCGTCTGAGCACCTACGTCGATGAAAAGTTTGTAATGCATATGTATCACAAGATAGCGTTATTTCGACATCTTCAAATGCTAGAGCTGGGGGAAATCGAAGCTGTAATATATGAGGTAATTAAATATGAATCTATAAACTGGAAAAAATAGTTGAATAAATAAACTATTGTATGTATGACAACTCATGGATTTTTGCCTTTCAAATAGGTAAAAAGACTAATGGAAAAGGAATCTGCATCTAGGGAGCAGACTCCCATTACGGCGACTACTCCAAATCCCCAAATCCAAATTTGCTGAATGGGCTGATGTAAGCTGCTCGTCAACGATTCAAGAGGATGAGGTCGAGCAACATTTGAACCAGAACTGTGGAATCGTACAAGATATAGCTCATTATTGGAAAACGACAGGTCAAAAGTTTCCTAAACTACAAAGTGCTGCGGAAAAGGTACTGTGCATACCAGCATCAAGTTCGGCATCCGAAAGAAACTTTAGTTCGGTGGGCTTTATTCTTAATAAGCGGAGATGCCAATTAAGCGAGGAGAATGTAGATGCGACCCTTTTCATTCATGGTGTCAGAAAATCTTAGTTCTAATTGTTATTAATTTACTCCATTGTTATGCTACTGTTGTTAAAAAAGTGTTACGTTTTTCTATTTTTGAATGAATATATTTTGAATAAATGTTTTTGTATGAAAAAATTTAACATAATGACTTTTTTCTGTCTTTGGATATAATGAAATGCTGTCGCATGCTGCTCAAAGTTTATGCGTACGATGCGACAACATACCTGCGATTAGTGATAGGCTCAAAAACGCCAAACAGTTTGCAAAAAACGTTTGACTGCAAAAAACGAACGAACAGTTTTTCCAAATAGCGACTAGCAGTTTTTATAAAACGAATCGTTTTTCTACAACGAAAAGTTTTTCTAAAACGAACAATTTTTCTAAAAGGAATAGTTTTTCTAAAACCAATCATGTTTCTAAAACAAACCGTTTTTCTATAACGAATAGTTATAGAAAGGTCTCAGGTACTCAGAAAGGTGCCCGAAGTCATGCACAACTTTCCCTATCAAATATTTTTTTCGTCCTTAAAATATCACTATTGTACTATTGTACAAAATATAGAGCAATAACAATATATAACAAAACTCATAAAATATATAACAAAACTCATGCCCCGTCAAATATGCCACCCACGTTACTTGTAGTTTTGCATAATTTTCTCGAATAAAAACTACTACTCAAACTCATCTTCAAATTCAAACATTTTCCATGTTTTTCTCTCGGTACAAGTTCAAATTAGTTTCGGTCTAGTGATTTTTCGATTATTATTCATATTTACCTAGGTTAGATTGACCTGTCCTCTAGCTCGCGAATGGGGTGATACAGAAAAGACAGTAAAAAAGCCTTGACTTTGCTCAGTTTGCCGTCTTCTTCTTGACGTTTTTTTTCTGTTATTTTATTGACGAAGTTGAAATTATGCTGATGAAAAATGAACAAGTAGGTACTTTTCCAAGTAATTCTTAGATGTTATCTGAATGGATGAGTCAAAGACGAGAAATGATATAGAAAAAAATATACTTTGACGAGCTTAATTGTAGTTGTTCCATACAAAAAATTATTTTTGATGTAATTTGAGTTGAGGAATTATTGAGAAAATTCAGAAATATGACAGATTTGCTAAGACGTCAAACATGATAAATATATAACAAAAAGTGCTTGACAAATTCTGATAATAACAAAGTTTAATTAACTAGTCATTTGTTTCGTATCTGCCCTATTTTCCCCATCACAACGCAGCTAGAATTCACTTCATTAACTTGAAAACGCGGGCGAATTTATTGTGCGGTTAATTTTTAAGCCGCTTATATTCATCAACACCTAAATGTCATGGTTTAATAAAGAATATGTGTGTATGTTTCATTTAAAATTGTCATGCATTAATTTTCCAAATTGTCCGAGTGGACTAAAACAAACTTCATTTGGCAATTAATTGCACTTTGCCAGTGATGCAATAAAACAACGTCGCTAGTATTTTATCTCCCTTTTTAAATCTCTTTAATATAAAACCAAATTGAAACAGAACGGTCGACTGTCGTGTCATATAATAGCTAATTAAAATTCTGCAGCTTTATGACTTGTACATGCGGGTCCAGCGACCATAAAAGCACGTGCAGCTTATTTTTTTTTTGTCACAAAAAATGTCTTCGTTTATTTGCTCGATTTTTGTAAAAAAAAATGTCCAAGACATAGTTTTGTATTTTTGAATTGAAAGTACTTGTTAATTTCATGTAATAAAAATTATATTGTGTTGTTTTAACTTCTTTTTCTTATCAAATGGAAAGTTGACTAGAAATTAACAAAAGAAAAATTGTTTCCCTACCTCTGGTCGAGCAACAACTACTGTAGTTAAAATAGAATGCACTGCCAAAATCTTGTTTCGCAGAAGCTTTGCAAAATTATTTGCGAAATTTCTGCACATTTTCTTGAGTTTCATATTGTAGCTGAAGAAAAATATTGACTGAATTTACTTGTTTCGATTTTTTCTACCTTTCATAATCAACGAATTTTAATGCAGAGTTAGGTATTTCTTGGTTCTTATGCTTCCACTCAAAATCGTAAATTTGACGCAGTAACTCACTGCCAAGCCTAAAAAGCCTAATTAGTGAATACAATAGTTAAATTACGTAATAAGAACGTAGGGTATGCCAGCCACGTAATAAGAGCTTAGAATGGACCACATGGCTGAATTTGACTGCGTTTGGGGTCTCTTTCGACGCATTAAATAAGCAGCTAGAGGATTCCCGCAAGGAGACCGAAAAGCTCCTAAAATTTGCATTGACTGAGCGTCCTTCTACTTCTACGTCGCAAGATTCGCTGGCTGTCTGTGATGCGATCTTACCTCCCACCTCACCTGTTTGTCCTGCGCCTTCTCTACTAGCTGGAATCTGTATTCGAAGTCAGAAGCAACTTCATTCAACTCAGGCCCAGCTGCAGCAGCCTATCAATCAAGCTCAGCCTGTGCATACTTCTGCGGAGCTGTTGCCACATGTCCAAGTTCTACTCTTTCTTTTCTAACCTTATCTTTCGTTTTACTTCCATTAAACGTCCTCTCAAACCTAATGATGTCCCTTGGCTCACATTGAAAGTCTCTGATGCTCTTAAAGCTAAGGAAAAAGCTCGTGAAAAGCTGAAGAAGATGGGTTGACCCACTGACCTTCAAAAATTCCGTAGTTTGCGTTCTGACCCTAAAAAAGTGCTCAAGCAGGCAATGTGTGATTACTTTTCGAACATCGAGGCTTCAATCTGTTCTAATCAACCTAAATCATTTCGGTCCTACATCCGTTCCCCCAAATTCAATTCTTCAGTTTCTTATTATATGTATCTTGATGATGTTACTGCTTCCACTCCGCAGACTATTTGTGTTTAGTTTGCTGCCTTTTTTCCTCCTCCTGTAAAAAAACCCACTGAATACCTTGGTAGCTCCCACTGTTTCCCGCACCTCTCCTGAATTATATCTGTTTAGTACCAATCCTTCGGAAGCTGAAATCCTTTTGCATACCTTAAATTTGAATGCCAGTTCTGGTCCTGATGGTATTCCTAATATCTTTGTTAAATCCCTCTCATCCTCGCTCTGTGTTCCTTTGACTATCCTTTTCAACATTAGCCTTACATCTGGTTTATTCCCTTCTTTATGGAAATCCGCCAATATTTTTCCAATCTTCAAATGTGGTGATCCTTCCGTTGTTTCCAATTATCGTCCTATATCCCTCCTTTACTGTTTCAGTAAAATCCTTGAACGTCTTGTCTTCAATAAAATTTATCCGTCTCTACAGCCCTTTTTGCTCCTGAGCAGCACGGTTTCATCAAGGATCGCTCTACATCGACCAACCTTATGGAGTTCACTAATTTTGTAGCCTTTGCCTTCGATTGTCATCGTCAAGTTAATGTAATTTACACAGACTTTTAAAAGGTTTTTGATTCTGTGAACCACAACCTGCTGCTCCTTAAACTTAATGATTTCGGTGTTTTTGGTCCCCTCCTTTCCTGGTTTTCCTCCTATCTTCATAGTCGTCCCTGCAGAGTTACTTTTAATGGTTCCATTTCTTTTCCTATATTTTCCACATCCGATGTTCCTCAAGGTTCTTTCCTAGGTCCCGTACTTTTTAGCTTGTTTGTCAATGACCTTCCCTCCATTATATGCGGATGACTTAAAATTATACAGAGCAATCAAGTCTCCGAACGATTTTCATCAATTGCAAGCTGACTGTTTGCTCTTAATCTCTGGTGTCAAGACAACTTCTTGCCACTGAAGATTTTGAAGAGCCATCAGATGCCTTTTGTACACTGAAAAAACACATGGCCCCAGACGCTATAATTTATGGACTTCTGGCGCCATTTACATAGTCGATTTGGGGATTGTGATAAAATATAGCGCTACACGCCATAGTACTTGGCGAAAAGTACATAGGAGCAGACGCTATGCTTATAGCCCTCCACGCCATATACTATAGTCCTCGACGCCATGTACTGTATTAGTATATGGCATGGAGGACTATAGTGCATGGCGTGGAGCACTATAGTACATGGTGTGGATGACTGTATTACATGGCGTGGAGGACAATATTACATGGCGTAGAGGACAATATTACATGGCGTGGAGGACTATATTACATGGCGTGGAGGACTATATTACATGGCGTGGGGGACTATATTACATGGCGTGGCGGACTATATTACATGGCGTGGGGATCTTAAGTCAAATATATTAAACGATTCTGAATCCGCTTGTAAAGTTGAATTTATCAGTTTAATCTATCATTCGGACAGTTGTCATTACGTTCAAAATCAATAGCAGGTAGCAAAATCATAGTGAATATCAATACTTTTTCATGAGATCATTGACATGCATTATCATGTATGGATATACTCAAACGCCACTTGCTGTCATTTATACATCCCCTCACACAGTATGGCTGCGAGCTATAATTGCAGTAACAACTGAAGCCATATTATATGGCTCATGGTACTATGTAATATAGCGTGTGGGGCCATAATTTCTGCACCAAGTAATTATGGCGATGGGAGCTATACTGCATGGCTCAGAGTACTATGTACATAGCGTGTGGGACCATAAATGCTGCGCCATGTTACATGGGACCACGCGCTATGTAGATTCTGACATTATGGCGGTGGGAGCCATATTGCATGGCTCAGAGTACTATGTAGATGGCGTATGAAACCATAAATAATGCGCTATGTTACATGGCTCTGGGCGCCATGTGGATTTTTTTCAGTGTATATAAAAATACTCCACATATGTTCTCTTATTCTTTGCCTGGTGTTTCCGTGTCAGTTGTCCAGCATTTTAAAGACCTGGGTGTGGTGTTTGATTCAAAATCAAACATCAATGTTCATGTCATGAATATGACGTCCAGGGCCTCTAGGCTTGCTGGATTTGTCTTGCGTTCTTCGTATATGTTTACCAACATCTCCTCCTGTATTCATTTATATGTTTCCTTAGTACGCAGCATTCTAGAATACGCGTGCCAAATCTGGTCTCCGCGCTTTCAGTATTTATCTGACGCCATTGAATCTGTTCAGCGCAGGTTCACTCGCTCGCTTCTTTTTAAATTTAATATCCCCTATCGTTCCTACTCCTCTCGTCTTTCCCTCCTTCGTATGTCCTCGTTGCAATTACGGATATTGTTCCTTGATGAGTGTTTTCTCTTCAAATTTTGCCAAGGCATTTTTTTGTCAGATCTTGGTTCCCAAATAACCAGACGTGAATCTAGTCGTCTAAGTCGTTCTTTTGAAGTTTTCTCTGTTCCGTTTGCACGTACGGAAGTCTATTTCCATTCGCCTTTGCTGCGTCTACCTAGAACCCACAATGCCCTTAAGCCTGGTCCTCTCCCGCAATCTTTTTTACAATTCAAGCATGTATTGAAAATGTTACCTTGAATTGCTATTTACCTTAGTCCTAATTTTAGTTTTCAAATTATTCAACTATTTTTGTTATTTCTTTTCTTTTTTATGTTTCATTCGTTTTTTTTTGCTTACTTGACGCTGTAATTGGAATTGAATCTGAAACGCAAGGGATTAATAAATAATGCTGGAATCGTACAATCAAAAAAGTTTTGGTTGAATTTTTCCCTTATAACAGTAGGAAACTGGTTTCCTACTATTAAAGATGTAAATTTACAAAAGTGGGTAAAAAGAATATTTTTTTTACGACCAAATCGTGTAATTTTACCCTAAAAATGATGCAATTTTATAGCTTTGGCGCAAAGGTGAAGAACAAACTAGTAAATTTACACTCTTTTTGTTTCAATTTACAAAAAGTTGTGTATTATTCAGCTGATATGACGTAAAAGCAAAAAAATGCACATCGAATGTGTAAAAAAATTTGGAATTCGTTATTTTAAACGAAAAAATGAATATTTTTCCTATTATCAAAGTATTAATTATAGACCCACTTTTTAGAGTGTATTCAGAATCTTTGATTCTGAAATCTTACCTTTGATCGCCTTTGTCCTCGGATATTTTTTGTTCTTGAATTTTTATTCCTAAATCTGTGTTTTTAGGGCAGAGTATAGATATAGACAAAGAGATTATTGAATAACCACGTTAGTAGGAATTGCCATAGCTTCGGATTTTTTGGCAACAATGGTTCTTATAATTCTGAGGGTAGAATCATACAACTGAAAGCAAAACGCGCGAAAAATTGTGGTGTTTACTGGCTCATCAGGACCAAATGTCTAACTAATACTACATTCGAACAGAATGACGAATCACCGGTCAAGATCCATTTTTTATCAATCAAAAGTTCAGGAAAATGCAGGCAAACCTACAAATCCGAAATTTTCTGGTATAATCAGCGTATATAGCTCATTGAAATACTTTTGTGACCGAGGATAGTGTTTTTTAACACATTTGCCTTCAATAGTTTCATGAATAGTTTGCTATATTATATTTAAAGAATGTTAGGTGTTTCCACCACCCCAATAAATTTCTTCCCTTTCTTTACCAGACATACCTGCTACCTACATTCAGCATCAAACCAGACCAATTAAAAGTTACCTACCACAAACTGATATCCTTCAATGTCAAATGCACTTAATTCATGCTAGTCTCATGAAACATTTCCATCATTCATATCCATGCACTAGGCTCTCCCTCTTCCACAAATTGTTGTTACCAGCCCATATTGTTTTCATTCTTCCATCATTAGCGTACGCCCTTTAAGAGGTGCTATCAGAATTTCTCAGGTCTCCAGGTACCTAATAGACCTATCAATCAAAATAGGCAGGCCTTGTCACCGATTCACCTTGATTAGGAATAAGTACCCCATCCTTCCCTCAACACTCCACCTCATCATCATCCATAGCTGTTGGTACTCCGTACGTCAATTTGTTTGTCTACCGGAATTGCTTTCCCCTCCTCTTCCTTTCCATGCAACACGGAAAGGAGTTTGTTATCAAAGGAAGCAATCGATTTGTCGTACGCAGCAGTCATCAGTATCATTTCGATGATATCCTGATTGCTCGATTCAGGACACGGTCCGTGCAGACGATTTTGACTGTACCCCGAACTTCCTGCGATAGCGAAAATAATACGATTGACCTTGGAATGCTATCATCTATCGTCAAAGTAAACTGGCAGCTAGGACGAGTAAATAGGGATAATACCGCCCAGTTGATTCAACCAAGCTATCGAAGAAAAATGAAGGAAATCCCATGAGTCATTATTTGTTTACCTACGAAGTGAGTAAGCGTTGATAGAATGGTCGAAATGAAGGGATTCAAAGGAGATTTTAATGATTCTGATGGAAAAAAGTTTATAAAACTCTCGAATTTATGAATGGATGTATTTTTAACTTGGCAAATTTTTTGTGAAAATTTTTGGCGACTCGAGTTTCATGTATCTTTTAACTGGTTTTTCTATCTATCGATTTCTTGTATTTGCCAAACCTTTTTGTGTATTTAACGAACGTGACGTAATATACAGAACGTAATATAAAGATATAATTTTCTTGAACTCTGTTGTGCTACCAAACTATTGATTGATAAATGAGATAAATTAATAAGCCGCCGCACTGAAATATTTCTATGAAGAAAATCAGCATAATGACGAAACGGTAATGATAGTGTAACATATGACTGAAACACACTAGCACAAATTACATCTGATTATGATGTGACGTATACCGTACGAAAACTGGAAGCGGTTCTGATAAACGGAAGTTTCCTTGTGTTTTTTTTTGAGTAGTAACGTACTACAACAAAAAACAATCAGCACTAATAATTATTAAAGCTAATTATATTTACAGCCAATTATAACTGGCTAGCCCAATGATGCCTAAAAAGTCTCCTGAAATATTTCTTTGCTAGTTACATACAGACAAGGACAAACATTATTTGAATGGCGATGCATTTTTGAAATTAATTATTTTAAAAACTAATCGAACACAAACAAAAAAATGGCCGATATAGAGTTTTCGAATTTTTCCATAACACATCCATAATTGATTATTAATTTCAGCAGAAATCGTGCAGTAATAATGTATAAATAAATGGCAAAAGACCAATTTGTGTTCCAAGTTTATGATTACAATACTTATTATCCATAATTGTGACTATAACTCGCACAGTTATATAAACTTACATAAACACAGGCAAGTTTCAAAGAGTCATCAATAACAAAGATTCAAGAAATATAATTGTTTGATTTATCTCTAATCGGATAATAGCTTGATATTCTGTTGAATCTATCAATGTACATATATAAATGGAACCGATGAATGAGCTGATGGTATCAATTCTTTTTTTCTACTAAACAAAACTGATACATACATATGTTGAGTCTATTGTGTGATAATAGCCATAATAAGCAGGGACGGACGTGCGGGTTTTATAAGATCCACCCGGTATGGAAATATATAATTAGGAGAATCATGGACAAGATGATAATGATCAGTGTAATAACGTTTGACACGAATATATAGACATTTGGAGATAAAATAAACATTTGGAGACCGGAGTAATCAGATGTAGGATTGATTGATTATGTAATGCTACATAAAATACCTATCTTTTAATCCTTTCTAGTTATATATATCCAAGTATTTTCCCTCGAATGCTAAGGTGAAGCTCCGAAGAGTAAAAAAAAACTGACACTTCGTTTAACATAATATATTACAGCACTAAAAAAATATATTAGCAAAATATTCTTGTTAGAGAAAAGATTGGTATTACTATGTACAAAGATTGACATTCAAAAAACCATTTTTCATCAATCTTCTTTTCAATACATATTAGTATTTTTAGCTAATATTCAAAAGTCTTTTTATATTAGTATTCCGATCTTTTTTGCTACAAAGATTCATGTTAAAAAATATTAATATTAAAATCGAAATTGATTAATAAATGATTTTTTGAAAGTCAATCTTTTCGTTAATATTAATCTTCTCTAACATCAATCTGTTGGTAATATAATTTTTTGAGTGCTGGAATATCTTATGTTAAACGGAGTATCAGTTTTCTTAACTCCTTGGGACTGCAAAATGTATATTAATAGAAAATGTGTAATATAAAAAAAACTGTTAATTTTGAGAAGTATTATGAGTTTGGCTATCATAAATTATCATTCCGATCAAATAATATCCCCCTACAGTTTTTACTTTGTGTGTTTCACTTCTACACGATATTACCATCAAATTAGGGATGCAGGGATACTATAGCTAAAAATACATCGAAAACTAATGCGAGAAAATTCGCTGAAGTGTTTATTCATTCCACTGGAATATAAATTATGGAAGAAGAAAAAATTATCGGTACGATGCCCCCTAAGCATCTAACTTTAATTAATTTGGACAGTTCCTAAAATTTACGACTTTGGACTGCAACAACAAATTCAGACAAACTTTGCTTGGAATATTTGACATATCTAGTGCTTAGAGTCCTCGTCAAAAATCATACATTTACATTTGCGGCTGTTTTGAAATTAGTAGATGTCAAACATTAACAGGAATCCAACTGCCATAACATAGAGTTGAGATTTAAAATGCAAACAACAAATTTGGCGTGACATTTTTTTCATAAATCATGTGATAATCGATCTAGACTGAATTGACGCAATGGCAATAATTGAAATGAGGTGATTGAGTTGGAAATGGGGTTTTTATCTTTATCCTAAAGCGACTTTAACAAATTTTGACACCTATCAAAAAAAGTGACAGGTGCAAATTTAATATTTTTCTTGGATGATTTTAATTGGATTGTCTGCGACTTAGAAGGCTTTAGAAAAGAATCCATTAGAAAATTGTAACCGGGCCCTCAAGATCCCAGCATTACCTGAAAGTTTATTAGGTTAATTCCGGTGTATTGGAAAATTTCCCTCAATTCAATTGCATCTATTTATTGTCAACTGTAAAAATATACTCTTGCAACAAAACTAGCACTTTCACTCTCACTCTTTACAAAATTAAACACGATTCGAAACAAGATTTTGAAAAGTTTTTTATAATTTTTTTAAATAAATTATTTTCAAATAAATACTTAATTCTTTGAGTCACATTCAAGCACTTCAATATTGCACGTTAATTCACCAGTCTACTTCTATCGACGAATAATAAGACACGACTTATTGCAAAGACTTTTAACGCGATCATGATTGCAAATAAACCTCTTTAGCAAATAAAATCGAATCTCGAATTCATTTCGAATGAAAAAGGATATTCAACTTGTCAGAGAAAAGTGAAAAAGACAACTGTGAAATGTTTTTTATTTGATTAATTCGTTTAGGTTGAAGTAACGGGATTATTCAGGGAAATGATGACAGCGCCCAGTGTGGTGGATGATTTTTCTTGGTGAAATTAGTTGAATTTGTCGAGAACAGTGAATGAAGATTGAAATCGAACAGTGATATTGGTTTGAGGAAACAAGAATTGACGATTGATACCGAAAAAAGAGGGCTAAGATGAGGAGATGCAAATTGTGACCACAAGTATTGCAAGGACCTTATTCGATTGGTTGAAACAACTTTCATACAGGGAACGTTGACGATATTAGTGGGTATGCCCGCCATTTGAAACAAAATTGAAATTTGACGACCTTAGGGTTTGCCTGCTTCAGATACGTAATGAAGCAAGACAGAATTCATGCAGTTTGGCTTGACGTTTCACCAGTAATCGCACTTTGAACTTTGTAAGTTGATGATTTTTCTGTCATTTATCTCTTCAGTTTCATTCGAAAACTTTTTCTTCTTTTTATATTCATCACTGTCCAACCGCCCCAAAGGATATCCAATCACCACGATTCTTTTCACAAACGCTAGCTTAACGGAACATGTGAATCATCTGGCTTCAGGTAGCCGTTCGCCATAGCAAAAGAGTCGTTATAACACGAAAATGCCCATTTCATCCTCCTACATATACACCATGTCACATCACTGGCAGTCATTCAGGACAACACCGAACAATATTAAAATTGCATGCGAAAAGAACATTAAATGAAATTTCTGTTTAGATAAGTTCCGTTGTGTTCCGTCGCTCCATATCTTCCTTCCGTGTTTACTTGCTGTTTTTCACCAACGAAGGGGCATCTTGTGATGTTATGTACAGGTAGATAGAAGACAGTCGCCCTCTATTTTTCGCTACGCTGCTCCATCAAATGAGGTTATATCAAATTGTTTCACCGGACCGTAACGACATAACACCTGTATGGGACACATTGTGTCTAAAGCGAAGCTAAACTAGAAGCTCTCGAGAAGAATTGTCAACGTGAATACTGAGCAATGTCTAGTCAACTGCACTTGGTAACGGAGACAGTGCGATGGTAGGGAGGAGCTGATGTAAACAAACCAGGATACTAAGAAAAGAGAAAAAAACCCGAGAAAACAGGGAAGAAAATATTCCGTGGGGAGAAATTTTACACGTTCCACGCGTTAATATCTTTTAGGTGATGGTGCAAGGAAGTGCGTCTTTAGGGCAAGGTGTTTTTGGGTTTATTGAATTTTGTTTGTTTGCTGTTGCTGTTTTCTATCCATGTATTTTCGGTGTGTTTTTAGCAGTTTGGCTGATGACTTGGTTGTTCATTTGATTTGAGATGTGAGATGCGCGATGCAATGAGGCGAATATACGGATGATATTTGATGGAGATTTCTATTGGACTCTTAAGATATTTAGGAGCGGGAGACAGTAAACAAGATTCCGCTCTGTTGTTTGTCCACTGTCTTGACAATCCCAAGTAAATTTTTCGATTAGAACTTGGGCTAATGCTATTTACACTTCTGTAGATGAAAGACGAAAATTGATTTTCTGTTTGCAGATTATAGAGTGTGGGTGAGAGGCTTTTTTTATTAACATAGGGGTGATTGTATGCACAAGACTAAAGTGTGTATTTTGCTGTATAAGGTGTGAGGGCATGATTGAAATATTCAGCTGGTTTGAATTTGAGGCTTTTAAAAAATTCGAATTTCATACAGCGAGGATAATTTTAATTTGAGGGGTTAGTTGATTTGAACTTCAAAGAGCGGTCGGATGATGGTGATTTAAAATGCGTCAATCACTGAGTTGCTCTGTCTCTGTCTTGAAGATTGTATTGTTGTTTCAAAGACAAGACACTGTAGTGGCAACTGTAGTCTAGGTAAAAAATGGTGTGATATTTTCTGTTTTATTTTTTTGTAAAAATCATGAAAATAGTAAAAATATCACTGAAAAATCAATTGTTTTTGAAAGCCTGTAGGTTCATACTACCAAAAAATCACGTTTTGGCATGCGATCGTCATTCATGCGTTGCATGTGCCCAGCTCATCGTAAAGTTCGTGCAACTCATTGTTGTACGGGATGCGCAATTCATCTCGGTCGCGGATAGCCCCGCAAATCCACAGTAGAGCTTTCCGTTCGAAGGTGTCGATCATATTTTCGAAGGCTTGGGTTAGAGTCCATGTTTCGCAGCCCTAGCACAGCACAGGTCTTATGATAGTTCTATAAACGCGGAGGTTAGTCTTTCTGTGCACATATTTCGATTTCATTATGAAGAGGACCGAGAAGAATGTCTTATTTGCTAGTTGTATCCGTCGCTTGATTTCGTCAGTTTCGTTGGTGTCACTCGATAAATTGCTACCCAGGTAAACGAAGTTGTCCAAGAAATTGATGCAAAAGTCCCCTACGTTGACGGTCATGTGCGCTGGCGTCCTTATCCTAGATTGCATCATAGCTTTCGTTTGTCCTCGTTGATTCGTAGTCCAACTTCCTTTGCTGCGGTGTCAAGTCTAAGCAGAAGTTCTTCTGCATCGGTCAGTTTTCGAGCCATGATGTTTATGTCATCCGCGTACGCTGCCAATTGTGTCGACTTAAAAAGTAGCGTGCCGCTGGTGTTCAGGTTCGTTGCTCGAATAGCGAACTCAAGTGCCAGGTTGAAGAGCGTGGGCGATATTCCATCGCCCTGCTTCAGGCCACCCAGAGTTTCAAAAGGATCCGTCAATCTGTTGGCCGGTATGCCAAATTTCAGCATGAAGCTATATAGAGCGCCTCGGTTGATGCTGTCATATGCTTGTTTAAAGTCGACAAAGATTTGTTATACGTCGACGTCGTATTCCCAGCACTTTTGCAAAATTAGCTTGACCGTGAAAAGCTGGTCGATTTTGGACCGACCAGATCTGAAACCGCCTTGATGCTCACCAATGATTTCTTCCGCGAACGGTTTAATCCTATATTCCAGGATTTTTGACAGGATTTTGTAAGCTGTACAGACTAAGGAGATGCCTCTGTAATTCTCACACCGCAGTTTATCTCCCTTTTTATGTATGGGACAGATGATGCTTTTGCGCCAATCGTCTGGGATCACCTCAGTCTCCCATATTCGCAGCAATAGTTGATGTAGCGCACTTAATAAACCCGACTTGAATAGCTTAGTTGGTATCTCGTCTGCGCCCGGCGCTTTGTTCCTTTTCAGTGAACGCAAGGCGAGATCAACTTCTGCTACTGTCGGGGATTGTGTGGATGGGGGTTGACCAACGATTTCTTCATGGAGCTCAGCTTCTGCTGCCAGCATGTTTGATGGCGGATTCAGAAGCTCTTCGAACTAGGACGCCTATCGTTTGCTAATACTTTCGGTTTTGCTGATAATACTTCCATCTTTGTCCTTACAGAGGCTAGTCCTGGGTTGGTAGCCATTTTTGATCATATTTACTAGTCTGTACGCTTGTCTGGTGTTCTTACCAACTAGGTTTACATTAATATTCAGCAACTGCTCGTCAAAGTATTTCTGTTTCTTACGCCTAATTATTCTATTGGATATTCGCCGCAACTCGTCATATTTTTCCTTTTTGGCTTTGGACCCATTGTTGCTCGTTGGACCCATTGTTTGTAAGTCTCGTTCTTTGCGTCAAGTGAGTTCGTCAAACCATTCAGTTCACGCTCGTCGGGCTTTGTATCCCACAACGTTTTCTGCCACATTCTTGATTGTATTTTTGAGCTCTTCCCAGAACTCGTGGACACCTACGTTGCTGGAGTCGCGCAGCATTGGTGAAATTCTTTCCTCAAGCGCGGCCGTATATGCCTGAGCCGTATAATCGTTCAGCAAATTCTTAACAGCGAAGATTTTGGGATAATTGGGACGTTTGGGACTTTCATTGGTGCACTGAACTTGCCCTGAGTAAAATTTGGTAAAGTTTCAAGGAAATGTTGCCATAAATCTGGCTTTAATCGGTTCTCGTACGATCAACGAAGCTAAGCAGTGTTGAGCGCAGTTACTACTTAGATGGGAGAAAATCGCATGTCATTGGCAAGCAAAAACTCTCCCTCCCTTCTTATCAAAAGCGCAGCTTACTTTGAAGAGATTTAAAAAAAAACAAGTGAACAACATATTTTCACGTGCCAAAGCGATATGGTTTGACCTCAAATAAATTTTGATTTTGCAGTAGTTAATTTTTTTTGACAATGCCGAAGCTCAGGGCATTACCTTTTGAAGCAAATGCTTAGCTATGGTGGTGAGGATAAACATATGGGAGAAGCCGATATGATATTTTTTTAAGTGCCACATTTTTTTCTTAATTTTTATTTTTTCTTATTACTTAATCAATGAAGCGCTGGTATTATGCCGAGTCTGAAGACGAACAAATACAACCATCAGCCCGGCGTAATTCGAACCCGCGAGCAGTAGATCGTTGCCTCGGACTGGCGCGTTAGCGAGCTAAGCTACCGACCTCTCATTTGTGTAAAGCAAATGCTCATTCACAACGGAATGACATACATGTATTGACAGCATGTCGCCATGGCGCATACATCTGTCTAAATGTTCAGCATGTTCTAAAAAGCTTTCGCTCGATTTTGACAAGTGTCAAAATTTGATATCTGTTATCGAGTTTCCAATTGTAAGTATTGTAAACAAATAATATTTAATATCAAATTGATATTTAATCTCATTTGCACTGCACCTGGTGTGAACAGCAAATGTTGACAGAAATCATAAAAACGAACCACTTTTTCGTCGAATATTGAAGCGTGGTTGATGTTGAAACAAGTAAAAACATGTTCGCGGTGTAAATATAATTTACTTGATTCGTAGACATAATTAAATAATTTTGAGGAAAATTACTCGCTTGAAATAATTTGAAGTAAAAACTGGATCCCGTTGAACGTAAGAAATTTTTACGCAATTTTAATACAAATTGCTGACATCAAATAGAGGTTTATTTGATTTTTTCCATCTCGTAAACCAGTAAATATTTTCTTTCATGCTCGTAAACATTTTTCTGAGTGTCCAAACGAAGTTAGATCAATGCAAAACTGCTGATATTTGGATACATTTGGATACTGAACATCATATTTACTCAAAGAAGTAATGGAAGAAAAGGTGGCTATAAGGTCCACTGAATACAAAAGCTCAAAGCATACTCCACAGGAGCGGCAGTAGGAAATCCGCTTGAGGAAATCCTTTGGCCGTCTCCGTTCTCAAATAGCAACAATACCTGTGCCAGCACATTTAATTAGGACATCATCCACGCTATTAGCTTTCACTGCTTCACATGGCTCCCTAAAGGACGCGCAGTCAAAGAGCCCCTCAATGTGCACAAGTAGGTTTATCACATACTCACTGTTTGGGGTGGCTCTCTCAATTCGGGAAACTAGAGAATGAAACGAAGTTAGCCTAAAGTTGCTTGGATATGAATATTGATTTCTCTCAGGTTTTGGTATGAAGACTTCTTTTAAGTATGTCTTAAGGTGGTCAATTACTTCCCTCAGTAGAGCCTGACGGATGCAATCCAGGCCCGGCGATTTGAAGTTTTCAAAGGACGTAATTGCAACTCGACCATGACCAAAGATCTTGCTTTGTATCAGTAGGTTGTACTGCTGTACAGAGCAGGGCAGAAAAACCTTCAGTATTTCAATCATCAGATCACTCCAAAAGTAATTCCCAAGTAAAGACTGCAAAGACTCCTTTTTAGACTTGGTAAAATCAACCTCCGGGCATCTCAGGGAGTCTAGCTTAGCTGATTGATCCCTCTCCAGGGCCTGGCACATCCTCGACGTCTCTCGTGCACCTTACAGTCCCTCACAGAACGAGCTGCATGATTCCATCATGGAGTTCCTCATCGAATTCTTATAAGTATTCTGTGAGGTTCTTTTGACAGACTCGATTGATTAGTTTGTGTTCTTGGTATTGTGACCTATAACCGCAACAAACACTACACCCAAATTCAAACTCACAATGATCGAGCATAACTGCCCATTCTATGTTAAACATTACCATAAGCACAAAACTCTATTTCAATGAATCATTGCTTTGCCACTAACCTGATAATCATACTGCAAGCACGCAAATTCACTTCCATTCAACTGAAATCATGACTCAACAACTTTCCATTCAAGTTTCACCGTATAAGTAGAACTCATGTTTACTGGCATTTATATTATCATTCTGTTCTCTCTCCGCCTTTTTTGAAACAAAAAAACAAAACAAAACACACCATTAAAAAAAACTTTTACTATATCCTGACAAAATTACCTCGAATTCGGTATAATAGTAGGAGGTTCGAGGGTATGATGATGATAGAGGGTATGAGGTGATGATAATGCACAAATTAAAATCCAAATAGTAATGTACAAGGCCAAAAATCATCACGATAGTGGTTAATTATCTAGGCACTGGCACTATTATTTTAAATTAAATGGTAATGTCTTTGAATTGCACTTAGAATGGGTGGATACACATGGTTTAGTGCACAAATGCAATTACGGTAATTTTGATGGTTGAATGAATGTTGTGTCCTTAGCGGTGACTATTCAAGCAACAAATGATTGACCCTAGATTGTCATTATCGTGATTTTGTTAGATTGTATGCATAGTAGATTGATTAACATTTTTTAGGCAGATTAGTATAGAGCTAATCATTATACATAAGATTAGAGAAAATGAAATTAATTTCGATTAGAACTTATCTCAAATTGATGCGGCATGTTACTTCAATGTTTCAAATTACTTACAAGAATTACTCAAATTACTTCAAAATACAATAAAGCATAATTCAAGATTCATTAAAATTGAGAAAAAACGGTACAAAATTTGAATTAAATTATTTCAATCATAACATTGTGACTATAATTCATATTTATGATTAGCAAAAATCGATAGATTGGAGAGTTATACAGAGATTATATGCAGGATTCATTAGATCTGAATCATTGAATAGTTCCATAATTTCAATGTTAATATTTATTTAATGCGCCATCATCATTTCATTATTCTGACACGTAAAAACCAGGGCTGTGGAGTCGGAGTCGTGGCTCTGTACAATTAAAGCGGAGTCGGAGTCGCGTTCGACTCCGACTCCGCTTTAAATATACAGGGGCACGACTCCGACTCCACAGCCCTGGTAAAAACCACTTGCGTGTGAAAGTCCTACTAGTTTTTAATTACGAAATTGAAGGTTAAGGTTACAATTTCGTGACCAGCTGTTGTCACATTATTTCCCTTGTGTCAATTAGCATTTCTACATCAACTCATTGCACTAAATGGACACCATCCACATGATATCTTTTTAGATTTATTCTACCATCTCTAATTAAAGATGAAAGGCACGCAATTTCAACTCTGACAGCAACAAAGTTACCTGAACGGATATCTCTATATATCTACAGCAGAACGCCAAAGACTAAAAAGGCATGACCAAGGAAAGATTGCTATCCGTTTGGTTTCGGGGTACTAGCAAGCAGCGTTGATTATAACAACAAAAAATCAATACCAACAAATGCCACCGTCCACAGCCAGACAAAACAGATGGTCATCACTTTTAGTCATAAATTCATTTCAAGTCATCAATTATAATCCACGAAGCTATTATGCGTACACAGGTCTGCTGGGATATGAAATCGAAAACAACGAAAATGGCTAGGACTGCCAAATTGCCAAAAAGTCAATGTGTTTGGCTCCGGTGGAAAGGTGCAAATGTGAATAGAATTAAAGAGATGCGGTCTCAAGCTGATTACAAAGATATGCGTATTGGATTTCTACACAAACAAAAGGAGCAGGTGGCACGCGTCCGATTTGAGTTTTACTGATGAAGTCAACATGAGCTGTATGGTGAGGACAATATACATATTTGATGAATGACGGGAAAAAAGAAAAGATTTTCAGAGAAAAAAATTGTATGGCTTCAGTTTTGAAAGGTACGGACGAACGAGGGATGCCATTTCGAATGTCTTTCAAAACTCTGACCAGAACTTGTAAGAAACCTTGGATAAGAAAAAGTTGCGGTTTTAGTAAAAAAAAAATCCCTGAGTTCGACACTATAAATGCCAATGCCACGCACAAAATTATTGATATTTTAGTTGGATCTGACACATTTTAACAGGATTTTTATCGCAAAAAACTGATATTTTGATTTAATCATGTATAGAAGAGTGCAAAAGTGCAGTGCAGTTAGTTGCAGTTTCTGTAATGAAGAAACGGCATAGTGCCATAGACGAAATTTTTTCAAATCAGTCCCAATAACCAACCCTACTTTCCTGATAATTTCCCTATCATGGATAACCACGTTTTGCGCTACTTCTAAGTTCGACTTTAACAAAAGATTCACTCTCCTCGCAGTTTATCTTAATGATACCTCGTGTTTTATTCTTTGACAACGAGCTGATGCATTTGCGAGGTTGCATCTATGTTCTTATGCCGGGTTTACACACATGGCAAATGTTGACGAGCCGAGTGTGTAAATGGTCCCCTTGTTTACTTTCGGTTGTTTTTTTTACATGCGAAGATATGGAGGGAAGTAATTTCACAAGTTCCTCGACAAAACGTTTGCCATATGTGTAAAACAGGCATTACACACAAGCAAGCAGTACGGGGTCTTCAAACAGAAGTCATTTGCCCTCTTGAACGCTAGCCGTGAAACCTGATCGGTCGGACTGTCAAGAGGCTGATAGTTCTGGAGAGGCACCATTAAAAGCAAAACAAGGATGAAGAGACGCGATGTAAAAATGAAAACTGCGACGAAATAACATCTGCTTGATCGCGTGGCGGGCATAAATCCATGGCATAAGCTTCACTGTTCTCTACAGCAATTATTAACTTTGTTGCCTTGGCTCTCGCGAGGACCCAAATCGAAGGAAACAGCTGGTCATTGTGACTTCTGTAGCAAGCACTACACTTAACTCGTTGTATTAACATATCTGAAGCGATTGGCCATCGTGGCCCAGTGATGAACGACAGTGCCCTCTGGGCAAATTTTGTTCTAGATGCATATTTTTCAAGTTCAGGTGGAAGTGTTGCAGCTGGAGATGTGAGATGGGTTGTACGTAAAAAACAAGATGAAAATTTTTTTTTTTAACAGAATATTTAGAGATTTGATGTTGAAAATAATTCAAGCCCAGTTTATTACTGTTATAATATTCTACTTTCATATTTGTTCTTAAACATCTAAGAAGTTGCTTCAGAATATTTTTTTTATGTGCATGTGCAGCAAAGACGGAGAAATGTGGCAGACTTTAGAGAAAAAAGTAGGAATAGAGAAATAGAGTGACTTAGAGGGAGAGAAAAAGGGCCTTAGAGAGGGAAAAGGTAAATAAGAGAAAAAAGACAAACTAAGAAAAAACAAAGAAAAAACAAGAATCTAACACTTTAACCTTATTCGGCATCAATTATTTGTACAGACTCCCAGTTTGCGCTGATTTTGTCTGCAAGCAATTCGCGTCCTCAACGCATTTATTCGATCGCGATGAAAATAGCTCGAAACATGTTTATCTTTTGATTTAACAGGCTGTAAAAAATCCACAATTAAGCCGTTATATTATATCTTAGCATTCAATAAAACTCATAGCCCCATAAAGTATACATATCAATACGTGACGTCATGATTACACAGGTATCATCGAAACAGTCCGCACAAATTCATTCATGAAATCAAATTTCACTCAAATACACAAACATCCACTTCAAACGCGCAATAAAAGACTAAAGGAACACAAAACCTTCAATCCCTCAAAATTACAACCATCAATTCACCACCGGTGAATTTCACCTAAATCTTTACTAGTGTACACTTTGCATATCCTTGCTTATATAGCTAGCATCGGGGTTCAACATTACCTAATGCCATCTCAACGAAGTTAAAACCCTTCAGAAATGAATATACAGCATCAGCAGGATATTTTTCGAGATTCTCTTGGATTAGTATATTTTTTGGAGCTCGAACGATACCAGGAGCACCAAGAACAACAACAAAAATGTCACAGAATATAACTCAATTCAGTCAACGAAGAAGCAGGCCAGCAAAAAACAAAATGTTATCGAAAAAACACGCAGCAGGTGTTTGACATTCAAATCCATATCGATTACACGAAAGGACTGCCGAGGAAAAAATGAGGATTAAAAGCAGGATAGGGTTTGAGGATGACTCCAGAAAAAAAAAACTGCAATGAAAATGGAATAAAATGTGCACAGGAAAACCAAAATCAGTGTAATGCGAGTAAAGGAAAATAAACAGATAATCTACATATATAGTTGATATGCGCCTCAGGGATGATATCAGCAGTACGGATTGAGGAGCTATGTTGCCTATTTTAATGCCAGGTTAGTTTTTGCAGAAAAATCGAAGAAGGCAACCGATGGCGGATGAAATAAAGCTTCCATTTGGATGTCATCTCAGATTACGAAAATTTATTCAGTGACACACTTCGAGTTGAAAGAGAATATCTGTTTTTTTTTCTTGTGTATGCATTTAGGTTGTCTTGTTGGTGATATGGATATAGTTAGGTGTAAAGTACAGGGTGATTCAATTATTTTAGTTTACTCATGGTTTGAGGAAAAATGTGCTTGAGTATTTGGAGGAATTTGTTTCACATAGAACACAACTGAATTTTGAAAGTTCCCAACTAATGTTTTCACAAGACCCTTTGAATTGTGATTTTGGAGCAATGAGAAACTTGAAGCGCAAAACATAGACTGCAAATAGATTCAGTCACCGTGCGCTTCTAATCTCTGTCTACAAATTCATTTGTAGCTCTTAACTAATGTACACTCTACGTCCATAATTAAATCATACTCGCCACGATACTAGTAAAAAAAACCGTGTCATACAATATCCACACGAATGACACTTAGCTGTATACCAAATTTATTCTTGTTCTTCTTAAGCCCGTGACAAAAAAAAAACGAACCAAAGAGCCATTGAGACCAACCGTTCGCCTTCTAAATAATAAGCAGGAAGAAAAACTCCATAGTTCTATAACAGAGAAGAACTCTACATAAATAGAAGGGCCTTTCCATTTCGTCTTTGCACTTTCTGTGTTTGCGTAGCTCACTTACCAGTGTGATGTTGAAAGAAAATGGGAGCAGATGTGTACGCGAGCCACAGAAAATTATCGAAATTCACGGAGATGTCACCAAAGATGTTTTTGAGTCCACATAATGCTGATTAATGGTATACGAAAAAACTGGTTAAATGTGCAGTGTGTTGAGATTTAATAAAAGTGAAGAGAATTAAGAAGGTAGGATGCTATGGAAACAAAAGTTACGAAAGATTGCAGCATTGTTCAGTGTATTCAACGAAAAACAAGCCTCAGGTAAAAGCTTCTCATTGTGGGATCCTCTAATAACTAAACACGTTCCTATTGCCGAACGCAATTGATGTTCCTATCGTGAGCCCACTCCAAATAATCTTGACCATAAACTGAAATATAACTAGCCCTACAGTTCTATTTAAAATCCACCCAGGACGCTGTCAATCCAAAACCCATAAAATCCCAAATAAATTAAACCGACCAAACTGCACAATTAATCTTCGTTTTCCACTTTTGATTATTTAGGACTACACCTAACCCTCATACAACTCGCACAGTAAAAATATATCATCACTCAAACGACAGATGACGATTTTCCAAATTTTGTTTTCCTTCAAAATGTCGAAATCAAAAATACACATTTTCAGCAATAAAACTTAAAAGATGTGTCTGCTTTTGAAGAGGATATATAGAGATCACACATCTAATGATAGGCTGTCTATTTTTCGAAAATTTCTGATGATTGTGAAGCTCAAACATGGCATTTCAATTAGTCTCAAGTGATTTTAATGACCATCTTTGTTTTATGGCTGGATAAGATTGGGTTGATAAAAGAAACCAAAGATGAATCGTTTCTAATTTTGGCGAGGTATATTGGGAATGAGTAATTTGATATTGGGAAATTTAGCTGAGTTTCCACAAGAGAAATTTTTGAAAATTTGTGGGAAATTACTTATTTGTTTGCGATGATTGATGGGGGATCTCGGCTCAACTTGTTGCGAAACTCTTTCTTTGTTATTAAACTAACTTAAACACTTTTGCGGCAACGTGCATTTTCATGATTTTTCAAGCACCCTGGTATTTTTCTAAAGGAATAATATTGGGGAATAGTAAGTTTGGCTAAAATAAAGATTAATTAATTTTAACTAGAAGCGGGCAATGACTGCCCAAAGGTAGGCAAGCATTTTTTTCAATGTACGAGTGTTGGTCTCTTCCGAGTCATGACGAGTTTTATAGGACACATTATAACGAATAATGTACTGGCAATCCTGTAATCACAGCAGGCACGTAAGAAAATGATTCACATCCAAAGTACTACTTGTTTGATCATATCAAACATTTTTCAATTAATCATTCCACTTTTATGTTCCCCACTCATTAAAAACACTATACTTACCAACCTAAAACTGTCTGTTTTAACTGGTTAGTCCAATACCCTACCTCAATATCCGGCTTATCTTGTTTACCTTGCCTCTTTCGCTGAGGTTCCATTTATCCATCTCTCTTCCTATCATCTCTCAACCATCATCACATTGCCTGATGTAGCTACCATTTTTCGCCAGTGTTTTATCATCCATCGAAACACACCGAGGACTGGTCACTTCAGATTGAAAAAAGGTCATCTAAGTACTGATCTACCTATAGACAGTGATTATTGGAAAAACTATTACTGACCAACGTCGAACATGACGCTTACTAGCAGCGAATGAAAAGGAGTGGAAAACAAGAGTGAAAAATCAACACAAGTCGAGGTGGCGGCAAGTAAAATTATAGTTTCTGTAATATGTTCCACATGTTAAGCTGCTAGTATGTCTGTAAGAGTTCGACATATTCAGTAAACATAGCTTCAGACAACAAAAGGCCAGACTAGTTACCATGTGGCTCTAATTAAAAGTGCTCACATATCATATAAAATTCTATGGTAGATGTAGTTGGCTATAAATGAGAGTTTGTGTCAGGAAAAAAAACTACTGAAGAGATTTATCTACTTTTACTGGAAAGATAAAAAAATTTTAACGGAGTAGTAATAGTCCAATTCATTCCCGTCGAAAATAAATATGTATTTACCAATTGAATTCAGTGATACCAAATTAAACTTTTAAACTCAATCATTCACGATAACCGTGTAGCTTGAAAATATCTGAAAGAAACCAGAAGTCTAATGTGAAGAGGAGCAGTATTGAATTTTGAATTGAAATAGAGAGCATTATTTTTGCACAAACTATTTACAGTCCCTACTCCTAATCAGAAGCACATGGACTAGAACATTTGCAATCCATCTAGGTACCACTAATCTATACATCCTCATATTTATAAGACTAGTCATTCTACTACGGTTTAATTCAATATCAGTCCATTAAAGTTCTAATTGGCCATATACTGACTGAGTGCACTTATCTTGTCCCTATAGCGCACTGTATAGAACAAAGCCAAAGAAACGAACACCATCCTAGCCAGTCTGGTGCTCTGAACGTCGTTTGATCGCGTGTTGAACTTTACCTTGATACCACGACTAATATATATACACACGAGTCCCATGCTCCCTGATTCCAAGTTCCATCCCGACATCCATTATGATTACCTTTAACTTTGGCATAGTGCCATTACGTTTTCGTTCCTTATCCACATCATACATCGACCATGTCCATTACACGCCATTTGATATCACACACCTAAGAACATTTTTGAAGGGACGTGTGATGATTGGGTTTCACGAGCAATGGACGTACACGACGACACTAGATGGGAGGTTGAAGTGTCCTATGACATGTAGGTGGAAAGAGGTGTTTTAAATGTTTAGCGGTGGCACCAGGAGGTGGTTTTTGTGTACATTTTTTAAACTTGAGGATATCTGAGGAGTAAGGAAGTTTTTGAATTGACTTGAAAAAAAAATGTTAATTCTGAGTTGATTTAGATATTCCACTTCTGATAATATAACGTAATTATTTTATTTGGGCTTCAATGGATTTTAATTTATTTGTATTAACTATTAAATGTTTCAAATTGCATATTAGTTGCAGTTTTATAATCATCCGCTAGAACTTCTTGCTTCGGAAAATACATTTAAAACTCGTCAAAGTTCGCCCACAGAAAATTTGTCAAATTTAGATCAGGACTCTTAATGGTCCTTCCTGGTCAACTTAATTTATTCTAATCTTCATTTGCTTTTCATTTTAAATCTTCATCTTCATTTTAAATCCCAGTTAACAACAATTCCAATAATAATCACCATAAATCTGTAAATCACTTTTAACTATCTTTGAGCACTTCAATAAATCCTATCTGCTGATAAATGAAAATGGAGGAAATTCACCACATCTCCTCCCATGTGAATGACTAATTTTTATCATACTTGTTAGCCCTACATAACGTAAGTCAAAACGACTCACGAAAGAAATATATTTTGAATGTCATTATTATAAAGCACTCTAGATTTCGTTTAATTTTAAGTAAAATATTAATATAACAGATTAAAAGGTATTTTTTTTTATTTTTTAGATTAATGTTAAAGTATAATAGCATTTACTAAATCAAAAAAACAAATCATTGTAGTGTAATCAGGCAGAAATCATGTGTAAAACATATTGACCTCACGTTATGCTGTGACGAGTATCAAATAACGTTATGTATCTATGGTTAAGATCTAAATGCATCATTTATCTGAACATAAAACTTACCACTATTAGATTTTCCAATTCGCCTAGCCATTCGTTCAGCAAATGATCGGGATCTTCATTTAAAATATCTGAAGCCATTTTCGATGTTGTTTGATGTAATTCCTGGAAGTAAAATAATACAAAAACTTCATATATTTTCTAAATATTACTCTTTTAAGCATTAAATAACTGTTTGAAAAGAAAATCTTTTAAAATTCAAATAGAACATGTGCTGGCACCTATGAAAATCATATACTAAACGAAGTTGAAAGTATCTACTCGTACAAAAAAAGTATCTTTGTCTAAATTGCATGCTTTTAGGATGAGTTTTATTGTCTGATGGCTGAAAACAAGTGCTGCCATGCAATATAAATTGAAGATGTCTTGAAAGGGGAAAATTCATGTAGAATATGATAGGGCTATGTTAAGGACAGAGGAATCCAAAAAACAAATTTAAAAAATATAAAAAAAAAATTAAAAAAAATTTGACAATGAAACAATGGCAAAATTCTAAGGAGTTATAGAAAAAGGACGAAATATGTTCATTCCTTCAAGTTTTCCTGAGGTGCAGTTTATGATTCAAAGATTTCGAAAAATTTCGATTAGTAGTTTTATATGTTGAAAATCGAAAGCTGGGCAACAAAATTTAAGATCTGCAAAAATTAGTCGTTTCGGAGCAATATTGATATAATATTTTTTTTTGGATAAAGGAAGCATCCACGGAATTCGCTAAAACTGGAGAGGAGGCAAATAGGACCATTGAAACAATAGATGCATCAATGAATGAATGAACGACTGAACTCGCATAGATTGTGTCAGATGACCCCTAGCTCTCGGTTTATTGTACCTTCTTAGCATTATATCCTATAGGATATTTGGGCTTCTTACGAACCTGAATATTTTTTTTACTATAGAGCATATGAATGTTGTGGAGCTATGGAGGAATGGAGTTTTAGTGTGAAGTGAAGAGTAAAAAGCGGAGGAGTTCTAGTATTAGTTTCGCTAGTGCTGGACAATGTGTGAGAAGATACTTGGTACTTGCTGCCGTTTCTTCGCAATATCTACAGCAGTCGTTTCGCTTCTTGCCTATCCTTTGTGTGTATCTTTTGGAAGGCGAATCACCTGTTGGCCCGTTTCCTTTAATATTGAAGCTGAGGTTGTCTTTTGAGTGTTCTAAGCACTCCAAATTACGATAGGAGCTTTTGATGTTTTTGACAATACAAAGTCTTAAAGCCACAGTACGTACTGTACCAATGTCTGGAATTTCCGTCTTTTTTTAGCTTTGGAGTAAGGTAAACTTGTTTTCCACACAGTCGCATTCATAAGCAGACCTGGAAATCAACAGACGCACATACCGTCAACCAAATCGACCACGTCCTTATCAGCAAGAGATGGGCGTCAAGTGTGATGGATGTTCGGTCGTACCGCGGAGACTCCGATCATCACCTGATGAAAACAACTTACTAGTACAGAATTTCCTCAGTGCACCAATCGAGATTTAGCCTCCCCGAAAATCTTCGCGGCTGAGAATCTGCTGAACGATGATACGGCCCAGGCATATACGGCCGCGCTTGAAGGAAGGATCTCAACAATGTTGCGCGACTCCAGCAACGCAGATGTCTACGGGTTCTGGGAAGACCTCAAAAATACTATCAAGGATGTTGCAGAAAACGTCGTGAGATACAAAGCCCGACGAGCGCGAAGTGAATGGTTTGTTGAAGAATGCAGAAACTCACTTGACGCAAAAAATGAGGCCTACAGACAGTGGATCCATCGTGCAACCAGATCCAAAAAGGGAAAATGTGACGAGCTACGGCGAATATCCAATGGAATAATTAGGCGTAAGAAATGAAAATACTTTGGCGAGCAGTTGCTGAATATTAATGTAAACTTGGCTAGTAAGAGACACGCGTACAGACTAGTAAATACCATCAACTATTGCTACCAACCCAGAACTAGCCTCTGTAAGGACAAAGATGGAAGTATTATTAGCGACACCGAAAGTATTAACAAGCGATGGGCGTCCTACTTTGAAGAGCTTCTGAATCTATCATCAAACATCCTGGCAGCAGAAGCTGATCTCCGTTATGATACCGCTGATCAACCCCCATACACACAACCCCCGACAGTAGACTCAGAAAAATTTCACCACTTAAAATTTTTTAGAATCAAATTTAAATCAAAAGTTGAAACACTTTTGAATAAAAAACGAATTTTGTTTAAATTCTACTTTATTATAAAAAAAAAACAAAATATTAAAACAAACAAGACTCATTGATACAGCGTTATTGAAATGAGGTCAGATTATTCGAATTAAAAAGAAACGTATATAACGCCAAATCAAAAATGTTCTAATATGATTTGGCGCCATATACGTTTCTTTTTAATTCAAATAATCTGACCTCATTTCAATAATGCTGCATCAAAGTGTGTCTTGTTTGTTTTAATGTTTTATTTTTCATTCAATGATGCACAATTTTGATATGAAAATAAATTTTTTATAATAAAGTGGAATTCAAATAAGATTCGTTTTTTATCTAAAAGTGCTTCAACTTTGATTTAAATTTCATTCTATTAAATTAAATTTTTCTGAGTGTAGAATAAGTTGATCTCGCCTTGCGATCACTGAAAAAGAACAAAGCACCGGGCGCTGACGAGATACCAGCTGAGCTACTGAAGTCTGGTGGGGCGGATTTATTAAGTGCGCTACATTAACTACTGCTGCAAATATGGGAGACTGGGGTGATCCCAGGCAAAAAAGAGATACACTGCGGCGTGAGAATTACAGACGCATCTCCTTAGTTTGTACGGCCTATAAAATTTTGGCAAAATTCTTGGAGAATAGAATTAAATCGTTCGCTGAAGAAATCATTGGCGAGTATTAGGGCGGTTTCAGATCTGGACGCTCCACAATCGACCAGCTCTTCACGGTCAGGCTAATTTTGCAAAAGTGCAGCATCGACGTATACCAAATCTTTGTCGACTTTAAACAAGCATATGACAGTGTCGATCGAGGCGCACTATATAAGATTATGCTGCAATTTGGTATACCGGCTAAATTAGTGAGACTCATAAAGATGACGATGACCAACTCCGTGTCGCAGGTCCGGATCCAAAACAGATTGACAGATCCTTTCGAAATTGTTGTTGGCCTGAAGCAGGGCGATGGAATAGTGCCGACACTTTTCAATCTGGCACTTGAGTTCGCTATTTGGGCAATGAATCTGAACACCAGCGGCACGCTATTCTTTAAGTCAACACAATTGGCAGCGTACGCGGATGGCATTAACATCATGACTCGAAAACTGACCAATTCAGAAGAACTTCTGCTTAAATTTGACACTGCAGCAAAGAAAGTTGGACTACGAATCAACGAGGACAAAACGAAGCTTATGATGCAATTTAGAACAAGGACGTAACCGCACTCCACCATCAGCGTAGGGGACCTTAGCATCAAATTCGTGAACAACTTCGTTTACCTGGGTAGCAACCTATCGAATGACGCCAACGAAAGTGACAAAATCGAAGCGATCAAATAAGACGTTCTTCTCGGTCCTCTTCATGATGAAATGGAAATATGTGCACAGAAAGACTAAGCTCCGCGTTTATAAAACAATCATACGCTGTGCTATGTCTGTGAAACATGGACCCTGACCCAATCCTCCGAAAATATGATTGACACATTCGAACGGACACATTCGACAGGGTAGGTAAGGCAATTGAGAAATCTGCTGGTAGCAAATTGGATGGTGTGGTTTTGAAGCAGGAAACGAAGAAGGTAACAAATATATCGTAGACCAGGGCTGTCGTAAAACTCTCTAGTTTTGATCGGATGCATCCGGGTCTGTGTGGTGTGTCTTGTTTGCTTGCCTTGACTTAGCCTCATGCTTCAAATGGACTCGACTCGAATGTCTCGAAGGGTATCTGTAGGTAGCATAAGATCCCAAAATTAGTAGAGATTTAGCCAGTTTTATGCGCAAAATCTCTAAAGGTAGAGCTCTTTTTCTTATTAATATATTTTAAAGTATAATGACTATAAAATAAATCAATCAAATACCACTTTTTACTTTTCAAAATCAAGGTCATCATTTAATTTCCAACTCAATTGTAAATACATTTTTTAAAATATGTAACTCCATAGTTTCACTAAACCTTCCAGTGGATTCATTTAAAAATCATAATTACAATAATTTGAATACAGCTATTCACGTCACACTTACGTAGCGAGTAATCATCCATTCATCAATAGTGGTGCTCTTAATGATATCTTTTAAACTATTTGAAATTATTGCGCTGCGAGCCACGTCGATTGGAAATCATATTTAATGATTCCAACGAAACAATCTAAACGGTTTAGCTACCAGCAATCGCTCGAATTCATAGTTCAAATTACACATGTATCAATGTGCATTCTGTTCCAACTGTGAATTTTCACTTAAGAAAAAATAAACCATTTGGAAGGATCGATTCCATACTGTAGAAAAAAAAACTGCAGTGTCAACAAATGCTTTAGTCTGCTGCCTACAGTATTTTTTGCAACGGCATTACACCAAATCAAGCTTCGAGTGTCGTCAGGTAATTTCAAACCGATTTCTTTCATTCATACTTTATTTGCGTGGAACACATATGATATTTGTATGAAGCAGAGAGCTATAACTAGAGCACAAAATGTAGTGAATATCTCTGCCCACAACGTCTCCCGGACGCATGACTTGAATTCGACGCCAACGTTCTTCTGCAATAAAGATTTAGTTGGTCTTGACGCTGGCTTTGTATTTTGATCCCTGTTGGTGTGGACTTGGTAACAGCCTTTCTCCAATCACTACGTCTCAGTAGGTAGCTGTTGTTTTTGGAGGTTATACGATCGCAAGATTGAAATGGTTCTTTTATGCAGAGCTTTTGAACATCATACGTAGATTTGGCAGTCTTTAAACGTAGCAATTAGTTGTACAATTTAGAAAGGCAATAATCTTAAAAAATACGGTCAGAGTTACCGTTTTTCATTATTTTTAAAATTTGTGTCGAAATGAGTGTTAAAACAATTATGCGCCCAGTGTGGGCATTGATAAAATCAGCTTCTAGAGAGTATTTAAAAGCTCTCAAATGTTACGTAATTGTGTTTTTTATGAATGGACAATATCAACATATTTTTAAAACGGAATAATAGTGTCGGCGGTAACCAGAAACTTTTCAAGAAATGGGTCGTATATAGTGGATTCATTCATTTACTAGCGCCTTTTCGGCACCACGCAAGCTTTTAATTTACATCAAGGTAAATCAACCTACGTTATTATTTTAACCTTACCTCACCCACAATTAAAGTACTTGACTGCATTTTTACCAATCAATCGAACCTATTGACATTATCTAAGCCCACGTCCGAGTCACACTCGTTTCCGAATTATTAAAACCAAGACTAATTATTTTGTTGCGCGGCAACTCGCTGGGTTTGTTACCTGAGTAGGATTTGAAACGTAGCGCATGGTACTTAGATCCAAGGTGCATATTTGCTCACATGTTACCGCGTACTGCACTTTGGATTATATTAGCATATATCATGTTTAACCCATTGATAACTGCCCACATGCCTCATAGCTTGCCCTGATACGCATTTTCTCTGGGTTGTTATTTTAACAGTTATCTGAGTATCGAATTATTGCGAGAAGACTCCAAAGCTTGCAGTTGAAGACGCGGTAAGGTAAAGTCCGGTTGACTATGTTTGCGGTTTCAGATGATAGCGCAGCTAACATGCGTACCGCTGATAGGTTTGAAGTGTGGATTTAATTAATTGCGTGCGGAGATCTAATGATTTTTCTACAAGCGCCCCTCGAGGCATCTAAGGATGGTGTCAGTTGACACACAGGCACTTAGAAACATGGCCTGATAGAAACATAGCCAACGAACGATGAACAATTTCCGTGGTGAGTGAGAAAAGAAATCGAATGATTAAATGTTGAAGAGATGTGTAAATAAATATCGTATTGGTTATCGTTTAGTAATCCGAGGTATAGTCTGGCGCTCGGAGATTTTGCGAAATTTGTGGGCTTTCATTTTTATGGAGATTTTTTTCCCTTTGCAAGTTTCTGAAGTAGGTTTCGAAAATTTGTAATTGAACCATGCATAGTATATTGTAGTTGGCATAGTAGTAAATAGAAAGTTTGGTGGTGAAAAAAAGAATATACAAGTTGTTACGCCAAACCTTTCGTTACTCTGCACAGCGAATGGGCCTTTCGACACTTGTATTCTTGATGCACTCCTCAAACCGGTTTTCTGGTTTGAGGAGTGCTTCAAGAATACAAGTGTGGAAAGGCCCAATAAGCTTAGCCTACTTCGTGCAGTCAGTAATTATTTTATTTGACTGACTGCAAAAGCAGTCAGTAATTATTTTTTCCATCCTGGGTCCAAATAACTTGAGAAAATAATTCCTTCGCTTTGGCACTCATTTCTCAAACTAATTACGTTCAATAATTTCGCAGGCTTCAAACGATTATTTACAACTAACTCCTATTTAATATTTACGCGAAAAGCCCTCTAGCCTAGACGTATTATTAATCAAACGCTTCCCCTCGTCAGAAAACGAGCGTGGAAATTTCACAAAGGAGAAGGACAAGTAGGGTATAGGTTGGGTAGCGGCGGTAGTGAAAAGTTGAGAAAGTAATTGCCAGTGAACGATAATTTTATTCGTAAGTTCCCCTTCAGTATAATTAACGTAAACAAGAAGGTAACTAGTCAAACAACAAGCAAATGATGCTTGCGATATTTTGAAATCCAAGACGAAATACTTGTCTCTGTAGGCACCGAATTTTCAGTCCACACTGTGCGCCGTCTGGGCTGCAAATTTTAGCAGTTTCGAAAATTTCATTGATTTTAACTTTAAGGACTTCTTTGTGGCTAAGCCTTTACCTCCTGCACTTGATTTATGACCTTCTGTCAGCAGAAAAAATCCACCGCTTAGAAGCTTATCCAAAGGCATAGTAGAACTCGAAGACCTTTTTCATATTGAAAAAATAGTAACTTTACCTAAGCAGCACCGCGTGGTAGAGCTGTATTTTTGCCTGTATGGGTGTGAAGTGATGAAACAAAACTCAACCGAGTAAAGAAGTAGGGAAACAAACCAAAGCGTCAAATGTTCAAAGCCTTTTCAACAGCCTTTGTTTACACCGCGTCCGTTGGTAAAGCTAAAATTGCAAACACACACTCTGTAACACTTTGAAAAGGACATGCATAAAGAGACTGATTTACAAATGGATGTTTGGACGGGTGAGTTGCGAAGTAAAAGCAACAGACGAAGAAAGTTTGAGAGAACAGATGCTCGGAATGGTAATTTTAAGTTCGCAAGGACTTTTTTTAAAATGAAAAATGAGGCTATGAGGGCATGTGAAAGCTGTTGACTTTTCGTGACGAAAGGGTTTCCTTGACGGTTTCACTTGTAGAAATAATTTCTAATTTGAATCGTTTGAAGCAAAAACTGGCGGCAAAATAAGATTTTGAAAGAGGGAAATAGTTAAGAATATTCTAAGAGCTCGGTAGGGATGTGCTCATAATATTATGAATGGATTTGTAAAAACGGTTGGAGCAGAGTAAAACCGTATGGAGCGGAGAAAAAACACGCGCACTGACATTTGAAATAGGAATTTAATATGGGTATGAGATATATCATTTAATTTGCTAGTTGCGTGCTCCTTATATATTTAGAAACACGACGAAATGCAAGCTTAAAAGCATATGTATGAATCAATTATCCTGGTAGATCAAACATTGGAAATGCCAGATGCTATTTGATTCTTCAAACCAAATTAGATTAAAAGTCAAAATTAAAACAATCTTTAATCATTTTTTATTGATAGAGAAATATATTAACTGACAGATGTTAACTTATTTTTATGATTTTGGTTTAGAGTCGATTTCGAGTGTTTGTTTTGGAGAGTTGTGAATACATACATTGTATCCACAATACGTCCCTGCCAGGGTTCCTCGATTTGCCGTGATTGATAGGAAAGATTCTGTTTTCTGCCTTGTATACCCAGAGAAAATTATGGCGTAAAGGCTACCTTCCTTGCTGGACATTGATTTGGAGGTAATCACGGCAAGGTTGTATTCTTTGTTATTGTGGTTTGCACTCGAGGAGATATTTCGTTGAAAGGTCTCGATTCTCAGAGCCTGAACCTGTTAATTTTTAATCTGCATTACACTAAAAGCCACTCATCTCCAAACACTTTGAATTCTACACTACGCTGGGCTTGTGGAATGTGTCTGCGAATATTTAATGTGTCTGTGCATTAATTTTTCAGCTCCTAATTATTCATTAGCATTTTATGACATGGCTGCGAATCTATTTACGTAAAACATCACATTTTCAACATTTTCTAAATATTTATGCTTTTAGAGCTAATTTTTTTTTGAATAATTCTGAAAAATGTTTAGGATTTCTTTTTAAAAAAATTTAATACATAAATTATATTTTGATATTCATAAAATCTTTACAAATCAATCGAGCTTTAAAAACCCTAACCTTAAAAGTAATACTTGTACAAATTTCACTTTCGAATTCCACCGGACATCGATATTCTATAGTCGAATGTCACTTGATTTTCATATACCATGCTGAAAAGACCTTCAAAGCATCCGTCCACGTCAAATTCTCAAGTTACGTTTCGTTGTAAACGTGGTTGTAGTTCAACACTCGTTTATTATAAATTCCAATCACATGCCAATTCTTATTCGTCGTTGTTGGCCACGATATTGCTGATCGTCCGAAGTGAATACTGGAACATTATTCCAATGGTGCAGCGAAAAGAAAAAAATGCCGAAAATGAAAGGACTCAGCAGGCCATAGGAGGTATGTGTTTGTTGGAAGGAGCGAGGGCTGAGTAATAGGCTGTAAGGAATCGATTATTGTGGTGATGCTACGAAAAAAACATGATTCTAATTAATTTTTCTATAAATGAGAAATAATTATGTTTCTCTTTCAGTCATCATTCAGTGCTATGAAATATGTATTATAAAAACACGCAGCACGTGTTACATTGAGTTTACACTGTAACCATTCATAAAAGTAGGCAAGGATTTTTTTTTCAAATTTCAATTTGCCATAACTTCTAAGAAAAACAATGGATCATCGTGAAATTTTTAGAGCGTATTGATGTAGACTAGAATTTAACACATGTGGACTTTCAAGACTGTGCGGGTAACTCTGTAGCTACAGCAGGCTCCTGAAAAAAAATTCTTCAAATCATCGACCTTCCTGAAAATTTTTTGATTTTTGAAAATAAATTCAAATTATTGATAAACTTTGACTTTTGTCCACCAAATCAAATAAACATTTCCGAAATCCCGCGGTAAACCCGTGATCAAATTACCTCTATTTTCAGCACTTAAAACTTCTGTTCACGAGAACTGACGATCGGATAACGCGATCAATATGAAATTTACAGGACATGTTGGAATTAGCTAGGACCAGGTCTGATACAAGTGATTTTGAAATACGGGCAACACTGTGGCAGTGGTGCTATTTGGAAAAATCGCTGAGAAAAAAAACTGGTTTTTGGCCTATAGCTTCCGATTTAGCGACCAGATTTTAACAAAATTCACGCAGTAAGTGAAACTAGATTTGATAGATTAAGATAGATTTGATAGAAACTTGTTTGAAAAATTAGTATAAGGACGCCAGCTACGACAATATGTGTCTCCTAAATATTGTAAATTTGCTCAGGAAAATAAAGATTTTTTCTTTATAACTTCCGACGCAGTAAAGAAACCAAAACGAAATTCATTTGATAAGTATATATTGTTGCGTTTCTAATTCTTTAGGAATTTCGTTGAAAAATCGTGAAAGGGTTGCCAGCTATAATGAATTTCGTAATTTATTGACATTTCTTTATCGAGCGATGTCATAAAATTTCCAAATGGGAATGATCCTGCAATGACAATTAACAACAAATATTTACGTTTCAAAAATTTAAAAAGTTTGGACGTTGGTAACCCTAAAATTATATTCAGTCCTATAAATTACATCGCTGCCATTCAATCGAAACTAAATTCATAGGGTGGGCTTAACACAACGTGAAGCAGCTATGGTGCTAGCACATGATTGCGAGCACCGAACAATTTATTTATTTATTTATTTACCAAACAAGGTATAATAGTAATACATATAAATGAAATAAATATAAAACATAAAAAATACAAGACAAATTTAAAAAAAAAAACAGGTTCGAAATAGGTATAAAATACAAACAAATATAATATAAATAAATAAACATTCGATAAATAAATACATACACTCAGAAAAATGTCACTTTTTTTAGAATCACTTTAAATCAAAAGTTGATATCACTTTGAAATAAAAAGCGAACCTTGTACGAATTCCACTTTATTATAAAAATTTTCTTTTCAAATCAAAATTTTTCATCATTGAATTAAAAAGAAAACGTATATGGCGCCAAATCATATTTGAACATTTTTGATTCAAAAATTTTCAAATATGATTTTCTTTTTAATTCAATGATGAAAAATTTTGATTTGAAAAGAAAATTTTTATAATAAAGTGGAATTCGTACAAGGTTCGCTTTTTATTTCAAAGTGATATCAACTTTTGATTTAAAGTGATTCTGGAAAAAGTGACATTTTTCTGAGTGTACAGCTAATTTACATGTAGGTCACAGTATTAAATACGCAAAACGCAAAACGAAATTAATTAATTATCTAATTAAACAATTATAAAAATAGTTCTAAGTCATAAGAAGATACTAGGCCGGTAGACTAGGGAGGGTAAGATAAGAGAGCCTTGGTAACTCTATTTTTAAAGGACACTTTGGATATCGTGGGGGAAAAGTGTTGGCTCATACTGTTGAATATTTTGCAGCATCTGTTAATTGGCTCACTATCAGCATATGCAGTGCTATGCTTATATTCAACTAGCATTCGCCGGGATTCAGTGACTCTCAAGGGCTGATTAAGCACAAATCTTTCCTGTATATAATCGACATTAACAGCGTCTCTAATGACATCGAAACTGAAGCAGGCAGATAACATTAATCTTCTGGATGCAAGAGGTAATAAGTTTGGAAGTCTTAAGCGAAATTCATACGACGGTAAATTGCTAAAATCACTTGGATAGTAGAGACCTCCAAGAGTGAATAGCAAGAATTGCTTCTGAATAGATTCAAATCTCTGACTGTGAATTTCAAAAACTGGGTTCCAGGTAATGCAAGCATACTCAAGAAGAGGGTGAACGAGCGCGGTGTATAGTGATTTTGTAACCCAAAGGTTCTGAAACTCCCTGGCGCGTCGCTTAATGAAGGCCAAGTCGTTTACTTGCTTGAGAAATCATTTAGTCGTAATGAAAATTAAAGCGGAGCTTTTCATCCAGCACCACACCGAGGTCTAAAATATTGTCCACTCTACTAAGTGCCGTATTGTTTAAAGGTACGTAAAATGTACGCGCGTACTTTTTCTAGAAAAGCTAATCACATGAAATTTTGCGATGTTGAAAGGTAGGTTATTCACGCTGCACCTATGTTCGAGGGAATTTAGTTTTAATTGAAAAAAGCTGGCATCTGAAGACGACTTTATAGTATAATAAATTTTCGGGTCGTCCGCATAGAGTAGATGAGGCACATCAGATAAAACCTCTGACAAGTCTGATATAAAAATATTAAAAAGTAAAGGGCCAAGATGGCTACCTTGAGGTAGACCTGAATTGACATGAATTTTTTTTAGAAATAAGCCCTTGGAATTTCACATGTTGTGAGCGGTTGTGGAGGTAAGAGCTAAGCCATTTGGAAATTTTTCGGATGACAACCCCAGACATAGTTTAATCGCTGAAACTTTCGATGACATCCTTGGATGAAAATGAAATTCAAAGGATAGGTTGATGAAGTACGAGCATGTTGTGGTAGATTTATTGCTGCTATGTTCGACAAATGTTGCCAGCACTGCACATTTTCATCATTTGTGTTATAGGAAATGCTGTCAGAAAATGATATTTGTTGATTTGAGTAAGAAATGGTTGATATGATACCACAAAGAAGTGTATAACGTCTTCACACATTTTTAAATCCCTCAAAAATAACTTCTTCGAAAATTAGTTTTCTAGCGGTTCTGATGCGCTAGACTTTTTTCAATTTACACGTTCAATGTTCAATTTTTATTTAACTTTCTTGTAGATTGATTTCACAACTTGCCAGATAAATTAAATACTTTTGCAGATCAATTTAATAATCTCGCAAATCAATTTAACACTTTTTCGGAGCTCAGATCCAAAATTTTTGAATTGACCATCAAAATTCTGAAACTGATGAATTTCTGTTTCGAGTTGTAAAATATTTTGATTCTTTCAAAAAGTTATACATAATTATCATTTTTTGGACCACATTTCGCACCACAATTTACATTTATAATAATTACTGCAAAATTAATTTGAAATACCCACGAAAATCAGAAAAAAAAACTCTGTCCTATTCAATAAATTACTTTGATATCGACCCATAAAATTCACAATGTTTCGATATCATTCAAATCCAACCCTACTCCTAGTTACTTCGATCCATACTATTCTCAAGAACATACAAATGATGCACGACATTGTCTTGTGGTGAATTGTAGACCCCTCGAAAAGGAAAAGACATGTTATGCATACCGTAGAAGTTTCAATATTAAAATGGTATCAGTCCAAATTCTCTACAGAGAAAATGAAAACTAAACATCGCAACCACAGGCACCATTGGTAGACTGATAGCGTCATTAAGAACTTGATGGCAGTCTCATAATTACAAGCTGATGAACAACACAAGAACAGAAGAACGAACTTTCGGCACTCAGATGCTCGAAATACCCAATGTTATTGGGATTTTATGGTTGTGCCACCAGTTGAATATGGGATTCGGGCGCGTTGAATAGGACAAAGGGACAATGCAATAAATAATTTTTTGGGGATCGATAGTGGAGTGGTTGATTGGAATGTATAGAGGACGAAAAACAGACTTTTGGTGTGAAGGGGAAATAGTTAAGCACGTTGTTTATAGGAAGGAAGCTCTTTAGTTATTTTGAAAAGAATATATGTATGCTGTCCCATGAGTTTTTTTTATAGAATTCAAGCACTATTTGCTTCATCATCAAGCACACAGACACTAACGTAGACATTGCATCATTTTGCTGTAACCTTAACAAAAACCACCATGAAAAATATGGCAAAGCCAAAAAACTTCTATATTGATCACCCCAACTAACTAGAACCTCTAGCGCATCAGAGCTGCTGGAAAATTGATTTTCGAAGAAATTGTCCTTGAGTGACCAAAAAGTGAGGAAAGACATAATACTCTTTTTTGTAGTGTCCGAAAAATTTTCAAAACTCGGCAAATTTAAACATTGGTTCCATATTTTTTTTGTAAACGCTTTGCGCATGAGCATATAATGGAAGTGTATGTTGGTGCAACATTAACGAAAATGACAGGTGCAAAAATATACCAAATCTGCTTCACGTTAATTTAAACCCACCCTGTGAATTTCGTTTCGATGGAATGACTGCGCTGGAAGTTATAAGGGTGAAAGAATTTTAGGGTTACTAACCGCAATTTTTTTCAAATTTTCGAAATCTCAACATTTATTGTTTATTGCCATTGCAGGATACATACTCGCGAATTTAATGACAAAATAGCTCAGTAAAGAAGTGCCAGAAAACTACAAAATTACCATAGCTGGCAGCTCTTTCATGATTTTTCAACGAAATTTTTACATGAGTTTCGTTTTGATTTCATGACTGCATCGGAAGTTATAAGGAAAAAAGCTTTATTTTGCTGAGTAAATATTCAAGATTTAAGTAATGCAAATTACCATAGCTCGCAACTCTATTCTAGTTTTTCAACCAAATTTCTACCAAATGTGGCTTAAAGTAAGGTCCAGCTACTTGTGAATTTCGTTAAAATTTGTTGGCTGAATGGGAAGCTATGGGCTCAAGAACCATTTTATCTGTTTTTCTTTCAAAATGGTACCACTGCCACAAGTTTTCCCGGATTTCAAAATCACTTCTATCAGACCTGCTCCTAGCTAATACCAATATACTCTGTACATTTCATATTGGTCAGATGATCCGGTCGTTAGTTCTCGTGAACAGAAGTTTCGAGTGCTGAAAATAGGGGCAATTTGGTGATGGGTTGCCGTTCTTGTGTAACGTGCAATTTTGAAAATTTCAAATTGACATAGTGGAAATTTTCAATTCAAAATTAATCAATTATTTTAATTGTTTTTTTTTCAAAAACCAAAAAATCTTCAGGAGGTTTGACGATTTGAAGGATTTTTTTTGTAGGAGCCTGCCGTAGCTACAGAGTTGAAAACACAGTCTTAAAAGTTTTATAGTTTTAGTTAACGGCATTACGCTCTGCAGATTTCACAATGATCCAATGTTTCTGTCAAAAGTTATGACAAATCGAAATTTAAAAAAAAATCTTAAAAAAAATCCTAAAAATCACCACTATTTTTTATTTCGTAGTAGTAATTCTGACTATCGAATTTCATTTTTACCAACTGATATTTCGTGAAACTAATACCAAATTTAAATCAATTCAAAATTGTACATAAATTTTCGATCTTCAACTCTATCATCAAAATATAAAGATGAGAGATAAATCGAAAGGTCAAGAACCCCCGACCAACATACCGAAATCAAAATAAAAACCAATCAACCAAATAATAAGGTCAACCATCTGCCAACAGAAATATTTTCATCTTATCGCTAGTCCTACTGGAAAAGTTTACAAACTTACATGCACAATAATTACAATCAAAGAATGTTTATGAAGTTTCCGATAAGCGAAATGTCTTCTGATGCGGTTTTATTTCACGTCATACTATTCTATGGCCGGCCGGACGAATTATCAGACTGGCGCCATCATTTGAGCGCGTTGTCATGACAACTGTAAACACATTCCAACTGGACTGGAATGCTTGATGCATCCATGCATGCGTTGCATGCGCTTTCATTAAGAATGCACTCAGCGACACATCGAGTGACATTGAATTTAAGCAATCGAAAGAAATAAATGCATGTAAATATTAATTGTCGATCAGGTATTACGGTTTGAGTCTTTTTTTCTGCATTATGTCATATGCGCGCATCCGTTTGCATAGCAGATGAGCTGACAGGTTAATGTTAATGAGAAATGGTGAATAAGGCTTATTTGCTGTAAATGCTAGTAATCGGCTGAGAGGGGCTTAGTGTAAGTTGTTGCGGGAATGAATGAGCTCTGTGGATCGTTTGAATTTGAAAAATGATTGACATGTGTTTTCCGGTTGTTTGACAGGCCATCTGGATTAGATTTACCCCACCAAGCAGCAATCTGACGGTCGTATTAAAGATGACCTTTTGATTTCTAGAAATAGGTTTTTTCGTTCCTTTTTTCGATATTTTTTATTATTTCATAAAATCATTCCAAAAGCTCTCTGTTAAATCGGAGTTTTCCTCCCCCACTCTAGAACACTGAAAAATTCATACCCATGCATATTCTATCTTTCGAAAACATTCCGAAATCAACAAAACATCAAACAATTGAATAAAGCCCTAGAGGCTTTCAATGAAAATTCAAGAAAAAACAATTCTACCTTTTCCTCCTATGCATTCAGAGTCCTTCATCTTCTTGGCTACTCGACCGTCTATAATTCATAGTTGATGCAGTCTGTATTATTCTTAGGCTTCTCGGCTGAAGAAGAATAAATGTTGGTTCAACTAAGTCAACAGTAAAGATGAATAATTAAACAGTTTTCGTGCAAAATATCGCAGGAAAAGCATTGCTATCAAGTTGAGCTTAATGTACTCTTGTGGAATGCAAGAAGCAGTCAACTAGCACCACCCTCCATATCGTCCCTGTCCGACACATATGACTCATTCAGCTCCCCATTTTCAACTTGATTTCGAACTGAAAGTCATACGTCAAATTGCCGATTTATGTTTTACCCTCTATACTGAAATCCAATCATTTGTCATTACCCTCACCACATCACAGTACACACTCACAGATGTGAGTACCGCTTGTTGGTAATTTGATTATAATCAACTCTCTCGGGTGGGTAGACTCATCTAGCCTGACTCAATGTGATTATTACGGATAGTAGAGACTGAAGGCTTAATATATACAATGGCATCTAAAATTATAGTTTTAGCCATATTTCATGCCCAGACTTCCATGCACCTGTGCCTCGGAAGATTAAGTCAATGTCGAGCTATTCGAATGAGTGAATTGCAATAAGTGTTTAGTAGAGAACGATAATTTTTGGAGGTTTTGTTTTAGTTGGGGGTGATTTGAGGATGATGTTGGATGAAGATGCTTGAAAAATTTGCAGTTCTAGTTCAGGGAAGAATACTCTACCGAGGTAAGATCAATATTTGAAATCATATTGCAAAGCTCAGGAAACAGTGGTGTCATGTCTATTTTGCGAATCGCAATTTTTCGAGTCCTAAGTATTGTACCCTTCTTTGGATTATTTTTGATAAGTGTCCGAATACATCATAATGAAACATAAACAACATAAGAAACATAAATGTGAATTTCTTTGTGCTTAGTCGTTAGGGTAAAAATTTATGTGCCTTGGCTGGTTTTTGAAGTCTTGGATCGCTTTTATTCTAACTTGTTTAGATAGACTACGATAAAACCTAGAAGACTACAATACCTAAAATCGTAACAATCGTGGGGGCGAACCATTTTCGGGTTTATTGATTGCACCTATCAAGAGATGAAGATCAAACTATATTCTTGCAGTCCACCAAATAAGTGATTCTTTTGTCGTTATTACTTCGCAAATTTCTTTTTAGCTTTACTATTACAATTAAAGATAGCTAAAAATGTTGAAAAATCATGTTTTGGTAAGAGAAGATAAATAAATGCAGTATACAATGCTATATATTTATCTGAACACCAATTGAATTTGCCCCCAATATTTCATTGATATCTGACAAACTACAATAATTTATCATCAAATATAAATAGAATACAATTGAATTGATTCCCCATTGCTCAACAAAACACCAACAACAATAATTTACTATCGTGTTTTCTGTCAACTTCTTCCGAACAAAATCGAATTGCTCTTTCCTGCACTTGCTTTCGCAATCCTTATCTAAACTATATAAGCCTACCACCCCACTAACTCTTATCTCTGTCCAATCGAAAACAACACTTTTACCCGTTTGCCGACAAACCAGCCAGAAATCGGGGAAAAACTTGTAATTTATATTTATTTCCTTTCGATTCGAAGGACATAAACGCGTTCGCCACTATTACTAGTGCTCCGAGTCTCGCCGCGTCTTAGAAACACGAAATCTTAATCCACAGTACGAGAGCCTATAAATTATCCACGGGTACTTTCCAATATTTTGTGGTCGTCGTATGAAGTTTAAGTGAAACAACGTTTTAGTATCAAGTCGATTACGTACAGGAAACTTTCGATCGCGTAACTACACACTTTAGCGTCTAAAGCTAAGTACTGTGTTCGGTTCCACGTGAAATTTTCATACTAAATTTCACGTGAAATCTGTTTCAGCGAAAATTTAGCTGAAAAATAAGTAGGAGTTGCACTCAGTTTTAGCATGAAAAGTTGCTTCGTAGCTACTTTCGCTTTGAAAATATAGATGACATTGACACAAGTCTTCAATCATTTCACACCAATTTAGTTTGTGCAGTTGTCACTTTTCACCAAATGTCACTTTTTAGCTCGAAAGAATGAACTGCACATATGTATTAAATTGGCGTGAAATAATTGGAGACATTTGTCAATAGCATCAGCTTTTCAAAGCGAAAGCAACTTCTAAGCAATTTTTCACGCTAAGAACTGAGTACAACTCTTGCTTATCTTCAAGCTAAATTTTCGGCGAAACACATACGAAGTTTCACGTGAAATCGAAAACAGTACTGTGCTTAAATGTAAAGTCATTCACCCTACAATATACAATGCACGTGATTCGTCGTCCTTTCTTCGGCATTGTCGTTTCAAACGAAAACTTTCGATGCAATAGCTTCGACTCTGAGTATAATACCCGGCCGGTCACGTTTTTTAGTGTAAGAAAATAAATCGATAAGTAGGGTTGGGTAAAAGTATTGATAGGGTTATGAATTATATTTCGTTCTGATAGTATTATATGTATAATATTTTGTTCTCTGCTATGCTTGTGTTTGTCATTTGGATTTATTTTTCAGTAAAGGAGAATTCTAAATAAAATACTACTAATCGATTCTCTAGGAAATACGCAGCTATTTGCGAGTCGATTAGTTCCGACCTCGGTGGCCTAGGAGCGTATCAGATTCGTTGTGTTGCAGTGAGCTGATCTTCAAAAATGACGTCCTTCAGCACTCACTGGTAGAAAATATTTTTGTATTTGCTAAAATGGACCAAAGGGCGTGCTATCAAAGAAATATTTCGCCCATTCCATGCAAATTCAAATAAGTTTCGAAAGTTTCAATTTAAGTTTGATTTCTTTCGTTTGATTTCATTACACGCCCATCGATTCTTTCACTTTGAATCCCACTCTTTCATCAATCTCGCATAAACTTCCTACTCGTAAAGCCCAATGCACTAAATTTTCTTCGACGACCAGACCGAAGAAGAAGAAACTTTTCTCCGGAAACCGTGCAAAATGTATTTTTTCTTCGCCTTGTGACAACTTAACGGAAATTACAATCCATCCATCAATGATTCTGATAGTTTGTCTTGTAAGAAAATTGACGTAAAAGGACGATGAATTGTCGAATCGTCCATTACCAGGACCTCACTTTCTCTCTGTCTCTCTCTCTGCGCTGCAGTGCTCTTGAGACAAATTGCTGACGAACTAGGATCATGCACTCAAGCATTTTAGCACGATAGTCTGAATTAGTTCTCCACGTTTGACAAAACTTTCTAACTTTCAACCCCTAGTATGGGTTAAATATTTAAGTGTACGTGTAAAAGTAGTTTCTCATTATAACTAGTTCGAGAAAGTTTATACGAAAGATCTAATGTGGAGAGCGAGAAGTTTAATGTATGCACTCAACTATTGATTTGGTTGTGGTCTTGAACGTGAAATGGAGAAATTGTCCCGACCAGAAGTCTACCGGGGACAATAAAATATTGAATTTATGGCAATTTGATTGGTTGATGTGGGTTTATGATCAGAAAATGAGCAAAATGTAGGCAAAAGGTAGATGGGTTTTGGTGAACGAATGTTGTTTATTGCTAAGAAGTTTTAGTTGATTTTGATTGAATCAGTCAAGTGAATGAAGATTTATTTCGTGCATTGGGTTTTGTGTGTTTGGGTTTATTAGGTTTGTGGTAGGATGGCTCAACAGGTCTACTGTTTTATTAAATGGAAAAGGGAATAAAGGCTTTGCAGAGTAATTGATTTCCTGGTCCTTTTTTCTGATACAAAGTTGGCTGAAGTGATTCTACTTTGATTTCTTTAAGATTTTTTGAGGCATACAACGCATCTTATAGTGGCGATTGCTGTCCCGAGGCACCAACAAATCACACAAATAACCTCTGTCGTTTAGAGCGTAAGTGCCTTCACGGCCATATATAGGAAATTCATTTCTAGGATATCCTGTGCTCTTGGAATTCGGTCCAAGTTGGAATGCTCTCCTCTCTAATTTTTTCTTAAATTTGCTATAAAGTCGATTGATATATTTTAAAAAAAGGTTGTTTGGGCTGTGGAGGCTGTCTAGTTTATGGAAATTGCTCGGATTATAGAAATCCTGCCGATAACTAGCTCTCGTAACTAAAGCGGTAGATTAGACGTAAAAAAATACCCACTCGATTTCAGTCGATTTGTACATACCAGTTATCTTAGATCCACACTAAATAAAAATCGTGGCAAGTTCATAAAAAATATTGTTATTTAATCCTTCTCATACCCAACCCATACAATCTCAAATACTTTCACCTTTGACAGCTCTGACACCTCATATCAAAACCTCTGAGCAAGGACAGTTGTCCAAACAATGCAAACTCCACCTTTCCAGCAACTCGCTTTACAAAAACAATTCCATTGTTTCACCCCTTTTACTTAACACTCAATGCCTATACATTTTTCAGTAAATTCCTCAAGGAATTACTGCAGCAACTCGTCATCTTCGTCGTAGTTGTCGTCCTTGTTGCTAGTGCTGTCGTTCACGTGGCCAATAAACAGACATATGAACACCATTTCTATTTTGAAATTATAGCAATTTCACCGTTACAGGTATACATGTAATAGCAGTAATAAGACGAAAAAGTAAAAGGATAACGTGCCGCTAGGGAAGCTTTTGGTATATTGCACGTTCCAAACGTACATGTACCATGTCACTGCACGTACTTACTCGATTTTTTCAAGGAATAATTTTCACCTGAGGTGGCCAGGACACCTGCAGAGCTATCGTGAATGGTTTTCGAAAAGTAAGTGTCAATTTAAGTCTTGAGCTGCTTCGTTTTCGGATGCGTTCGTTGGTGGTGGCATTCATATAACGTCAAAAAGTGGTTGATAGTCTTTGTTTGATTTCAACGGGATGAGATGAAGTGAATGTGACCTTGAATGTTGAGGCTGTTGTCTTCCTGAATATCAGTTTTCTTGTGCTTGAAGTAAGATTGGAAGTAAGGATACTTCATGCATAGGGCTGCCATATGAAGTGACGAACTTCAAACTTGGGGATTACTGCGGTATTACTTTGAATCTTAAGGGGTATCTACTGTCTTTTCAAATCCTTTTCTGGTTGTATGTGAAGATATTGATGAATGAGGTTCAGAGAAACGCTAATGCTGAGGTCATTTGATGAAAAATATACAGTCTTTCACTGCTACGATCCATCGGTAGCTGACGTAAAGGAAGTGATGCCATCTGATAACACTTCAATAAGAACTAGTTAGCCGTCAAAACAAAATACCTTTTCAGCTTTTCACATTCAACAAACAACAGCACTTATGGCGTGAACACTATTCCAGACCACAAATTGTCTTTTACACATTTGTTTTCTTTCCTAAGAATTCCTCGAGAAAAAAGGTGTCAACGAATTTAGTCAAGAGACGCCGACGATGTCTTTTGTTCTAATTCCTTTCCGTTTCCTCATTTTTTCTCGTTCCATAGCGGCTCGAAGCTCTATACATTTTACTATGGGGACCACGATGGTGGTAGATAACAGATATGTAATTCCCTTCAGTGCAATTAATATAATGAAGAAGCAACGTAGTTTCCCTTATGTGATTCTTAGTACGAACTGCGGTGCATGTTCAGATCCGTACCAGCAAGGAAACAAACTAAACTTCGTTAGTGCTGTGGAAATAGAGTGGTTGGACGACATAGCAACTAACTGTTTGAATGCAACTTGCATTCCGACAAAGCGAATCGTCATGGTCTGTGGAGACTAGCAAATGGAAGGAAATCGCATTAAAAAGAACTACTATCACAAAATTATTGCGAAAAAAAGGATGCAAAGCAAAAAAAAACCCGCAGAGAGAACGAAAGAGGCAATAGTAGTTTGTAGTTGAAAATTGCGGGAGCGTAAAATATTATCTGTGACGACAGTGGTCGGAAAAATCCTTTTGATTACACGCTTGGTTAACTACGGTATAAAAATTCTTTTGCTTGGATTGAATAACCAGATGTAGGAAGAGTTGAGACTAAAGAATAGAGTGACATGGGGTTTCTCTGCAGAAGGAAATAAACTATGTGGAGGAAAGGATTATCGGCAAACAAAGAAAACTAAATCAAAAGGAACCTCAAAGGCAGTAATCTGTTAGAGATCTTTTGCTGAGGCTCAGTTGTGTCTTGCTGGGCTGAATTGGAATATTGGTGAGAGAGGGAGAGAGAGAGAGAAAGAGAGAAGATTGTGTGCAATTAGTAGTAGGTGTGCCGTTGAAAATTACTTAAATAAGTAACGAAATTTGTAGACAAATTGGTGTAGTTAGGATGGTAGAATGCAGCTGATGGCGATTGTAGATTGGCTTTTCAGGGGCTAAGAACGTCAATAGTCGATTAAGCTTTTAGCTAATGAGTGTTTGTGGTGTTTTCAGCGTTTTTCTCTAAGTGCTCTACTCAGGATGTTGAAGCTTCCAATAAGCTTCTTTGGAAAAAGTAAAATCGACTGAATACATAGACGTTGTAAGCACTGGTATCTCAAATCAACATACTAGCTTGGTCTATAAAATATTAGCGTTTTTGATTCGGTTATCATTTCATTGTGATTCGAGCGAGTTAAGTCAAAGTCAAAAAGCAGTGCATGTATTTGATCAGCACCTGCGATAATATGTCATCATGTAGTACGTGCCGTACAGTTCGAGCAATGCTAGCCTGTTTCCAATTTTAAGTTGTTTCTTGATACTATTGTTAGTATTATTGGATTCTTCTCCCTTGCTTCTAAAAATGCAGACAACAATTACAACCTGCCAACAACCACCAGTTCTTGCCTGCTCTTAAATGCGATCACTACTTCCCATTCATTATTCCGAAACTGCATTCTTCGCTCTTATGCAAAGTACAATTTATAGGAAAATGACTGCAGCAGTCTCTATAAATCCTGTCACGAATAAAAACACCAAATCCAACTCGAAGCCAAGTAGAGAACAATTGCGATTTCGTGCTATTCATTCAACTTCTTCCATTAACCAGAAAGCTTTTATCCACTCGAACTGTAAAGATGCTTCCTCGTTTCGTTTTCGTTCATGCTCTCCGATTTCCAGCTGTGCTACAAGTTCGTCCAGCTTGCCATTACGTTTCGGACTATTACTGCTCTTGAAGACGACGACGTCGACGACATCACGGGCGCAGGACGTCAGAAAGTGGCAAGGACGTCTCGCACTCGATTGCGAAGTAAGCGAGAAAACGGTGAAACATATAATGAACGTTGAAAAAAAATCAATATTATCAGCAGCAGCCAAGATGATAGCATGTTCAAAAAGATTTCATCGAACGTGGAAGCAAGGAAAAATGTAAAGTAGATACTAAGTAGAAAAGTGCATTCTCCACTAAGTCCTCGTTGCTGGTCGAAGAGAACGAGGCAGGGTGGTGAGAGTAGAGGGAATATTCCATGTTTAACTAGTGAAGGAGTAATCAAGTAGCTAGTGGAGTGTGTGACTAGTTTTGTTGTGCTTTGTTTTTATTTTTTTCTTAAGTAGCTTTGGCTTTAGTGTTCACTCATGTTGCATTACCTTGGGTATTTTTAAGAAGCCAGTCAGTCGTTTAATTCATTTTTGACGTGATAAGATGAGTGCAAATCGCATAAAGTCGGGAGATGGTATTGCATATGTCAGCATAGATTCTAATTACGATTCTAATAAAAAAAGTCGAAGGTTTGTGAGCTTGATCGATATCCTTGAACATAGTACGCTCAAAGCGGCTTGGTCAGTGCGATTAAAAATGAGTCATTTCCTGGTTCAATGCTCTCCATGAATTTTAATAGCTAATAATTCTGACAACAGAATTATTCGGTGATTAAGGAGTGGCAATGTTGTCTCAAGCTATTTGATTGAAGGTTTTCTTGATATTCTTAGAGTGTTTGACACAATCTCCATAGATTGTCAGATGCTCATCACCACAGTTGACCCACTTAGGTCTCTGTTTCGGTTGTTTATCGCCGAACTTGTGCTAGTAGGGTTGTGCGCGGCTGCTATTGGAAGAATGGTCAAACTTGAGCAATCTTGGCATTGGCCTAGGCCAGCTCTTGGTTTCTGGGCTTTGATTTGGTAAACAGGATGGCAAATGGCCTGAATGCTGCACATTTGGTTTTGCTCCTTTGAAAGAAGAACTTTAATAAGTTTAGAGGGATCATTCCTAGTCTCGAGATAAGAAACTCCAATCAGGTTGAAACCCTGCCTTTCTAGGTCTGGTTTGACTTCTTCTGCAGTGAGGTCATGTAGGCTTCGAATAACAGCGTTGAGTTGTTTCTCTTCTGAAAAGTAGTATGTGTCGTACTGCACTTTTAGTTTAGTGAAAATCTTAATAATCTTCCCGTGATCATTTGGCAACTTTGGCATAGTTTTTGAATGTCGATTTTAGTCAATTTTTGCTGAAACAAACTCAACATTGCGTTGTTTTAGTACTTATGCCAGCTCTGTTCAGAATTTTAGTTGACGAAGAATGAGTGGTATTGCCTTCGGAGCTATTTCGTGTTCTTTTTCTTGAGCAAAAATCTTGGGGTTTAGGTTGAGATACTGATGTTTGTGGTAAAGCCGAAAAGTTGGGAGTAATTTGTTTGCTGGATTGTTTAATAAAATTTAGCCAAGGAAATTCCTCCTTCGCGACCTACTTTACCATAAGGAGCATCTTTTTTATATTATTTTGGGGCTTAGTCTATTTAGGATTACCTGTGGGGGCGTCTATAGACAGTTGGTGGCTCTCCGAAATAATTGACATGTCAAAGAAGCTGTCTTCTGTCTCAGAGCCTGATATGCTAGCTGTTTAGCATTGACAGAGGCCGTCTCTGTAGATGTTTTACCTGAGTCTAACTGAATCATTAAATATCTTACATTTCAGAAAAAGGATTCCATACGCATCAATTCCCGATCACAACTGCACGCATTCCGGACACTCGACAAATTCATCAAACACACCTCAGGTTCACCACATTCGAATTGCATTTCACGTCCACATTTTAAGGGCACACGTTGATCTCGATTAATTTTAATGGTGCAATTGAAATTTATTCAAATAGATCCAATCGAATCTAATTTACCACCCACATGGTCCCAGAGGTTCAATCGATGCTACGACGAAAATAGTTTTCATTACTACAGCGTAGGAAAACCGTCTGCTATTCGAGTCATATGGTTGATGTTGTTGATGGAAGTAAGATGCGGTCGTTAGTAATAAAACTTTCAATTAATTTTAATATGCTTGGCTTATCTACCCAAACTGTTGAATTGTGGCATGTATTGTGCATGTACGCATGATTTGAGAGGAGAGATAAAACTAGGCTAGGATTCGAATTTCTTCAGTTGTTATGTCATGTTAGGAAGTGATGACTGCTTGAATGTTTCATCCTGATGATACAATTTGTGCTGTTGCCTTAAGTAGGTTGTAAGAGGGGGAACATTTCGGAGACGATTGGTGTGAAAGGATTTTTCTTTCAAGGAGGTTCTTGATGATTTCGTGGTACATTGATTAAAGTAGTTAAATGACACACATCTTGAAGCAGTCAATTTTATTTTCTTGTGATAGACCCATTTAAACCTTCATAAAATCAAGCATATTCAAAAGTACAAATATCTTCTGTTTCTCAGTTTTACGATGATAAAAAGTTGCTGCCCAGGTCGTAATTTTTAACGTGCTAAGTGATAATAGTGCCAAATCTGCCATCTTTTCTTCTTGGGTTCTTTCAATTTATCAGAATAACAATTCATTCGCTTACTGGTTTTATCTGAAACTCTTTCTAAAATGAGTCTCCGATAAGATCATGTTGCTTTAAAAAAAGGCCATAAATTCACCAGCAGATACACTTAAATGACCGCTGACATGATGAGGCAAGGCAAGGCGAGAAAACCTCAAACCAGATGAAAGAAATCGGCATGAAAAGAAGATTCAGCTTTGCATTAGATACATATTAGGTTTAATTATGTTTGAGAGAGAGAGAGAAAGTGTGTGTGTAAAAGAAAAAAGAATGCGGTGGGGTAATAATATAAAATTTAATCAGCGTTGGAATTTTATGTGTAAAAACTGGCACAGTGAAGGTAGTCAGGATGGAGCAGGAAATGATGGTAATATAAAAGTTTATGAGGTTATTTGAACCGGTGGCCTGGATTTGATATTTTCATTTTGTTTTAATGAAGGTGGTTTTGGATGGAATGGTTTGTTCAGTTGAGCCTTGAAGATTATTTGACGAAGATGTTGGATATCGGGGAAGAATAAGAAGGTTTAGGATTTGAAATTTTATTGACTTTTAGGTATCACTTCAGGACAATTAGTTAGCTTGAGTTAACTTAACTTGAAAATAAATCACAAATGCAATAAAAATCTGTGAGACTCATTGGCAAGATATTGTCAACACTTTTGAAATACAACATTTATCAGTATTTTTTGACGATTGCCAAGTTTTTATTGTTCACTTTTTAATTATTCTTTTTTAACTTTAATATACCGTCTTAGATTTTTTTATTCACTCTTAGTTTCTTGTGAGTTTTTCATTCAATAAGGGTCGAACATTTTTTAAAACTTCGACTTTTTAAAAGCTAGAATAGGAATAGGAAACAAATATGTAGCACTTTTGCCACTATCGGAAATAGCGATGTTTAGATTTTCCGTAGTTACATCTGTGAATATAGAGCAATTTTTCCAACTTATGTACTATTTTCGAATTAAATCCATAGATTTGTGGTACAAATTCATTATTTGTTCGAGTCCAAGTCATATTTGTTCAAAACATATTGGTAAATTTTTGAATCTAATTCATAATATTTGGGTCGAGTCAAGCTCGTAGTTTTTTCGAAACGAAATCATAATTTTTGCACCTCAAGATCATTATTTATGAGTTCAATGCGCTTAATATGAACTTAACTTAAGAATATATTAATCTAACTCGAAAAAATGATGAATTCAACTTGTAAAAATTATGAATTTGACCTGTAAAAATATGGATTTGGCTCGAAAAAATTATGGTATTGTTTCGAAAAAATCATGATTTGACTTGAAAACTTATGAATTGAGATCGAAAATTCGTAAAGTTTATTTTGGAAAAAATGTGAGTTAGCCTCAAAAATATTATGAACTTGTATGAAAAAACTGCGAATATGGCTCGAAAGTGGTATAAATTAGCTTTGACTGAGAAACGGAAATCTTTCACGTTTCATTATATCAAGTAACAAAATGTTTTTGCTTGCTTAAAAGAATATTTCCAAATGCTTTGTGCGCTGTTGGCAAAATAAAAAAGCACAAGCATATGTACGCACTCCTTTTTTCATGCATGTTTTCCATATTTTTGAAAGCTTTTTGCATAAAATGGTCATTTTAATAGCACAATATCAGCATATTTCATTCATTTTTCATATTTTGACCTTTTTTTCATGCATAACCATTCGAGCTCTGGTCATTATAGATACTTCTTTTTCGAAAGTAAGGGAGGCCGATCTCAGCCCAATATTCGGTAAAAATATTTGATTTGAATCGACAAAAAAAATCAGCACCCAGTGTGGGTAATCAGAGTTTATTACCGAAACACTAATTCTGTTGGAATTGGAAAACTGAAACGAATTATTTACCTAATAGCATGCCTTTGTGAATATTTATGATGAATTTAACTTCAGGACTCTTGAGTAATATGTGTTTTAGATACAATCCAACTTTTTCCAGGTACTGCAAATCAAATTCTCGAATCCATTGAGTTCTAAGATAATGCTTGTTTCAAATTACCAAGCCTCAGTAACCAAAAAAATTAACTCACTAACTCCAGGAAATACAATGAACTTTAAACAACATTACTAACATTAATTTAACATTTTCCTTCACTGGTAGCACTGCCAAAGAAGCCTTATGCTTGCAATTCAAAACAAAGCCTAACTTAATGCCTCATTACCGAAATGCCTCCAAATTACAATTCTAATCCTCTAATACCCTCGAAACAAATAACTATACAAAAGCGCGAATTAATGCTCTCATTTGCTTATTGTGTGCAATGCTGTACCGCCTCTTGCGATTCTCAATCTTCTCTCCAATTGTATTCAACTGGTGAATGGTAGTCAGTCGCTTGGTGAATGCGCGTTCCAGTCGCTTCGATTAAGACTATGTTCTGATGTTGCCACAATGTATTTTGTATGAATTCAGTGCAAATTCATTCAATTAAAAGAACAAAACGCTGCAAAGAGATTTGCATGAAATTAGACCACCACGCCAACATTTCTCGGTGGATGGAACTTCAGTGGCTTGGTAATGCCATCACGTCGTTGTTGAGTTGCCATAACGTCACAGGATGTAATTTCCGCCGTCGGCCTGCATATCTAGTGCGAGATTGTGAAATATGTTGAAAACTTTTGGTATTCACTAAGCTGCCGGATTTGATTGCTGACGAGAGTGAATGCTGCTAATATATGATGTTAGAGCGATGGAGCAAACTTCAGATATATTAGGCGCGAAACAGAAGCGACAGCAAGCTATGCTTGTCTGTTGATGTGAACAGGGGGATGAAATTTGCATAATACCCTACAACTAGCATTTGTGCATTAATGAATTTGTTTGTTTATGTGACGATGTGGAAGATAAAAGTTTTTGTGAAAACAGGTTTTTGAGTTCGGAAGGATTTGTTGGAGCTTATGTCACCTCACCCTTTGACCAAAACAACCCACTGCAATGGGCGCTAGATTTGAATTATTCTACAGACACAAAATACTTGCTTAATCGTAATCCTATCTGGTGCAAATCTACATCTAAGGAACAAAAAGATTAGATTTCTCACGCATTTATATGTAAAATCAACCTACTATCAAAAAGTAGTGCGACCAACTTATGACTATAATTATAGCTCGTATTCTATTTTTAGTATTCTATTTTTACAAATTCCGATATATTTTTATAATTTTATTCACCAGCTATTTTGTATCAAAATACTAAAAAGACACTATTCTTAGTTCGATGAGTTGAAATCCTTCTCCATCCACCATCTCGTAAAACAGCAACTTTAACCCCCGTTTCATCCTCGCAAAACAAAATCCATTTAAACTTTATTCAGCTTTACGGAACCTCTATTGCAAATTATCACCATTTTGAGGGTGAAATTTTCGCAACAAAAACTCATTCTTCGCCCATTCCTTTCTGTATCGGGTGCTTGAACTCTATTAGATTACGAATCCTTAATGTAATAGGAAATGAAAATATCGTTTAGGAGCAAAAAAAAAAACGAAAACTCAACGCAATCGGATTGTCTACTACTCCTGACACTGTGCCATATACTTATGTATCTACTTTCTGCAGAATCTGCTTTGACTTCATCAGCCTAATCTTGGGGATATTTGCATAAGGTTTTTTATTTGAGTTTGAGTTGGATGTAAGTGGTTTAGGACACTTTCGTCCCAAAGCAATGTTCAAAAATGAAGCTAAAATAAAAATAGATAATTTTTAGGTTTAAATGTTCTACAGAATGTTAATGCGTGATTGGCCATAATAGATGTTTTGTGAAATGTGCTTCGATAGATCTGGCGCCCAAACAGTGTCAGTTGCAGGTATTTAAAATGAATTTTAGTTAAGACTAAATACGGTCCCGTGAAGTCTGAATGCCTAAAAAACGCCACAATACACAGTTAAATGTCGTTGTTATTGGCACATTCATTTTATTAATTTTTTTGGTGTTGTTTTTCTCATCTTTTTGATTTAAAATACTGATTTTCTTCTAAATTCATCCATAGGTCATGTTTAGATAAATAAATGCCACGATAACTCCCTTCGCCCCAATTCAAAAACGGTGTAACACTTTTCAAGTAGGTTACGATACAGCTCCTCCATCACAATCACTTATTGGAACACTCAAAAACTAATCGTGATTTGAATCAGATGCTTTCCACGCCGCTAATTTGTTTCCAAATTAAAATTTCTTCGATTTTCTTCGCCAAGTTCGTGCACGGTTCCACAAGTTAATAAATTATGGTCCCGAAACATCGTCGATTGCATTTGGGCTTACTGTTTATCATTTTGCCAATTAATTCAACTTGTCTGGATTCAGGCGTGAGGTAACGACGTAATGCAATTACTCTGCACGAAATTCAATTGTTGGTGATCAGAATCTACTGAGTGGTAAATTTTAAGAATGGAAAAAGTGCGACTTTAAAATTTAAATTAAATTAAAAAAACGTGGATATGGATGGAATTACGAATGTCATGATAGTATATAGGATCAGATTAAAAGTGACTGATTTGAAATTGTTGATTTGTATGACTTTTTGTATGATATTATTTGAATTACAATAAGAAGTCGAATAAGAATGTTTTGGCGGATATAAATGCCAAACGAAAAGTCGCGCCCAATGTGGTCAGACCATGGTTAATAATTTCATCGGGATGAAATAATGCTCGAGGCGAACAAATATCGTTTATATGATTTATTATTGGCTGCCGTTATTTGAAGCAATACTATCTGAAATTGTTTTTAACGATTCCGCGCGGATATTCAAATCTGAAGGTCTCACGAATTTTTAATGAAAATATTCAAACTAGCTGAACTACAATTTATATAAATTCTTTGATCTCTAATTCGAATTAAACTATCTGCCTATGGCGTAGCTCGTCTACAGCCATTTATTTAACACAAACTAAAATCGCAATCATATCGAAATCTAATCTAACCGAAACTATCTGTGATTTCGACCCTGGTTAAAACCATCAAATATTGCTCCTAGTCATGGAAACTTCAATTAAATGTACTTGTACAATGAATTTATCGGAATTTATAATCGATTTTGTTTGGATTGAAATGCAAACCAACAATTCATTTGGCACAAAAAATAGATTCCATGAACATTTAAATCTGCAACGTATGGTTTTGTGTTGCGTTTGGACCAAATTGATAGTTTAATGAAAATTACATATTTGATTTTTATTCGAATATGAAAGTAAGGGATTTGGTTAGAATTGAATTTGTATTTTTCTCTGAATGGGAAAAGAGTAAAAAAAAGACTGTTGGGCAGAGATTGTAGTAGAGGACCATGTCGAAGTTCATTATGACACCTAGGTATTCTGACGAGGATACCACTTCTGTTTTGATTATAAGCTTGATGGGCTTGAAAAATCTACTTGACAACAATGCTTACATCTTCTAAATTTATAAAACGAATGCACTACTTTTTTTTCCCTCAAGTACAAATGAAAACAAATCTGATAAAATATAACTTCAAATATTATCTATTTCTTAAATAACTGCATATCGAAAATTTCAATAATGTCTAGAGTTCAATAAACTCGCAGCTGCCACAAATAATTTTCGAAATAATTTCATTATCTTATTTCATAATGTTGATAATCAAATCCGTTCTTCATCTATCGTCGCCAAACTGATCACTTCATTTCATATTAACAATCAAAATCATTCAATTTATTACAACTCTTTAAAAAAAATCTCGTAAATGGTATTCAATGAACCTCTACGACCAAATCTTCAATTTTCATTAATATCATACGCTTCAAAGCTTCAATCATGCTCGAAATAAAATCACGGTTCAACTGTCACCTTCACGTCATGTTAACTGCATTCTTTTGAAAATTATTTATCACTAGACCATGTACAACTTTCAATTCCACTGAGATCACGCACCATGTCACACGATTAAAAAGCACAATGGATGTTTCTTCTTCATCATTCTGGGAACCATCTTAGTTGCAGTTGAATGCACCAGTGAACCAATTCCGAATCGGTCTCAAATCGATTAAAATGAAGCGCCTACTAAGCTCTGATGAAAAATTATCGAAAATTTCACGCCTCCATAATCGAATTAGAAAAGCAGGCGTACAAGTTTTTGATTAGAGAGACTTTTGTTGCTATTTGATCATAAATTTTCTCTGAATCGAATTGATCTTTGATACGATCACTTCAAGATCACTAAGGAATGACGCGCTGAACTACAAAGTATCACTTCAGGGCAAATCGTGAAGAAATCATAAAAACCGGAAAGTTGATATTACATCCGAGGCCGATGAACATTTTGAATGCATGCATATTAAATGATCGCAAACGAATTTTCATGCCCCCGCTATACTAGCATCGCGATATATTGCAGGCACTTGTCTTGTGCCTATATATTCATCAAACAACAATAGCTCTCAACACCGTTCACCATTGATCGTGCCACACTTGTGTGATGATCGTGGGTGATAATCGTTGATTTATCGATGAAATCGACACAGACTGCAAGCATAAATTCGCTGATCATGTGTAAACCCAGGAGCAGCAACGAACCCAGTCACCATATGTTCATTTTTTGTCACACTTGCACTTTTATTAAGGGCGGCAGCAAAACGATAACGATCAAGTGGCGCCAATCGAGTCGATTGCGAGAATTGAAAAGTTCCGAATGTAATTATTGTCTTCGTTGAAGTTTGCAGTAGAAAATTGCTAGAAAATGGTTAAATTGATCCAATTAATAGCAGGGCACCATTGAACGGTTGGTATCAGGGCTCCCACTTTGGATACATTTGTATCATTTGGATTCATTTTTATTCCAAACTTATATTTTTGATACAATGATACAGCAACTCACAGAATTATGGCAAAATGATACATTTTGTCATTCAACCAAACCAAATCTCCTCACTCTAGTAGTAATAACTGCTAACTTCAATCTACTTCACACTCTGAACTACGAAAGATATCTAATATGTGGAGAAGATTTGAAGTTTTCAAGTGGTTTAAATAATAACGAGAAAATGAATGTTGGGATAATTTTGGGATAAACCGAGTTTGGTTGAAAACAATTTAGGTGAATCAATGTCATCTGCCGCCTTTCTCATGTTGACTTTAATAGCTGTTCCTTATAGTTTACCTGAAAACGAAGTTTTTCTGTATTAAACTTGGATGGCAATGTGAAAAAGAAATGATTAGAGTTGGAAAGATATTAGAGGAATTTTGGGAAGCAACAAACAAAACAATGTTTGGGTACCACTGTATGACATACCTGCCCAAAACATATCCTTTTATTCATCATATTGATCAAATCTTCAGTATTTCGATAGCTATATAGTTCTTTTTTAGGACAAAAATTTTTTTTTGTCATTTAAAACAGCGACTTTCCACACAAAAAAATCTGCGCTCCGTATTAAATTCGTGCAAATTTTGAGCACATTCGCAAAGAACCCACATTTTGTAATGATTTTATTTTGTGTACATATAATCACTCAATATACAGATGAATTTTTAGGCTCTATATTATTCAATAAACATAGTAGCTTCAAACAAATTTTTTTTTATATTAATATTTATAGTTTCAATACCTCGAAACATCTACACTTTTGGGAACTTTTGGATACATTTTCATCAATATTGATACACTTTTTGAAGAAATTTGATACGGCGAAAAATTTTGGAGTGGAAACACTGGTTGGTACCGATAGACTTTGATGTTTTAAGGAGGTTGGCTGTAGATCTGCCGTGTGAATACACATGACGGCAACTAGGCGCTTGCACAGCTGTTATTTGTGGACGTGATGGAATTTTTCGAATTAACATCATTTATAAATTCGTTGCATGGAATTTATACCAGATAATGAAAATATGCATTGCCAGATTAAGGGATGTATAGACAGATGGATATTTTTCTACAATAAAAACATAGCTACATTAATAGCTCTCTTGGTGATTTTGTTCTTCTTTGAGCATCGCAGGAATACTTTAATTAAATTGAAACTATAAATGTTGGAAAATTTTTTCAACCTTCTTCAATTTTAGTAAAAAAAAAAAGACGAAATCGACGTAACCGCGCCCTTCTCTGTTTAAGTTTCGAATCATTTGTCCTTCAAAATTTGCTCCAGCTGAATTCTATTCATCTGTGGAATTTCGCTTTGTAATACAATTCTTTCTGTGATTAGTGTTGCGAAATGCGTGGCTTCAGACATCCGAAAAAAAGTACTTGCATGTAAAATATACTAAGTAGTTATTTTGTCACATTTTGATCTTTAAGTACATTTTTCGATCCATTTTCTCTTCGACAAATGATAACCATACAGCCCCAAACTATGACATAGCCGCCATCATACTGTGCCACGTAAGTTTTATGGTTGAAGGTTTTCTGCATTGGGCTATCATCAAACATACATTTAGTCACATGGATATTAGGGCACTCATATTTTTTCATTTTGTTTAAACATGCATAAAATAAGTATAGCTTTTAAATTAAATTTAGCGAAATATAACTTACTAACACACTAGATAACAATTTACAAAAACAGCTTACTTCATCATAAAACTAGCAACAAAACCCAATAAAACAAAGTTCCTTAAATATAATCATATCTTTATTGCCACAAAACAAATATTTCACAGTATGCAGAGCAACTGCATCGTCAGTACTTCGTTGAATAGCTCTTTTGTTCAATAACTGCAGTTTATCTTCGATACATTAGGCGCGTTTTTTTGCTCCTCTATCCAGCGGAGAGTAGAGTAGACGCATTGAAAACAACAACACTCCTACACCAGTGAATTCACTAGTACAGAAATTCTATGCGTCATTTGTAGTTCACGTGTTGAAGTGTAGAATGTGCTGATAGAAAAAAGAAAAGCTCATGAGAAGTTGTATTTTTTTCTGTGAGGTGGCTTTCGGTTTTTCATGGTTATGTTGAATGTTTTGGTAGTTAAGAAATTAGAAAAGGCCCTCATAATGTGTAGAAAGTTAAAAGAATTAATTTTCTGTTAGTTTTTTTTCTATTTTCTATCGATTGTGGCAGTGTATACTCGTTATTTTCTCCCTTTTTTCAGCTGTTTTGTGGGACCACAGCGAATATAGCAACCTATGTCAGGTTTAGCGAATGCACTGCTGTTTTATACTAGATCGTTGTTTTTCCGGCATAGTTAGGTAGACATAAAAAAGGCGAAACTTCGGAAAAATTAGGGGAAAGCTGAATTTTGGCTTGAACCTCGGTACTGGCGTGTTGAACAAAATGTCAAAAGTCCCCATCGATCCGAGTGCTGCGTTACTTTTTATACGGGGTCAAAGGTCACCAAAAGTGACCTTTCCTAAATATCTCAGTAGTGGTCACGTCTTCAGAAAAACAATGTTTGACGAATTTGTAGCTTAGAAAATCTCCAACAGAAAAGATCTTATAACTTTTTCTTGTAACCATAAAATTTTCTAAGCTACTAATTCGTCATATTTTGTTTTTCTATAAATATATATATATATATATATATATATATATATATATATATATATATATATATATATGTATATATATATATATATATATATATATATATATATATATATATATATATATATATATATATATATATATATATATATATATATATATAACATATATAACATATATATATTAAGGGTTGAAAATATTAAGCGCTTTTCAGACATGCGTCCATGCGTCCACGCGTCCATGCGTTTTTAGATTACACGGGTCAAGTCAACTCAAATCCAGTTTTTTGAAGGCGGGGCTAAGGCGATAAGTGGATGGATTTTAGACGCTTATAATGATGTTTTTTTGCTCCGTACAAATATATTGGTAACAGAAAATTGTATATACTAATCCATATGACTATATATACCTATATATATATATATATATATATATATATATATATATATTTATATATATATATATATATATATATATATATATATATATATATATATATATATATATATATATATATATGTTTGTGTCTAGATATCATATGCATTCAATTTTTTTCGTAATAGTCATGTACGTAAGGATGCAAAATATATATTATCCACATCATTATGTAAGAAAATAATCATCCACAAAACATATATTTAAATGATCACCAACGAATCATCCACACATGCCACTGAGCGAAAAAAATCATTTTAAAATCTATTGTACATGAATCAGCATACTCCACCTCCTTCGCTTTAGACCTGCCTATATAAACAAAATCAAATTGACTCGTGTAAGCAAAACACGCTAGATTGCTTGGACGCGTGGACGCATGGACGCTTGTCTGAATAGCGCTTTAGAGCGTATAGTAAAAACTGCTTCAGAAAAGAATCAAATTGTTAGCTGTGAATTTGGAAAGCCAGGTTCCAGATGGTGCTCGCATATTCAAGAAGAGGACGCACGACTGAATTATATAAGGATTTAGTAGCCCAGAGATTCTTAAACTCTTTGGCTCGTCGCTTAATGAAGCCAAGGTTTTTGTTTGCTCGGGAAAACATTCTATCGTAATGTAGATTGAAGCGGAGCTTTTCATCCAGGATGACACCGAGATCTAATTTGTTGTCAACCTTACTGAGTCGCATGTTCCTGAGGCGGTACGTATAATGGACGCGTGCAATTTTGCGAGAGAAGCTAATTGCGTGAACCTTAGCAATGTTAAGAAGGAGTTTGTTCGTGGTGCACCAATGGTCTAAAGAGTTCAGTTTTGACTGAAAAAAGGAAGCGCAATGGTAAATTTTAAGGTTGTCCACATATTGTAAATGCGGAATATCAAATAAAACCTCTGATACGTCTGAAAAATATTAAAAAGAAGAGGTGCTTCTTTGAGTTACACCAGAGTAAACATATACTTTCTTAGACATAAGACCTTGGAATTTGACGAATTGAAGGCGATGGTGGAGAGCTACTTTAGTAAAGATCCTCCAACTCGGTCGAATGCTTTGCTAAAGTCTGTACAGCCTGCGTCAAAATCATCACCTTTCTCAATTCTGCATAATGCATCAGAAACAAGCACCATAAGATAAATGGTAATAGAACGGCTTTTCTTAAATCGATGCTACCGCTCGTTCAGCCGAGCGTCGACCAGAGCAGCGATGTTTTTTTCAGATAGCTTAGGAATTGCGGATAGATTGGCGATGCCTCTATAATTTTAAGTAAAACGTCTATCGCCACATTTATCTATTGGTGTAATATAAGAAAATTTCCAATACGATGAAAATAGTCCAGCGGAAAGGGAATTATTGAATATAATATGAAGGGCCGAGACCAATTGTTTGCACATTTAATCAGAAAAGTTGGAGAGAGGAGGTAAGGGCCAGGCCCTTGTTACTGTCGAGCTCCATAAGAGTAGTAAATATTTCATTTCTCAATATGGTCATATCCTCAGCATAAATTGTTCAAGTTGTACCCGGGAATAAATACAATGTTGGGATACTACTTGGGCCAAAAACTTCTTGAAAATGGTCAGCAAAAAAAGTTGGAGACCTTATGAAGAGAAGAAAACATCGAATTTTCTGTGAACATAGAAGAGGGGTAACCGCGCCATATTAACAAACTAAAAAAAAATGGGGTTGCGGACTATATTGTCACATGTAGTTTTAATGTTACTCTTCATACGCTTCATGAGAAGCCTCATGAGACTTAGTATAGAATTCATGAGCAATCAAATCGTATTCTTCTTTAATACAGTCAGACTTGTCAGACCTCTAAGAGTCTTGTTAAGCAAAGATCAGAGAGTTTATCTTATTTTCTTATTTTGGGTACAAACTTTTCGACCGCGTTAAACACTATTCTATAAAATAAGGCTACAGCATCATCAACGGAATGGCACATAAAAGCATTTGTCCAATCGGCATTGTCAAGGAAATTGTGAATGCTATCATAATCAGCATTATGGGAATCTTACACAATCGTATTATTGTAAGTAGCCAACATATTCCAATATGCAGTGGAAAGTTCAACTGTAAGAGCGGAAAGGTAAAGACTATTAGAAAGAAGCATCAATAAACATTTGCAAAAATTAAGTCTTACCAATTACCATTTTGGTTTTGAGTCGGACAACCTGCTGCAACTCATGGCATGGTCATACAACGTAATCACAAGGTTAACATCAGAAGACTCAAGTAGACTTACTGGTATTAAATCATCAGACTTATCAGAAACAAAACGCAAACACTCCAATGCCCGGCGTTTTATTATTTTTCTGGCTTCTTTTGGCAAACTCGATATTTCTTAGCATTGGAGAAGCTATTGGAACTTCATCAAATACGCCTATCGGCGCTAATATTATTAAATAGGTGCAAAATTAAGGAGTTCTTTAAAATAGCGAGCCCATTTCTCTTTAACCTGGCGGCTATTGTTGGCGATTATATTGCCGATTTGGTCACAGTGTCATTTGGTCACAGTGTCATCTTAGGTTAACATATGCACCTTAAATTTTTCACTGCTTTTTAGTTTCATTAATATCTAAGTTTTCGTCAAAGCTTGTCAGTTAGTTGTAATATTTCCGTGTTTTACATCTAATGATTTTTGGTAATGTTCTCGTTTCGAGGAATTGCCTGATTTTTTTTTCTAGCGCCAGTCAAACCAGTCATTTCTTTTGCGCTCATTTCGACCGATCATACTGTTTTATTTTGCATCAAGGATTTTTGCGAAGTCTTCTGCTACTGATGCCGTTTGGAGCTTTCTGATGTCTTATGTTCTCAACTCTCCTCCTTATTCTTCATTCGTATTTCAGCCAAAACTCATCTTATTCTTTTTTTTTTGAAAGTCAATTCAAACAAAAACTCCTATTTAATTAAAAGTTACCGCTTACTTTGAAAAATGTTCAATCTAATGCCTGAAAAAAAAACGAAATTAATCACAAACCGTCGATCGACTGTTCGACTTTTCAAACTGGAAATACATATCTCTGCTTTCCCTAAACATTTGACACGACAACGGTTTGCTTAATCACAATCAAGCAATTTACTATGGCCAAATGTCAATGCTGCACTGCACTGTCAATTGCAAATCGTGTGCATTTCGCGTCCACATTGGGCGCTGAATGACCGTTTATGGTCGAAAAGTTGCTTAGAACGTGCTTGCTTCTATACGCTATGTGCGGTACCATGCAAAGGAAGTAGATTAATGATGAAATGTCTAATACGATGCCTGATTAATTGCGCAATTAAACGGACGATTGCATGTTTTCATCCTGACCGTAACGGACATGTGAGTTTTCATACAACGTATATGTGTATTTTCTTTGAAATGCACAATTAAGTTGATGAATGACGTTTTAGTTGGACATGAAGTTAGATGCAGATTTGCTAGAGCTTTTGATTGTGGTGAATATGATTATTCTAAATAAAAATACTAAAATTACTATCACTTATTGCAGATCAATTCCAAGTCTTGCCATCTCCAAATTACGGTATCAGTGCCATTCAAGCATACATATGAATACTTGTAATAAGCGATTGCATCGCAAAACTATTTATGTCGAGCGATTGACTCATATACATAGATACTGCAAACGAGATGCTACAAGCATTTACGGATGGCGTGAAATCGCTATCAATAATTTGTTAAAGTATATTAGCGAATTCGCAATGGGAAAACATATTTGCTATACGCAGCGAAGAGTGAACGTGACAGCTATTAATTACAAGGAAAATGTTTCTGTTACCATTTTGTCGTGGATTCAATGATTTATTATGGCCTGTAAACGTGAAGTAGATTTTAATCTGCCTGGTAGACTGGCTGCAGGTTCTAATGGTGGAAGTTGGGAGAGAAATTGGAGGAGGCGTTGAAGAAGAAGAAATTTTAATTATGATCTTTTCAATAAAGTGGAACTAGACTATACAAGAATGGTGATGGTTGTAACATAACAGGTGGCACATCTCATTGCTTGCTGATTTAACCTATCATCAATAATTTTATTGATTTTGAATAACTGCATATGCTAAAATTTAAAAAAAAAAATTGTTCTCGAAATGAAAAATCATGTTATCTGATAATTTTTATGTAAAAATTGGGTTTACACCCCACAGATGGCCAAACCTTGAGAGTAATCAGTATCAATCAATACAAAAAATAGCAATCACTACCTTCCGAATCCATCCAATCCAAAAGCCCTTTCAATCCCCAACAGCAAAAATTTACTACCCATTGTCTAATTTCCTCCCTCGATTTAATAGCTCGATTATTATTAACTTCCCATCTACCACCACTAAGCAGGGAGTCTGGCAGGCAAACCCACGACCGGATCATATTCACTTAACAGATTTGTCAATCAAACACCATTTGTTCGAATCAACGTAGAAAGTGTGTAGTAATGACATTTTGTTTTTATTTTTTCAATGGTAGCACCTGCAATTCCGGCACGCATTCGGGTAAACGTAAAGTGACGTGATATCATTAATCTCGAGTCTCTGGTCGAATAATTAATGATGTTCTGTCATGATTTTGTATGTTTTGTATTGACAGTGGAAAGAGTCGTGAGTGATATTTTTTTTACTTACAAAAAGTGTAGGGGAGGCAATTAAAATACATTCCGACTTGATTTAAAGTACTTGAAGGGAATATTCTGAAGAAGAATTGAGAGGAATGAAATGAACAAATGAAGGAAACCTATGCTACCGTCTTAAGCATAAACGTTCTATCTACATTTTAGTAACTTTCAAGATATTCGGTTTCTGTTTTAATTTGAGCTGGAATAAAGAGTACATTTTACAATATTGATTTTAACATGCTTCCAGAAAAGATAGGGTTTTCAGATTTTGTAGGATCATGTAATGAAGCATGTAGCTTTTGAATCTGGTGTTAACTCAAAAATGAAAGAAATGCAGATAGAGCGTTTATGCTTAGCAAGGCAGTATGATCAGTCATTTCGTACTCAAAATAACAAAAATCATTTCCTGACTTTTCACAAATGTTCAAATGAAAATGTTCAGCACTGGTAACATTTTTCCAAAGCAACAGCAATAAGTCTACCATAACAAGCTTGTACTAAAATCAGCATATCCTTTGAATTTCGCTTTCATCCAGGGATATCATCGAAAGTTTCAGCGATTAAACTATGCCTGGAGTTGCCAGCCGGAAAATTTCGTAAACTAGGAACATTTTTACATTGGTTGCTTATTTTATTGTAAATGCTTTACATATGAACACAAAATGGAAGCATCTGTTGGTGCAATATCTACGAAAATGTCTGGTGCTGGCAATCCTGTCTTAACACCATCGCAAAAAATGTAGCAAATCTGCTTCAAGTTAAGTTAAACCCACTCTGTGAATTTAATTTCGATTGGGTAACTACGCTGGAAGTGAAAGAGGTGAAAATATTTTTAGAGTTACTACCTTCAAAACTTTTCAAATATTCGAAACGTTAATAAATGTTGTTGATTGTCATTGCAGAAACATTCCCATTGGCAAATTTAATGACAACATCACTTAGTAAAGAAATACCAAACATTTACAAAAATTATTGTAGCTGGCAGCCCTTTCATGATTTTTCTACGGAATTCCTACGGCAGCTGGTTTATAATAGTGATGGGCTCAAAAACGAAAACCAGTTTGAAAAAAACGTTTGGCTGCAAAAAACGAACGAACAGTTTTTCCAAATAGCGATAAACAGTTTTTCTAAAGCAAAACTTTTTTTCGAAAATGAACAGCATTTCTAAACCGAACCGTTTTTCTACAACGAATAGTATTTCTAAAACCAATTATTTCAACTATTCCACAAGGAATAGTTTTTTTAAAGCCAATCGTTTTTTTAAAACGAACTGTTTTTTAAAACGACCTGTTTTTTTTTTAAATGAATCGTTTTTTCATTTTTTTTAACGAACCGTTTTTCGTTTGTTAAAACGAACTGTTTGGCAGTGGAAAACTGTTTAGCTGCGGAAAACAGTATTTTCGTACTTGCGAGCATTTTCGTACCTGCAAGTATTTTATTTAAATATTCAAAAAGTTTTTAGGGCAAAAGGAGCTGAAATCGGACAAAATCGGCCAATTTTGGGTTAGGTTGGTTTGGGACATAACGTGCCAAGACCTATTGCTGTGATACAAAAATTTCGGTTTTGTGGGGGAGTAAGGGGTTTTTCGCCCATAGTTTGGCAAAAACTAACTTTACAGCGCTTTCGATGATTGAAAGTGGTCGGGGAGTACAATAGTGATATTTCAAGGGCGAAAAAATGTTTTATAGGGGAAATTGGCCAAAAACGTCCATTTTTTCAAAAAAAATGTTTGGTGGAGCATGAATTCGGGGACCTTTCTGAGTTGTTTTGGGCGAAATTACGAAGATACGGCAAAATGAAATCCGGCGGAAAAACTAAAAGTAGCACTAAAAGTGCCAAGGAGGAAAAGGTTGAGATCTTTTTTGGTTCACCAGCTGGCATCTCCAGATGCGCTGAGGCCCTCCTCGTGACTGCAGGTCACCACGAAGGAGTCTTCAACCTTACCGGGGCTGTAAAATTTACGAAACCGCGGGAGGTAAGGTGCCCCTGGACTCATGTCCATCCTTACAGAAGAGGTTGCATGCTTAATAAACGAAAAATTGTTTTTATATTTCTGAATGAAATTTTCGACAAACTTCATGCTTCAGTAAGGCGAAGTGGAAATCCGACTGTTTTAGATTAGCCAGGAAGAGTTTGGTATCAGAGATCGCTCGATGAAAAGTCATATAGATGACAACAGGATTAGTTGGTCCTATCTTAGAATTTTTTTTTACTTTGGTCATTTGAACGAATACAGGAGGTGTTTTTTTGCGTATAGTAAAATGAAAAACAAATTAAATTGATTGAATACGATGGCCCCTGGATTGGAAAAAGCCTTGCCAAATAAATGACCGACCATTGGAAAGTTACGGACAAGCTGCATAGACTAATGACTCGGTATTCTTTGAAGGTCATCTTGCACCATCACCACTCTAGCTTGGGAACATTGTTTCTGGAGGGTGGGGGATTGCATATCAGTCCATTTCATTACATCACTACAAATCGTATGCATTGTATGTATATATGTACATACTTCAAACAGGTATTTGGAACAGGTATTTTTTCGTACTTATACTAGTTATACCTAGTATGTGAAAATTCTAGTACGACCCAACATTTATTGTCGTACAGCATAAAATTTGTTTCTTTTCGTTAATTCAAACTGTTTTTTCAAACAGTTTTAAAAACCAGTGGTTTTTTTTTAAAAAAACAGTTCGTTTTCGTTTTTTGAAAATAACAGAAACGCCCATCACTAGTTTATAATAAGGTCCATTTACTACATTAATTTTCTTTTGATTTCATCACTGGATCGGATGTTATAGGGAAAAAAGCTTTATTTTGCTGGGCAAATTTACATGATTTAGGAGACAAAAATCACCATAGCTGGCAACTTTATTCTAATTTTTCAACAAAATATCTATCAAATGTAGTCTAAAGTAAGGTCGAAATACTGTGAGAATTTTGTTAAAATGTGATTTCTGAATCGGACGTAATGGGCTAAAAAGCAGATTTTTTCCTCAGTGATTTTTCAAGATGGCGCCACTGCGACAGGGTTGCCTGCATTTCAATATCACTTTTATGAGACCTGGTCCTAGTTATTACCAACATGTCCTGGAAATTTCATAATGATCGAATTATCCGGTCGTCAGTTCTCGTGAACAGAATTTTCGAATGCTGAAAATAGAGGTAATTTGGTGATTGGATGCCGTTTTTGTGCAACTTTGAATTTTGAAAATGTCAGATTGGCATGGTAGACGAAGGTTGAGATTTATCAATAATTTGAATTTTTTTGTCAAAAAGAAAACATTTTCAGGAGTGTCGATGATTTGACGGATTTTTTTCACGTGCCCGCACAGTCTTGAAAATCCATGTGTGTTAAGTTTTAATCAACAGCAATACGTTCTTGAAAGTTCACGATGATCCAATGTTACTGCCAGAAGTCATGATGAACCACAATTTGAAAAAATCTTTCGCTACTTTTAGACTCTCAGCACCCACGATACGACTCAAAATTTCCAATTCTTTATCATAGACAAGTATAAGACTTAATAAGCTTTCATTTCCAATACTTTTTTAACAGAAATGTATTCTGCATAGAAATATAGGGGTACCAGAAAATTTTTTCTTCGAAAATCAGTAAAAATTATGAATGGTACAGACTAAAGAACGAGAATACGATTCGTTACGGCGGAAGACAATCATGATGACAGTGAGTGCGTTTATGCCGTAGCCAAATTAGTGAGCTCTGCTTATTTTGTTTCGAGTGACATTCGCAATCTGGAAGCCTTGGTGCAAGGGTGTTTTTGTTCTTAGTATTGAGCTCCTATCAGATATTACGCCATTTTTGCTTTGGTTAATGAGCTGTACGGTGTAAACGCTACTACTATAGCAGCGCCAGTTTGGCAACGCTAATTTAGCTACGGCATAAACAAGGCCAGTGAACATCAAATTAGAAACGATGTGTCAATTTTTCTTTCAGAGTTTCATAAGCTGGCCATTTAACAATTAACTGACAGCTGCCGAAAGCCTTTTAACGGCATTCCTTGTTATTATTTGTGCTTTCATCAGTACTACGAAGCTCATCATAATGCTGATTCAAATCATAGTGCGATGGCGCGAAGCCATAATTAACCCGATCAATAACCAAATTGAATATCTTCTGGCGATATTAGCCGATATCATTTGCGTTTCCATTATAATTACGATCTTGGTCATACTTATGATTTTTGTCATGAAGATTTCAACCATTATGATGATTGTCGTAATTCTCATGCTACATGCTATCATACATTGCCCAATTAATATTTGGGAAATCAGTGAAATATTTCTCCTATTTATTTATAATTATTTCTTTGTAAACAAATAAATCACAATCAGGTTTGTGATATGATTTTATCATCAAGTCAACAATTTAGTACTCCTATAATATTGAAAATGACATAACATCAAATTATCGATGCAGAATGCCATATCGTTTGTCCTAAGTGAAAAACCGTGTACCGACACTTGCACTTTATTTCATATTTACAGTGCGCATATCCCCGTAAAAAAACTATCGATATTCGAATTGTTTGTTTATTGAAAACTGAAAAAACAATTATATGAAATAAACCTTAAAACAAAAAATTAGATCATTATTCTTAGCAAAGGAAAATTGATAAGGATTAAATAAATAATTAATATAATAAAATAATTAATATAAATTAATATAATAAGCAAATAAATTTATATATATTACTTGACTTTATCGATTAATTGTGTTCATGACAAATATCAAATCTTAAAAAGACTGCAGATAAAGAAAGCTACTTTCGTATTGACCTTGAAAAGAATAAAACCAAAACTGAACATGAATTAAAATATTTTTTATGCACGCCATTTGGCTTTGCCCATTGGGATTGACAACTTTCGAAATTATAGTAATTTATCTTTTCATGTTGATTAACAATTTGTTACAAGTGCGAAAAAATGAATGCATCATGTGATGAAGAATTTTCAAGGCGAAATCTCGAGTTTCCAACTGGTGCCCAGGCCATCCTGCAAATATCATTACAATATTTTCTTCTTCACATGCATGCACATTTCAAGTACAAATATAGTCAATGAAATTCTTAGGTTGTTGTTCTTGTTTTCCCCATTTTTTCTTGACATTCAACGACATTCCTTCTCCTTCGCATCAAGACATTTCGAAATGACTGTTGATGCACTCGCATGAATCATCATCATGAAACGACACCAGTTGACAATGTTTCCCTATATGGTGAGTTTGGCTCGTTGATAGTGAAGAAAAACATGTGATTACCAAGCTAGCTGTGGTTGGAGGGAAAATTTATTGCATTATGTTTTGAGATGTCTAAAACAGATATTTTGGCAGAGATGATGTCGTTTTTAGGGAACGCCAACGCAACAAATTTTGCATTTTCAAGGTTCAACCAATTAATTTTGCAAAGAGTGTGGAAATTGATTTTTGTAAATCAATGTAAACTCATAATATATTTTTAGCCTCAAAATCGTCAATTCAGCATCTAAATAACGTTTGCGTAGAGAATTGGATAGCTATAAATATTTTCAACTAACTGGATAGCATTTCTTTAGGTGATAACATGATTTTTATGTGTTTCGTTTCAATAAAATAAATAATAAAAACTTAAATAATAAAATTTTGCGCCGCTGTAAACATTATGTGTATTGGAATCATAGCGTTTGTAATTAAAATTAGTTGTGTAACATATAACAGGCGCGTTCCAAAGTAAATAGGACTTTTTTTTTTAAAAAAAAAGAACTTTGTTTTGCGTATCTGATTTATTTTATTTAAAAGAGTCCCACTGAGATTCAGTGTTTCAATTTGGACGGTTCAAAAGCATTTTAAATGAGTGATTTAAATCATCGACTGGGATGTCTTTCAGGATCTACAAACTAGCCCACAGGTGTCGATCGATTACTCGAAAAGCAAAGGTGGTGGAATCAGTGCCGGACCTTTTATCTATTATGCCCACTTCCCTGAGCAGGAACAGTTACGGAAGCAGACAACTCTGCCGGAAGCCATTTAAGCTACGTGAACCTAATATTTATGGGTGCCAAATTACAAACTGAATCGAATTCGTCGAGTATGATTTCGACCGAAGCGGAGAAGGATCATCTCAAATTTCCTGAGCGAGTCAAAAGGACTGGACCGCAAAAGGAGCAGGACCATGTCAAGCAAAGAGGAAAGAAAGACCGCAGCGTAATATACAGGTCAACAGGCTTGGTCGCAAAAAATCCCACACCACTGAGAAGAGGAAATGGTTAAACTGGGCTCAGCATTGACCTCGAATCGAATAAACATTGAACACAATTTTAATTTATTACTCGACTGATTATATTATTCAGTAACATTTTGGGCAGCTCAGTGACTAGAGCATGCAGTGTCCCTGATTTGAATCCAACCATAGACGAAAAACTTTCATCATATACTGAACTTTGAGTCGGATTCTCTCAAATAAGAGTAATTGATATCGATTTTTAATAAATTAAGGGACATCAAAAAATACTTGTGAGAACCATTTGAAATATTTGTTACTTATCACACATAAATAAATATTGATGTTTAGATAATAAAAAACAAACAGTAGGATTAGTTGTTCAGTCAAATATTTACATTTATTTCTGAAAACACTCCAACTTTGCCAATATTATGCCCGATTTATACATTGGAACGAGCGTCTCGGGTACAAGAGTAAACAAGACTCAACAAGACATTGGACGAGACTCAACAAGACATAGGGTGTATTGTTTACTTAGGATATTGCACCGTACAACACGGACCATACACCATGCACCTTTCATAGGGTGAATTGTTTACTTAGGATATTGCACTTTGCATCTTTCGACAGTTGTGAGCTGTTTTGTTCAGTTCAGTGAACGATGACTGAGGTACGGGCTGTGGCTATTGCAACTGCCTGGTGTGCGTTGAGTTATTTCAATCTGGGACACGCAAACACATGTTTGAAGTCCTGGCGAAAAATTCGAAAATTTAAATGAGCACATGCTACCCTCTCGAATCCCTTTGACTTGATGCATAAAACCGACTTCGCTTCCAGCGGCTTCGAACTTGGACGAGACGGTCATAAACACTCAGGCACAGCAGTAAAAGGATCATTATCCCTTCGTAAAACAAACAAGAGCCGACGAGCAAACCATTTACACACGCGTGCTTGCCATGAAAAACACAGCCGAGACTAGACAAGGAGACCGTTTACACACTCACCTTGTCTTCATTTGGCATTACTCGGCGAGCATGTAATTCCGGCTTTACCTTTTTACAGAATCTTTTCATACAATTTTGATATTATCTGTAGTTATACCCAAACCAGCATCATTTTGATAACGTGCTATTGAAGAAAAAACAACTCGAGCCTCATAACTCAGCAACACATCATGCATCAATTCTCTCAACAATACACCACTGCTCAGTGACTGCTTATTCTCCTATTTAATTTATGGCAGTATTACTATTCAACCTTCCACTATTAAACATTTCACACAAAACCTGGTGCTAACATTACTTATCGCCATATTCTATCCCAAACAAAAACCATAACGATTTCAACAATTGACGTTGAAAATGTGGTAATGAGTTTGCATTTTATGTTGAAAACAAGTTAAGTACACACACAGAATGATGCAATCGAATTGGTTGTGAGTAGAAATTGGTGTCCAAAAGACTAAGTGATATACATGGGAATAGTTCCATATTGACCATCACAACAGAACACTAGTTATGTCATACTATTGTTTGCGTTAATTAATTCTGTGTTTATTCTTCATATTCATACATAGATTATTCGCGTGGCGGCAATTAAAAGTCGAACAAAGGCCAGTTGGAATGAACATGAATGTGAAGAATAGTGATCTGAGCTAGAAGCGTCGACTCAACATTTGCGTTGCTCTTTATCACGGCTAAAATATCATGTGACATAAATTATTTCATCAAAATTGTTGGTTTTCATTGATTGTGAATTGAAAATTTGCTTAAAAAAAATATATTACCTCTGCTCCTTTTATTAATAGTTTCAACAGTTACGCCATGTTTGGTTTTAAATCTGTCAAACAATTTTGATATTTTAATGAACCGGAGTCGAAATAAACTAAAGGAGTTTGGAAATCATTGAAATCCAAATAATCTATCAGGTGTTTAACGATACACAAGCTGTAACTCTAGTCTGGCAATATTTACTACCGGGAACATCGCAAAAGGTGGAAAGGTGGAAAGATTTGCAGAGTTGCCTCCCACAAAAAATATCAAAACTTACATCCAGCTTTCCAAATAGCTTCTATCAGACCTGCTTCCACCCGAATTCAAAGTATGCTGGCAATTTCATATTGATTTGATGATTCTATCGTTAGTTCCCGTGAATAGAAGCTTCGAGCTCTCAAGTGTTACCGTTCTTGTGGGATGCAAAATTTCTAAATTATATATTTGACCTTTGTAGAAAAAAGATCAAATTTATAAATCGGTCCCATTTTTTCTCAAAAAGCTAAAATTTGTCAAGAGTTTCGATGACTTGAAAGATTTTTATTACGTGCCTGCTGTAGCTACATGATTCATGGCGCGTTCATAAATAATCTTACATATCTATTTTTGGTGTTTATGTTTAGCTGCAAATTTCATGCTAATCAGAATGCTTTAGCCGGAAGTTATTACAAAACGAAATTCGATTAAAAAATCTTTGTCAATTTTTATGTACTCAGCGTCAACACACGTCTTAAGGTTAAAAATGTCCATATCTGTATCATAATCAAGCATAAAACATTTTCAGTTTTCCCAGTTTTTTCGGACTTCTACATTTTTACCGACACTTCTATGTTTGATTCTTAATTCCTGCATTTTTTGTTTTATAAACTTTTACACAACGTTTTTTATCTGGACGTATCTATAATTTTCCAGATTCGCATATATTTTTTAAGATTCCTATATACTGTTTAAGATTCCTATACATTTTTTACGATTACTTTATATTTTTTAAGATTTCTATGTATTTTTCAAGAATCCAATAAATTTTTCCAGACCTTTATTTTCTCCAGACTCTTATAATTTGTTTCTAGGCTTTTATATTTTTGTTCTAAACTCCTTTACTTTTTTCTAGACCTCTTTAGTTTTTTTCTGGACTCCTTTATTTTTTCTCGACTTCTTAATTTTTTTTAAACTTTTTTATATTTTTTTCTCAACTCCTTTCTATTTTTTTTCTCGACTCCTTTATTTTTTTTCGAGACTCCCTAATTATTTTGCTAGACTCCTTTAGTTTTTCTAGACCTCTTTATTTTTTTCTAGACCCCTTTATGTTTTTTTCTAGACTTTTTTATTTTTTTTCTAGACTTCTTTATATTTTTTAGACACTTTTATATTTTTCTCTAGACTCCTTTATATTTTTCTCTATACTCTTTATTTTTTCTAGACTGCTTTATACTTTTTTCTACTTTATTATTTTTATTTTTTATTTTTTGATGTTTATCCTCTTTGTTTTATTCATTTTTGTTCTATCCCATGTTTTTTCCAAAATTCTATAGAAATATTCAGGTACTTTAAAATTCACTAAATCCCTCGCCGTTGTCAAAGGGCTGAATATATCTTAATTTTAACTGGAAAACCTTAGAAAGCCAATAAAAAATGATATAGATTTAATCACTTAATTTTAAAAAATATATCATCGCTTCTCCAAACATTCCGAAATTCAAGCAGTTTGGCATCCTAAAGTTATCAAATGATTTAAGAAAAGTAACAGAAAATGTAACCTGGCACATAACTCTTCGGTGAAATTGAACACGTGGCCCGAAAAAAAAACTCACTTAAAACATCAATGTTTCCATCAAACTGTCTGTCATCGCATCTATCAACGCTACTATTTCGAAACATACCACAAACGTCATCATACCATTTTGGGTCATACCATCCAATCATTTTAATTGAATTCAATAAAAAAACACTTTGCATTCCTGCCATGCATCAAATCGTTCCTAAATCAATTCGCCCCCAAACAAAATGCCGAACAATTTAACGCCAATCATATATGTGCATGTGATGTAGTTTAGTGCCACCCAATAGTCATTTGTTAGTACTCATTTAATTGGTTCAGTCATCTACACACTTTAAGATACTTTTTCTTCATCTTCTCCAAGCTGAAGCTTTTCATTCAAATCGATCTTTCATTCAATTTATTCGTTACGATATCTTCAGCTTAGTATTTCAGTTTTTTTTAGTACTTGAGAGTGTAATTTTTCTTGATCTTTTTTACAACTATCTATAGGCTTTAATTAATAAATGCCAGTGCAATCGATTGATCATTGCAGAAACTACAACGATTCGATAGGGAAAGCAGCGAGAAACAGACATTGAACGAGGTTCGGAAGATTAATACTCGTTGACTGAACTGTAGTCTAAATAAGATTGCATCTGTATTTTTTGTTAGTTATAGAAACATCCATCTATAGATACATATGATATAGTTTTGAGTGAAGTTTGAAGCAAAGTACAATGCTGTCCGATGAATGGAGCAATGTGTGTAATACTGTAGATGAAAAAGATGCAGTTTTCGAAAGCTAACGAAAGATGTGCTTTGTTCACGTTGACTGTAAAGATTTGATTAGCCTGACCCCGTTTCATGATCATCGAATTTTTGCTGGATTTTGATTTAGCTAAGTCATGATCATATTATTGCATCATTTCGGTAAAAAGATGTCAAGATGGTTTTGTGTTAAAATTGTATGATTGTATTTATGTCGCTGATTCTTACGGATATTCGATATTTTGACTGAAGTTTCGGTGAAATTTATCAAGTCTTGAAAAAGGCTGACATAAGATAAATCGATAAATTTATAAATTACTATATTTTGATCAACTTCAATTGCAAAACGTGACAAGCTAGATCAGTTTCTAAATAATTGCGCTGTAGCCCAATACCCCGTTTTCTTCAGGGCTTCTCGCTTTAACGTCTTAAATAATTTCGCAACATTTTTCAGTGCTACGTATTTTTTAATCTAGAGACTGATTTGATACATGTTTTCGGTTTATGTCTAGTTTTTGTCGAACCAATAAAGACGTAACTCGGAATACTTGTATACAATTACGAATCATGAAAATTACCTGTATGTATAAAAATAGCATTCAAATTATCAACTGACTGCCATTCAAATATCTTCATCCAGAATACTACGTACAAATCTACATACATCAGTGTTTAACTTAATTCAAACTTGTTTGCAACGGCCATTTAAAACCAATCTAAACAGCATAATAAAATTTCTGGTCTATTTTTCTTTCTCTTCTCTGAACAACAATGTTACTTTGCAATGACTACTCTCAACTCACTCTGTGCAAGACTGTCATTCCTGCAGATCGTTCTTTGTCGATCTACATTTCGAAATGTTTACGTTTGTTTCAGTCATTTGTCTTAGTTGAAACGGAATGAGTTAAAAACATGGTACTTTAGCCCCTTTTCATGGCACTCGATCTTGTCAAAGACGACAACGTTCGGTCGGTGACATGATTTGAACTTCTTGAACGAACCTATTAAAAATCGGGAAATGGTTGTGTAAAATATGCATTAAACATTGTTCGAAAGAATGAACAGGCCACACAGGCTGTTGTTGCACGATTATGTGCAAGCATCACGTTTCGCGTCATCTAGTTCGCAGTTAAAGATTTTAGCTTTGTTGGGTAATGGGAGTATTTCAATTTGTACATGACATCCATGGATATTAGTGGTGGGTTAAGTTGCAATGACATTGGAATATCGATGCATTTTTTGCATCTTTGTTTCAAGAAATTTCTTATAAAATATATACTTTCTTTAATATTATACTTTCTTATAAATATAGAAGAGGCGACGAAAACTCGGTCGACGGAAGAACGGCTTAAAAAGAAGAAGACCTCATTTGCAGGATCTCCAAATCTTTTGGAAATTTTGCGGCGGAAGTTTAAGATATTTACAAAGTTTAAATACGGCGCCCATACAAGATAAACTGCAAAAGAGGTTCCTAGTCAGAAGAAAGTTCCCAAATTTCTTCGAGCGCGTTCTTACAAAATCAGAGCCAGTACTAGCTTCCACAACGGCTAAGTTGACGTGATCGTCAATTCTGAATGGTTAATTCAGTAAAAACTTTGATGACCTTTTCAGGCAGCCGATATTTTTCCAGGTTCTATCAAGCTCTTTGTTTTTATTAAAATTATTGTCAATATATACTTATATACTTACAGGAGCTGAATACGTTTTCGATTTTTTTTTTAATCAGCTTATTGGACTCTATTTCTGTGCGTTCCAACAAGTTAATTTTTCACATATTTCTGAAGCTTAGCTTTACAAACATTTGAGTGCTAGCCTGCTGAGAGTCAGAAAAACTTTATTATTAAATAGCCTTCTGGAACTTCATATGCTACAGGTTTGAAGGAAAACCAGCTTGAAAACAATCAGTTGTTGCTGGTATTTATTTCAATACTTTCTTGTAATCATGAAATATAAAACCCAAACCTATAAATATATCACCGCATCAAACGATCCAAACAATTAATTTATTCAACATCCATAAACTTAACTACCACTCTGCCTCTATTTCTATTTATTCTCAAACCACCTACACACAGAGATCAACACCTCATTTTATCTGCCGCAGAAATCTTTTTTCTTCTTCTTCTTTTTTTCTTTCCTGTATTTATGTCCAGGCGGCATTTTACGATACATACTCATTCAATACTACTCTTCGTTACTACTCGTATCATCAAAGTGATTATGAAAATCTCTAAACATACTCCGACAATTCTTTTGACATAAAAAAAAATAAAGACTAAAATGTCGAACACGGGAACGAGTTTACACTTCAAAACAACCAAGCACAAAATATCGCTTAGCTAGCCAGGTGCAATCTCCGCTACGCTATCATAAAATCAAACGGTGAAATTGAAAGAAAAATCGTATGGAGAAGTTTAGGTATCTGAGAGATATTTGTGTAAATACACTCGGTTTACTTCATCGTCCTAAGAACTCATGTAGACGTTGAATCGCGACGAAAATTCGATATACGAAAGAAAATCCTTTGCAAAGTGATAAAATATAACCGGAATAATAAAATATTTACGGTCAGTTAAACGTATCCATGAGAAGATAGAGAAATATCTTTAGATTCTTTGCTGATGCGCGTTGTGCCATTCAATTTTATATTTTGACAACAAGAAATCGGTGCAGTGTTTTGGGATGTCGTCAAACACCAAAAAAGGACGGACACAACTTGAAAAATAAGCTACGAGATATTTTCATTGTTTATTTCAAATTTTCAGAATTTAAGCAAATATCGGTGGAAACTGTACGAAAATACTCGGGTTCATATTCGACAGTAGTTTTGTTAGTTATTTTTGGATTTGAAATTTTTTAGTCTATTTTCACGGTTGAATGTATCGAAAATGAAAATTAATGGAAAGTGTTATTGAGTTGAAATGGCTTATCTGACCTAAATGGAATTAATATTCAAACTTCGAAATCGGTTTTGACTTTTGAAGGTCTCCTTTAAATAATCGCAAAATGATTTATTTTAAAGGATCTGAATTTTAATAATTTTTAAATGAAATTTAAATGGCTTTAGCATAGACCATACAGAAACCTGCTTTTTGAATAGGCCAATTCTCAGAAGAAAATTAATGATTTTCACTTCGAAACTATAGAGTACAAAACTAATTTCTGTGTGTAATTTGTTTTAGACAATCATGTCAATCACTTGTTTAGTTTCGATAATGGAAATAGAGTCTCTACCACCTCAACTTCGCAAGATCGCAAATGGGTGGTAGCAGGACAATTTCGCCTATTGAAAAAAAGCCAAATGTTGCCGTTGATTGCTTTGCGCAAAAGTTTTTGAAATACTTCCTAGCGATCCGCTTATGTTTTGTTACCAAGACAATTAATTTTTACCAGGAACATATTCTCGATATCATTCGAAGCCTTTTTTATATTTAATTTGTTTAAATTGGTTTTTTTTAAAATGTTTATTTGTTTATTCCTTATTTACTGTGAACTTGAATTTAAAAAAAAAAAATTATGCAACCTTATACTGTTTTTCCTGGCTTTCAGTTTTTCTAAATTTATTCACTTTGTCCATTGAGAAAAAAATAAACAAATTTGCGAAAATGCGTGCTTCAAACAATGATATCATATGATAATATATACAATGATAGTTGAGATATAACAATGATAGTTGAGAAAAGTTTAAGAAAATTGGTTTGCTTTCGAATTGCTATAATTTCTAACGCAGTGTACAGATAGTTGCGGGATTTATAGGGTGCATTGTTGTTGATGAAGCGTATATACTGGAGCAGGTATTTTTCAACAGCCAGTACCTAGTACGAAATTCAAATATAGTAGGTACGAGTATTTTTGTCAACTACACATGCAATCAAGGATTTACCCAATAAATTTCTTCCATTTTTCATTTCAATCAAACAGTGACGTAATAGTACCCTAATAGTTATACGCACTCGTATTTCGTACTTGCAAGTGCTTTCCATACTCGTATTTCATACTTTCATACTCACGAGTATTTCGTACTTGCAAGTATTTTCGTATAGCGTATTTTCGTATCGAGTATTTTCGTACTTGCAAGTATTTTATTCATTTATTCAAAAAGTTTGTGGGGCAAAAGTAGCTGAAATCGAAAAAAATCGGCCAATTTTGGGTAGAGTGGTTTGGGACATAACGGGCCAAGACCTATTGCTGTGATACAAAAATTTCGGTTTTGTAGAGGAGTAAGGGTTTTTTTTGGCCATAGTTTGGCAAAAACTACCTTTACGGCGCTTTCGATGATTGAAAGTGGTTGGGGAGCATAATAGTGATATTTTAAGGGCGAAAAAATTTTTGATAGGGGAAATTGGGCAAAAAGGTTCATATTTTCCAAACTTTGTTTTGTTGGTCTAGCATGAATTCGGGGACCTTCTGAGTAGTTTCGGGCGAAATTTTCATACAAGTCTGGGAAAAGCGACAAAAACTTGCCAAATAAGTGACCGACAATTGGAAAGTTACGGACAAGCTGCACGGACTAATGACTCGGGATCCTTTCACGGTCATCTGCACCATCAACATTCTAGCCTGGTAGCTTTGTGTCTGGTGGGTTGGGGAGGGCATATCATACCGTTTCATTACATCACTGCAAATCGCATGTACTTGTGTGTATTTACGTGCATACTTCAAAAAAATACTAGCAAGTATTTTTCGAGCAGGTATTTGAAACAGGAATTTTTTTGTACTCGTACTAGAAATACCTAGTATGTAAAAATCCGAGTACGACCCAACTCTAGTGCCGACTATTCTGTAGCTAGCTACAGCAATCACGGGAAGATGCAAATCATCGATCCTCGAATGAATTGGCTAGGATTAGGCCTGCACATGCTGGCAACTCTGCGGCAGCGGTGCTACCTTAAAAAGTTGCTCAAAATAATAGCTTATACCTTCTGATGCAGTAAGCAGATTTTAAAAAACAACCAAAAACAATTGATATATCTTCTTTTACGTAAATTTTGATAGGATTTTGTTTGAAAAATTAGGTAAGGGTTTTATAGATCAGGGATGGCCAAACCATGCCACATTAAATACAAGTGACGCTTTGCGCTACTTTTCGTTTCAAAGTAGGCACTCAAAAAGAATCCATCTTTATATATCTAGCACCTGATTGTTCTCATTTCAATTTGTGTGGCATTTTCTTTCATCAGTTCGTCCTATTTTTGACAGTTTAGAATTAGTGGATGTGTATTAGTACCTTCACACTGAGGCAAAATCAAGTGATTTTGATTAGCTGGTCAATTTTAGGCCAAAGAGACCAGATTTCCCAAATGTTTGTCTTAAAATTAAATGTTGTAATTAAATTGTATTTAATTGAAACAAATAAACATGTAAAATTGATTTGAAGTTGACGGCGAAGATGAAATAATATAATATGATTTGCATTGTCAGAAAGAACTAGAGCTAACACCTCTTTTATAATTTCAAGATTGTGGGAAATCAGCAGAAACTGTTTTGGTATATGGTACCAAGCGGACCTTAAACTTCAGTTCAATTAAAAAAATCGGAAAAACTCCCACAACTATATTTGACTTAATAAATCGTTACTATGGCAACACAGACTATGAAAATAAATCTAAACCAAGTTCTTGAACTTTTTCACTACGTCAGATAAACGCTGTGGCACAGATAAAAGAAAATTCACATCTAAGTGCTCCTAAACTTGCCATTGAAGCAAAACGGCATCTTGGGGAAAAAAAACTAGTCCTGATGCCTTAACAATGATTTTGCGGGAATATCGCTAAAGGGTTGGTTTGCGAGAAGAAAGCCTATAGTCAGTGAGGTAAATTGCAAAAAAGATTGGATTTTGCTAAAAAAAATACTGCGAAAAAGACTATTCGTTTTGTCAGCAAGCTTTATTTATCGACGAAAGCAAATATAAGGTTTTTAGATCGGATTGCAGATCTTATGTATGAAAAAGAGGCCAAGCGTTAAACACAGTGGTGGTTTCTGCAAAGCGTTGAGTTCTATGTCAGCTATTAGACCTGGCAATCTTCATATAGTTGAGGCGGAGCATTTAAATGTTATAAAGACGAATTTAAGAGAATCTGCTCGACATTGGGGATGAAAAATATTTTAATTTTGATTAGAATAAAGATTCCAAGCTTACAATGTAAGAAATTGGCTCCTTTATATCTGTTTCTATGTGTTGGAAATGTGACCTCAGCTACCTGATCAAAAAGCTATTGCCCATTTTTGGATTTACCTAAAAGAAATATTTAAAAAAAAATATTCTACGACTAGTAAAAATTCATTAAAATAAAGTCTTAATGGAAGAATGGGACGAAGTCGGGTCTTTCTTCTGTAAAAAAAATAGTGACTTCAATGCCAAATCGACTTATCGCAGCTAAGACGTAAAAGATATTACCATGAAATCGTTATTATAAAAATTTAAAATCATTTTTTTTCATTGTTCAGCTATGAACTTTTAGAAATGTAAATTAAAATTTTTTTGGTGATGAGAATCCGCTGTTTTATCGCGAAATTTCGTTCAGTGATGAGGCGAATTTTCGGTTCAATGGATACGTCAATAAGCAGAATTGCCGTATTGGAGGCTGATGAACAACCTGAAGAGCTGCAACAGCTACCACTACAGCCACAGGAATGAACAGTTTGGTGTGGTTTATGGGCCGGTGGAATCACCGGTCCTTATTTTTTTCAAAATGAGTCCAGTCAGAACGTAACCGGCAATGGCGACCGCTATCGTACCATGATACCGGTTTTTTTGCTACCTGAAATTGAAGCTTGTAGTATCGATGAACTTTGGTTTTCCCATACAACGAGAGAAACAATGGACTTATTGAGAAAACGTTTGAGTGAGAGCCTGATTTCACATTTTGGACCAGCAAATTGGCCGCCTATTATTATCTTTGAGGTAACACGAAATCTCTAGTCTTCAGGGATAAGACAGCTTCAATCGACGCTTTAGAAGCCAATATTCCTCTGTCATTCGCGAGATACCGCGTAGTCTAAAGTTAGACCCTCAAGATGGACCATTTACGGCGTAGTCGCGGTCAACATTTAAATGAGATAATCTTTAAAAGGTAAATGTCATAGATTGTTCTTTTGACTCACAATAAAATTTTTACTATAGAACTCAACTTTATGCCTTTTATTTGAGATTAAAAACCAAACCTCATAAAAAATCACCCTATATAACCTTCGTCAAATATTTTCATTCAAATTTTTTTTTGAGTTGTCTCATTTTGATTTTTTGCCATTGTATATATTTTTTTTAGTAAGCACAACAACTTTCAAACAAAATTGTTGTTACTTATTAATCCTCCTGCTCAAACTCTAAGTCAGCTCGGCCAGTGCGAACGTTTCATCTGATTTCTTTGGATACAACACAACACAAACCTTTCTTCTAAAAATAATAAATAGCAAAGGTTATAAACTAATAAATAGCAGAGGTTATATTCTCTTACCCCCGAGATTCGTCAGCTCAAAACTCGCATTCGGCTGATTTTTATCAAATTTATCATTAGCTTTGACATTTTATGAAATATTAAAATTTCGGCAATGTACCGGTACACCAGCTTGACTAGAAAATCAGTAGAAAATTGTTGGTACCCGTACTACATTATCGGCCTCGGCCTCTTTCTCTATCTTTACCAGAAAAAACAGTGGGAAATACGGCAGCAATCAGCCTCTCGTCTAGCATATAATTTCCAACTACTGCTGATTGGTTCTCAAATAAACGTATGGTTTTTGATTTGGCGTAAATTAGCTGATTAAGTTGCGGGATTGAGTTACTTTTTTCCTCCCCTAAGCGAAAAACATCTTACCACTTTCTCTATTTTCTAATCCCAACTGTGAACTTAGAAAAATTGATCGATTATATGCGCATCTGAACTGGTCTGCGGAAAAATTGGCGCATGATAAGCAAAAGGTTGGCTATCCCTATCATAGATGGTAATTTTTCAGAAATCGTATGTTTAAATGTTCAAATTATCCTGAACGTGTTGTAAAAGTAAACAACAAATATTTAAACTATGAGAATTTTTAATTTTTCGTTGATCGCAAAAAATTCCGCCACCCCTATAACTTCCAACGCTGTCATCGTATCGAAATAAAGTTTACATGCAGGTTTGGCCTTAAAGGCTGGTACTGAGTTAATCGTGAAGCTAAATTTTGACATGTCTACTTTATCTGGTCATTCTTTCGAGCAAAAAAATTTTGGCAATCGAGAAAAGCAGAGACACTCCTCATTCCTGACGGATAAAATGTCAAGAATTTCAATTTTCGATCGATTTTCTTATTGGAAAGACATTTGCACTATTCAATTTTCAAATTGGAACATCAAACGTCACTTTTTAGCTCAAAAGAATGAACTGCACAAACTAAATTGATGTGAAATGATTGGAGACATGTTTCAATGCCATCTATATTTTCAAAGCGAAAGCAACTTCAAAGAAACTTCTTATGCTAAGAACTGAGTACAACTCCTGCTTACTCTCGAGCTAAATTTTCGTCTCAACAGATTTCACGTGAAAATTTGTATGAAAATTTCACGTGAAATCGAACACAGTACTAAGCTTAACGTGAAACAGAATGAGTGCACTTTTGACTGTAGTCGTAGCAAAAGGTTGTCAGCACCAAGCCATTTTGTAATTTTCGCACCAACAGATGGTTGCATTTAGCTTTCAGATATTAAAAATTTACAGTGAAAATTAATAGCAAAGGTTATATTTTGGTCTTTCGTGAATGACCGTCCCGAAAAACATTCGGCCCTTTTCCTTTTCCTCTAAATATTTTCTTTACTTTTCTTCGAAAATTTGTGTTTCCAGCGGCTCCTTTGCGCTAGAATTTTTTATCATGCAAGTGATTGGCATTTTTTTTTTGTAGATTTCAACAATAAATAAATACGCGAGCTTAGTTTTAAGTAATAATAATTTTTTTGTGATTGGTTGCTGACTGAAAACCCAATGCTCAAAGTTTGTTATGAATAATTTTATATATATTTTATATAACTATAAATAATTTTTACTGGCGGTTTTCGAACCTCTACTGAAACAGTTCAGGCTATAGTTTTGATTATTAGGCATAGTAACAGCGATTTTCAGGATACTTATTCGCAAAAACAATCATTAATCAATCCAATTCAAAAGCATATGTTAATCTTCTATCATTCTTATTCTCAACCATGTCCTGACTATCACACTACACATTTCCATAGCCTCTCGAATAAACGAACTGTATACGTTGATTAACAATTCCATATGGTTTGCATTTTCCTGAAACTCAAACAGGAGCTTTGGCTTGTACAACACCGAATAGATACATAAATGTTTCAAGAACCGGTCAGAGTATGGTGGACTTGTTACTGAAATTTCCATTGCAAATTTTCAAACGATGTGTATTAAATATGCAGTTGTATGTAGACGACCTTTCCGCATGGGCTCGTCCAATTGATATACACATACATACATAGATCATGGGTTTGTTGCGACTACTATTTGCAGATATTTGCATTTGCGAGCCGCTTAAGGTATGAAAAGTCAGCCGTGAGCCGCCGAGAGGAACACACGCAGCAGACAGTGAAAGAACCAGCAATTTTAATTGCTACGACGCCGAAGCAAGTAAATGCATTTAGCCGTTAGATACGACGCAGGTAGACGAGTAACGAAAGGTTTTCCGAGCCAGTCATCATCCGTTCAACACAGCGCAGGAAAATTCGAGTTCATCGTGTGGCCGTGACCGATTCGATACAGCAGCAGCAGAGATCAGCACCGGCAAATGTGCTGGCAGTGCATGAGTATTATTTTTCTTTATATTATTTTCTTTATTTTCTTAAACCAAGAAAACATTAATTTTAAATTTCTAACAAAATATTGTGTGAAGGCAAACCCTTTTTCTGGGTTGGCCACAGGCCAGGAAAAACTCTTAATAAGCACAGGTAGAAATTTAGGCTACGCCCACAATGAGTTTCTTAGAACCTTCCCCTGAAGCTGTAGATTATCAGCATGACCCATCCCATATTATTCCAACGCAAGTAGAAATCTCAATTAAATTAAATAAACTTTTAGAGGAGCTTCAGAAAACTCAAAGCGAGCTTTCCGAACAACGTCGCCTCAATGCAGAGCTCATGCGTCAAAACAATGAGCTGCTCACTAAACTAAATAAATATATTGCAAAAGGAAAAAACTCCAATTCGCAAAATCAAAAAAGGAGAAGGCTTCAAACGTCCTCATCAGGGACAACTTCTTCTTCCCACTCCGAAAAAGCCAGCTCCTCCGGCTCGGAAGACTGCTCAAACTCAGAGGACAGTTCCTCTGAGATGTCAGTTTTCGAAGAGAGCCAAGACCCAAGTGTAGAAGCTCCCTCTTCCAGCCCTAAATCTGCCAGTAAAAAGCAAGGCTCTAAATTAACTAATTCCAATAAAGCTACCCATTCCCTACCTAGTGAAGATTTTCCCCCACTAAATTCCTCCAAACAGCCCAGAAAAAAACCAAACAGCACCAATTCTGCTGGTACAAATTCACAGCCCAACTACCAGAATCCGGCCCAAACTGAAGAACCACAAGCAGCCCCGAAGGCGGTTCCAATAATTCTTCGCCAACCTGAACAATGGACAGGACTGGCACGTGTTCTGAAACAAAGAAATGCAGAGTTCATTTCAGCTAAAAGAGTCCATTTAGGCATACAAATCATGCCCAAAACTCCCATCGATCACAGGAAAATAACTAAAATCTTCACGGAGCTAAAGGCCCAGTACCACACGTACTACCTTCCTGAAGAAAAACAGCTCAATATTGTCATTCGAGGCCTATACGGACTCACACCAGAAGAGATAAAAATAGACCTAGAGAGGCAAGGGTTCAACCCAATAGAAGTCTTTTATCTTAAAACTAGAAAAGACCCTCCTAAACTAATAAAAGTTCTTCTCCCAAGGGAGGAAAAACATATATATAACATACAGGCTATATGTCACCTTGTATGTCAAGTAGAGGCCCAAAAACCAAGAGCTGGTCAAAATCAATGTCATAACTGCCAACAATTTGGCCACTCCTCTAACAATTGCCACGCCCAATCTCGTTGCGTTAAGTGCGACGGTCTTCACCACCACAAAAACTGCAACAAGCACCCAGATCAAAAACCAAAATGTGTAAATTGTGGCGGGGAGCATCCCGCAAGCTACGGTGGTTGTCCTAAAAACCCCAAAAATATTAAAAAAACCTTCGCTCAAATAGCTCGTGAAATCCCAACTACTGCCAAACCTGTGGCATCTTCCAATAACACTTCTAAACCACAGACTAAGCTCTCAAAGCCACCAGAACAAATGGGTCAATTCCTAGAGGTCATGCAAGTCCAGCTTCACTCAATGATGAAGGACCTAATAGCAAAAATGGTTCAGGGCATGTTTCCTATTCAAACACCCCCAGTATTCTCTCAATCACTCAAATGAACAGAGACAACCGAATCTCTATCCTCAGTTGGAATGCAAATTCCATTTTATCCAAAAAGGGCGAGCTATTACAATTCCTTAGCGAGCAAAGAATTGACATCCTTCTGATACAGGAAACTTTCCTTAAACCAAGCAGAGAGTTTCGTCTCCCGAACTATCAGGCATATAGAAATGATAGACTGACAGGCAGAGGAGGAGGTACAGCAATCTTCATTAGAAGGAACATTAATCACCACGTGCTATGTATCCCACCCCTCATGGGCATGGAAGCCACGGCAATCAAAGTACAAACCAGCTTCCTAGAGTTTATCGCCATTTCCGCTTATAGACCTCCCAATGCTCAACATTTCTCAGAAGACCTTAGATCACTTTTTAGCTTTGAGGGCCCCATCTTTCTAGGCGGAGATCTCAACGCCCACAATCGCCACTGGGGAGCTATTAAAAACAATCATGCAGGTAAAGAACTCCACAAATTCTCAGCAGGTTCCACATGCTGCCTCCACATTCCTGAGGAACCCACCCACTTTGGGCCAATTTACAGCCATATTTTAGATATCGGGATTTCCTACGACATCTCCCACAATATCCAGATCAGCGTTCTTGACGAACTTCCATCGGACCACAAACCTGTGCTCTTCCAAATCGAGAACATTCTCATTGTCCCCCCAAAAAGAGAAAAAATAAACACAAACTGGCAAAAATTTCAAGTCACCTTGGCTAACGACAATAGCTTCACCATGCCAGCAACAATCTATGATCTGGAAAAAACAATAGAAAATATTACCCTACGCATTTCCGAAACAAAAGAAGAATGTACGACCACATCCCCTATTGAGGACTACCATGATCCCTATGAACTTCCATACTCAATAAAGATTCTCATCAGAAGGAGAAACCAAATTAGAAGACGTGCAAGAAGCACGGGTTACCCAAGACTACGAACAGAAGCAAACCGGTTAACTAACGTTATTCGTACCCAAATCAATCAGTTCAAAAATGATCAATGGGAACTCTTCATGAAGAGTATCGAACCCGGCAGTAACACTTTCTGGAGGTTGTCCAAATATTTCAGGACAAAATCCAAACCTACCATACCCCCCATTCATGGCACAACTGGCCTCAAATTCAGTAAATCCGACAAAGCTGAAGCATTTGCGGACGCCCTTGAACTTCAGTTCCAAGATAACACCTCTCCAGACGACGATCTGGACAACGAAAATCGCATCGAACTAGACGCTTCGAACATTCTAAATTCAAGAACTCTAAGCAACGATTCAATTCCCCCTACCAGCCTAGAGGAAGTCAAAAGCTTGGTTAGAATAATCAATAAACGCAAAGCGCCAGGCCCCGATAATGTCTCAAACTCGTGTCTCAAACACTTACCAGATAACATCCTCCAGAACATCGCAGATATCATAAACTGCATATTTCTCCTCAAAAAATATCCAAAGTGTTGGAAAATAGCCACAGTCATAGTCCTTCCAAAATCTGGAAAAGATCTTACTTTCCCTCAAAACTGGAGACCTATTAGCCTTCTGTCAACACTTGCCAAACTAACAGAACATATCTTCCTCTCCCGTCTAAATGAAATAGTCCATCTTAACAGCATCCTACCTGATGAGCAATTCGGCTTCAAGCCTCACCATTCCACCGAACTACAATTATCAAGAGTTGTACAGCACATTAAAACAGGTTTCAACAGACGACAATCCACTGGTCTTGTCATGTTTGATGTGGCCAAAGCTTTCGATAAAGTTTGGCACGCAGGTCTGATCGTCAAACTTATTAACCTTCAAATCCCTAAATCATTCACTCAGCTAATTGGCTCGTTCTTACAAGAGAGATCATTCCAAGTCAGAATAGACAGCCATCTCTCCTCAAAACGACACATCCAAGCTGGAGTCCCTCAAGGCTCACCTCTCTCGCCACTCTTGTACAACCTGTACACTGCAGACATCCCTCGTTCCAACAGAACAAACATATCCCTATTTGCCGACGACACTTGCATCTTCTATTCCTCAAAACAGGCACATATTATCACTTCAAATCTCCAACACTCTATTGATTCCCTACTAGATTACTTTCATAAGTGGAAAATAAAGATAAACACTGACAAAACTCAAGCACTCTTTATCACCAGAAAAAGAAATCAGAGACCTCGCTTGCTAACGGTAGACGGCGAATCCATAATATGGCAAAGAACAGCCAAATATTTAGGACTCACGTTTGATGACAAACTTCAATTTACATCACACATTGCTGCTAAACGAGCAACCATAAGGAACACAATTAAATCTCTGAATCCAATCATCAGCTCTAGAAAACTTAATATGACTAACCGAGCGCTTCTGTACAAACAAGTCATTAGACCCCAACTCTTATACGGTTGTGTAGCCTTCGGTCAAACGACCAAAACCAACATCAAAAAGCTTCAAGCATGCCAAAACATCTCTTTGAGAACGATCTTTAATATCCCGAGATACGTCAGGAACATAGACATTCACAAAGACTTGAGAATAGAAACAGTCAAAACATACATCCGTGACAGAGCGCTTAAACTTTTTGACACTATCGACAGTCACCCAAACAGGTCCCTAGATATATTAAAACACCCTGATACACTTATTCGACTTACCTATCCTGGTCTGAGGCAACTCAGAGATTGAAGCGTTAATGCCTTAAATATAAATTAAAACACTTAAAATAGAATAATACTCACGGTACTGCCAGATACATAGTCCGGGCTTACTAAGCCCACCGCCACAAATGGAGTAAGAGTGCAAAATCAGCACTAACTCTAAGGGAAACACAGATCACAGTCAGTCAGTTAAGGTATGAAAATCGCAAAATGCCTTCTCGATCGATACATGAATAAACATTAAGTTGGTTAGGATGAGAGGTTTTGGGATGCAGTTGTGCTAAGAAATGGTGATGGGCACGCTCCAGTGGGCAAAATAATTTTAAGAACTGAATATAACTTTTGTAAAAAAATCGTGGGTAATAAATCCTAAAGATGTTTTTAATTGAATGATTCGGTGGATTCCCAACTGAATTTCAAAGAATGATAGCGTCTGTGCTGTTCCATATCATTCATCAATTGCGAACTTTGATTTCTCAACGTAAACAACATATCAATATATTTTAATCAGTGTTTGTTTCATAGCTTCAAGGAATCATCATCCTGAGCAGACACGAAACAGGAACGAATGCATGTATCTATCAAAATTGAGCATCTGCAAATCTACAGGCCAATTATATGCACTAGCACGTTTCTATTGAAACGCCTTTGTCCCGGCCCAAGCGTTTAAATTTCACTACAATTCATTCGAAAGTGCAATCCAGCATACTTATCTCATGGCGTTAGAAATCAAACCATTCGCAGCGATAATATTCCGAAAGCAGAGTTATTGTGAACGATGGTGCTTCAGCGCATACACTTTCTTTATTTGAACGGATTCATCTGCTTCTCATTTGAAAACCTTTACTCGTGTACATAATTCTGCAATGAATATGATCTCGTAGTTTATTTCGTCTGGTGCTGTATCGAATAAATTTTATAATTTCGATGAGCTGGGCAAATTATAACATACTAATAATTGCATTTTAGATAAATGTTGGCAGCAGTGGTTTGATTTCGCTGCGGAAAACGGGGGAAATATCAATATTTTGGAGTTCAACGGGATATGTTTCAGCTATGATGTATCTGAGTGTGCAGTAGAAGGACTAGTATGAAGTAATAAAATTGCGCTAATTTTATACGTAGGCTGAAATTCGTCACATATGAGGCGAATTAAAGCGGCAATCATAATGAAATATGGCGTTGATATTTGTAATAGTAAGTGTGAGTTATGATGAAAAGATATGTGCTGAAGATGATGGGTAGTAAAATTCTTTGCATATCAGGTTATCTTGTCAATAAAATGTAAACAATTATTTTGATATTCATGAAGGGTGTTGGTTTTCAAGGAAGAAATACCCTTCTGATTAGTTTTTGCTTGGCATAATATAATTGTCAGCTCAATGCTATGAGACAATAAGTGTTTAGTTGCAATGTAAAAACCTTATAGTGAAAATAATAAGCTCTTCTCTCAATCAAAGCCAGATATATGTCATGGTAGGAAAGGCCACTCAGCTTCTAAAATATCGCGTAACTGTAAGTAATTCATCATAAAGTTATTTTGTTTGGGATGCAAGTATTTTCATTAAAGCATTTAAAGAAAAAAAACTCAACTATGGGCTCCAGTAGAATACCAATGGATGTAATCAAACTACAGATCTCACATTAACATGTCACATATCCAATATTGGATCTGCTACCCATAATCAATTTCATTATTTCGAAGCAAACGCAAGCCAAATAAATGTTTCGAAGCACCTCGACGATATGAGTGCATCTAATTTCTAGTTATTGATAATGCTTTCTCCAGTGCGTCCTCATCATCGAGTGCAGCATTCTCGACTCTCCAAACAACATCACCTAACTAACGAACAAATTAATGAATATTGTTGTCCGGCAAACGTGACGCATCTCTTCTACAATATCGATAGACTATTTCCATATAGAGATGCTCTCAGCTTCATCCACGAGACCGCAGCTCCCAACTCCTTACTTTTGCGTTCGCTACGCGACAATATCCCAGAATCTATGATATCAAACCCGGTCGGTCATCACGTCCATAAGCGCAAATATCACACATGAATGGGATTAAAGCCATTACACATCGTCGAGAGCGTTGAGTTCGATACGCTTCCTGCCATTTTGAACATTAGTAGTGATGCAGAGGTACGTTCATTTGCGTTAGTTCAGAGCTGTATGTAGCCAGTGATGTATCCATGTTTGTTTTTTGCCCGGGTCCCTCTCAACTAAGCCACTTTAATCTCGAACTATGGATTTCGTGGACGGTATAACTGTTTCCGGACAAAGATAGACGAGTCGAATGAGTTGTGGAAACTGGTGGCTATCGCACGGAAGCATTCAGGCTGTAGTGTCGTAAAGGAGATTACATTGGATTTGGCAATCCTTTAGGTCGAATATAGACTCTGATCTATATAATTACAAATGCAGTCGATGTGTTGTTTGGACTTAGAGTGAGAGTGTCAATCTGATTAGTCATGGTGCTCATAGAATTATCATACATTTTTCATTTCTATACTTCAAACAGGTCCACTGAAGTAATATTCACTAGAAATGAAAAAGTCTATTTAATTGACTCAATCTCTCTAAAACTACTCATTTCAAGTCACTTCATATTTCGAAATTACCCTGAAGCTCTATGTTCGTACTGTTTGCAATGAAGGATGAGGAGCAATCTTGAACCCATTGAAAAACAAAAGGATTGACACGAAAGAGTGTTTTCACAAAAAGCACATACGGTTTGATATCAGGAAGAAGAAATATGGGACATTTTTGCATTTCTATTGCTCCGGGATACTGATGGTTTCGGGGCAACGAGGTAGTGTCCCATGTCAGGTCAAGTATCTGTGAAAAAGGTCAATGAAATGATGACATAAATAAATTTTCTATGTGAAAATGACGTTTGTTATAGTATATTATCTGAGTTGTAGTAGTCAGAGGGTGAAGAAAGAAATTCGCTTGCTTAGGGTAGAATATTTGTCATGAGAGGAACAGCTGGAAAGTTTTTAATTTGGAAGTTGTCGAAATTAAAAGTAGCTACAACTTATATTGAGGGTTGTCTCGAATTTTTGCTTTGGAACGGTGAAGATTAATTTGAAGTACCTTTGCCATTACCAAACCCCACTCCCTTCCTCTGCCACCAGAGTCAAAAAATCTAGACAACCGTCCAACTCAGAAGTCGTCCTAACACTAACCTCTTCAGCGGAAATGGCATTTTACGTCTGATTCTTTTTCAGATGCCACCCTCAAATGAGCGAGATACTCATTTCTGTAAAACTTCTCTGCTCTTTGAGCTTCCTGCTTCTGGTTATGCTTACTGGCCTCAGGATCTGGAAGTCTTTTAGTCCGATCACTCCTATATAAGAGTAGGGCCGATTTCTCGACCCCATGCTTTAGAATTTTTTTTTGGGCCTCTAAAATCGATACTGCTTCTTTGTTGAAAATAAAGATAGTTTTAAGTAGATTCCCAACAGGCTCTGCAAATTTAGCAACTTTTCAATCCTTCGTGGGAATATCAGGGTTAAAGAGTCTGATGATTCTTGATACTGACCTGTTGAAGAAAATGTCAAAAGTCCCCCCCCACCGATCCGAGGGCTGCTTTACTTTTTATACTGGGTCAAAGGTCACCAAAAGTGACCTTTCCTAAATATCTCACTAACGGTAGCGTCTACAGAAAAATAATGTATGACAAATTTGTAGCTTGGAAAATTTTCAACAAAACAGATTTTGTATTTTTTTTCTTGTAACCATAACCGCTTTTGAGATATATTAATCTAAACATTTCTAACTCACAGTACCCACTTTCTCAACGACATGTTGATATTATCCGATTTGATTACGACTTGGAATGTTTGTGAATTGGTTTTTTTGTTGTAAATTTTCTAAGCTACAAATTCGTCACACATTGTTTTTCTGTAGACGTTACCGTTACTGAGATATTTAGGAAAGGTCACTTTTGGTGACCTTTGACCCCTTATAAAAAGTAACGCAGCACTTGGATCGATGGGGACTTTTGACATTTTGTTCAACAGGCCAGTATCAAGGTTTACATCAAAATTCAATTTTCCGCTAATTTTTCTGAAGCACCATGTTAAATTTCCCTGGACTATTAGTATTAGGTGCTTCAAAAGCAATAAGTATGTGAATAAAATACCGCCAGTGGCTTACACAAAATATTTTATGTTGGCTCCTGCGAGCGTTTTATCATTATCAGTTTATCACTTAGTGTGTTAATACTGCATTTCATGTTTTCAAACTTGTAAAGTAAACGAAAGCATTGATATATCCTACCATTTTTACAACTTTAGTTTATCATGGCCGACGTCAAACAGTTTAGGAAAAACTTGCAGCACATGTCCTGGGCTACTATAATTTCACGCCCGAAAACTCAGAAGTTTCTCTTTTACAGCACACAGAGCCCGATATTTATTCCAATAGAAAACTCATATTCGGCTCCCAATGTGGGCACTAATTCATTGAAAATTTAGAATTCTTCTTCGACTTCTATTCTGATGAAATTACACTCCACTTTTTCGAACTTGATATAATTATCTCTAACCAATCATTATGAAAAATCAAGTACAAGCAAACTAACGGTGAAAAAACCGAACTCACATAAAAGCCATTCATTCATCTCGACATCCTTCAACCATATTCATCCACACTATCGAACAAAAGATCAAATTTATTACTTCATATTGCATTATCAGTTGATGTCGGTTGTTTTTGGTCAAACAATTCCGGTCACAACAAAACATAAATAAACCTTTCACCTCATTAAACACGAAAAGTCAAAACCCACGACCGGAATTCGTGAATTCTAGATTTAAACGTGTCTTGACAGGAATCGTGATTGTTGCTGCGCGTATCCAAAACTACACACTCAGTGCATAGTTGCGAACCGAATATGGAAGGAGCTATAAACTGGCTGCATGGAAACTGTCAAAAACAATGTCATATTTGGCAGCTTTAAGGCTGTTTGTTTTGCTACGAAATAAATCTTGTGAGATAGTTCAAAAGTGTTTTGATTTCCCCAAACCATAGTTTGTGAGAATATTCAGTCTTGTTGTCGTTCAAATCTCATGTCTAATTTATGGACAGGCGTTATCGTGATACGAGATATACCACGAATGCGACGTAACACTACTTGAATAAAGGATTTTTCGTAATCGTGATTTTAGAGTTAGGGATTAGCAAGCTTTTCTCTTTGGACGATCGAATGATTTACGTTTAGCACCATCCTAGTCATCCATGTATTAGTATTTGAAAAACGACAATAAGTCTGGTAAATATTTTCCTGAACATTTGTCTCCGTAAATAAACTCCTTCCGGCAGTGTTCGTTTATTTCAAAACGATTTCGAAATCGGTTCCAACCCAACAACGACTACTGAAGTCAGCTAAGCCTCATATGAATCTATTTTCGAAAACCACTCACTTCCATCCAGACTTGACATCGTCGCCGCCACTGCGCCGCTGCCACTGTTTAATATCTTTACAAATTATCATCTTAACAATTAATCTTCGAAATACCACGTTGGACGCATCATTTGAAAATTTACAAAGAGTCGATGCAGAATATGATGGGATTATCTTGATACTATGCAGCACAAAAGCGTGATTTCAAAAAATAGCGACATTTGTTTCAGAGCCCAAGAATCGAATTGCAGACCTTCTTCTTCTTCTTGCCTTCCATGCATGCTTGTCCACCCGCGCCACCATCAGCCCGCTACCAAACTCAATTTGAATTCTATTCACGTGTCGACTGAAGAAATCGTAGAATGCTGCTGATGAAGATTATGTTTTTTTTGGGCCTTCGTTGGATCCATACGTTGTACGTTTCTTGTTTTCGTAAATCCTCCTCCAGTTTTCTTCGTCATGTTGTTCTTCTTGGGCGACGGTGTTGACTGAACATGGTAAGCTGGTTGTTGTGTGCTGCACTGTTCTGTGCAATCTGCTGCAGCAGAGCTAGAGCTCTTTTCAAATAAATTACATGTCAAGAATCTTCGTCTGCGTGCAGACACGAAACAAAATTATGCATATACTTATGCACGAAGTTTCTGAGACTATGTGGATACAACAGTTGGTGCTAAATAATTGTGAAATTGATGGCACTTGTGATAGAACGGCAATGCGGTATAAAGGATAAGTATGTTGGATAAATAAAAATTATTTTAGTTTAACAGATTTTAGTTTTATAAAAAAAAACTATTTTTGAGCCAATCTACCCTTTTTTGAGGAAAGTATCGATATCTATTAAAAAATTTAATATTTGAAAGAAGCATTTTCTGAATCACAAAATCAATAAACTTCCATGGTACTTCAAACGTGTCGTAAACATGGGCATATACAATAATTGTACAGCTATCAATAACGCCAGTGCTTCAATAAAAATTGGCCTCAACACCGCTCACCCTCCGCATATCCAATTATTATAAATTTTCAAAACAGCATATCACTATCATCCACTGAAAAATGGCCCCCATCAGCAAAATTGTGAAATTAAATCTAATCGATGAATCCAGCGCAAATATATATATGACAGACATATCAAATCATATGCGATTTGACCACTTTCGACATTACACTTTTGACATTAAATTTCAGAATTTTCCAGCCACAGTCATTACCATCATTCGCGTCGCCACCAGCGCCCCCTGAAGTGGAATAAATTTTCCGATAGCAAATGTGAGATGCATTCAAAAAATCTGTCTACAACGGAAATTCCGCTATTTTTGGATTCGAATTTCTCATTTGGCTTATAATGCGAGACGAGGCGTGCCGGAATGATTCAAAGTTGCTTACATAGTGGATTGCTAATTGATCTATGTACTCATCTGTAGATACACAGTGTAGCGCGTGGCTATCATTTGACAGATACTTATGCATAATGTTTGGAGAAGATGTTGTTTACTGGTGTTGGTAAGGGAATTTATCAGTGAATTATTTGAAAGCTTATACTTGGAATCATTTGATACAATTTCTAATATTTAAGTAGCCTCTTTGTATACTGGATTTTTAAGAAAATTAAAATGGTGAGACTTTCATACATATTTTTTTGCTTCTTTCACGACACTGTCATTTAAAAGCCCCAATACTGAATTTATACTGCATTCAAAAACCGTTTGCAGCAAAAATGTAACATCTTACTTCCAAGACAATATTTTGAACTAAAAAATTCGTTCATAGTCAAACTTGGATGCTGATTGGAATCATACAGTACACGTGTATCTAAATAGGCATGTATGTGTGCTCTGCTTTCTTAAAATATCCAAGAGAATTTTCTCCACGCCTGAAGCAGAAAATATTTAAGGAATTTGACCAAATGATGTAACTGAGCTTTTAGTTGTATAAATTCGTGCAATGACGTCATGATTCAATTGTGAAATGAATGATTCAGTATTTTTGAAAAAGAAAAACGAATATTCATTATGATTATTGTCATGCTAAAGAACACTGAAAGAGAGTTGAAAAATCATCGATGCATAATAATGTGTTTTTAACAAAGATTGATTTTCAAATATTGGCATAAGTTAAGTTAAGTTAAGTTAGTGAAGAGGGCTGCCGGGAACGCGGCTAGCATTAGGCCACCAGTTTGGACCCATTTGTCACCCTCATAAACAATCACACGCATTCACACTTACAGCCATGGCACTGGCGGGATTCGAACCCGCAGGCCCCGTAGCACGCCGCTTTTCAGCCTGACGCCTTAGCGAGCAGAGCTACCGGGCCCCCTAATATTGGCATAAAAAAACGATACAAAAAATAAACAATGTTAAAATAGTTCAGCCACTTATTAAAAATTAAGTATCTACATGTGTGGAATAAGTGATTGTATTTTTTTGGTGATAATTCTAAGTTTCGTGCATTGTGTTTTTTGTGTTTGGTGCCTCTGAAGCAGTTTATCGTAATTTATTGATTGTTTTTATTTTAAAAACGAGGAATAATCACAATATTTTTTCTCTTAAAGAAAATATTGAAAATGTACGATATAATACACTGAAAGAAAAAGTCGTGGTTAATTTAACTATTATTGATAGTAATGCAACCATTCATTCAAAATTATCGAATGAACTACGGAAAATGGTTCTCTCTACTATGCTAACATATAGTAGTTCATTTGACCATACAAAAGTAGTTGACTCTGATGATACAAAAAAATCAAAACGTTCGAGAATTAAACTGTTTTAATAGTTTGATAAGTACGAAAAAACAGTTGAGCTAAAGCAAAATAAGCATCAATTTATTTAACGCTACAAAATATTGAATCATCAACAATTTTCATCGTAAGCGAATCACTCTATAATTGTTAAATTCAACAAACATAACTCAACAAAGCGGCATTTTGGAATTATTCTATGAATCCTGAAATGGTTTCATCATTTCCTGAAATGGTTTCAACATTTGGAAGTTTCTTTCTGCAATGTCTCGGGCTGTAACCGAAAGGCCACATTTAGGATAGACTCAGAAAAATCTAGATGACACCAATCATTTCCTTGACAATTGTTGACGAGTGAGCTTGTGCAGTAAGTTAATTAAGAAATTTGGTTTGTGATTATTCCCAAATTGGATTAATAGCAGATGATTTGATTCAGGTCCACAAGTCTCCCAATAATTCGAGAGACTGAATGATCATTTTGAAACCCTTGCAGTTTTTAATGCTCTTGATAGATTTAGCTTGATTTTAATTTCGCAAATTAGTGAAGGTATTGCAGATAGTTAATCTTTATTTTGGAGTTGTAGGAAAATGTTTTTGGGAGGAATAACTCAGAGATCTATGCGGCGATATATGGAAATTTTAAATAAAATTTCAACAAATGACCTGGAACGCCCATAGTTTATGCCAAATGCATAATTGTTTCTTTCGTTTGTGAGATATATTCTTGTTAAAATTATGAGTCTGCAGGTCACAAATATTTTCTCCTCGTTACTGCCTAAACAGCACTATAAAAGACTTTCGCGAACCGATGCAATCCTTCACGCATTGTTCCTCCAATACTTGGTTTTTAGATAGAAAGCCCTATGCTGCATTCTTTAAATAAAAAGGGCTTTACACAAGATATATCATTCCTACATCAAACCATGTCAGAAACTAATGTTGATTTAAATTTCTGAAACCGTAGAAGATGTAATAATTTTTTACCTACTTATGTACTTCTGCCGCTATCCACGAATAAAAAGTACACCCTAAAATTTAGGATCGAAGATTCACAACAGAGTTTTCTCATGAAAGTAGAAAATGTGAATGATTTGTATCCACCTGTTGATTGTATACCTATGACAGTGATATCATCATGTCAGTCGTTGCAGCATTTGTAACCTTTGATTGTCTATGTTCGGAAGGAAAATTATTTCATTGTTCACTGCCACGGAATCAAGTATAAATTTCCAAATTTAAAATCTATGGTTGATATTTGATTCAAAATATTATTTTTTGATGTATATTCACTATCCATGGCCATCAAAGTCAGTGTGACCTAGCGAGTAAGATTTTATACTCACATCTTCACATTATGCAGTACTCACATCTTCAAATTATGATGTAGTGAATTAATTTAAAACATAAAAAGTACAATTAAATAATTAACGAAGTATAAAAACAAAACAAACACAAACGAAATTATCTAACATTTGTGCGTTTATAAATATTTGATGAATTTGTATGTGGTTTTAAAACTGCACTCATATGGTCTGTCCATTTTTATGAGAATTGTCAATTGAAATGTACCGTTCTTCAATATAAAACAAGATCCAGGTTTCGAGCTTCGCATGATTTCATTGTTTACTGTGAATTATACATAGAAAATACAATCCCGATACTCCAAATCCCGAGATTCCGGCCAGCCTTTGGTCCCGAAAATCCGGGGATTAGAAACCACCAATCCTGGAATTACGGCAAGACTGAAAAAATGCAAATAGAATCCATATGCACGAGAAAGCAATTAGCATGCAGACTCACATCACGATGCGTAAAGAATAGAGCAACACAAACAGATGCAACAGTTGAAAAGAGAATACAAAGGGGTTTATAAATAAATAAGTATGGACTGTTTCGCATTTTGTGTATTCGTTACTTCAAATGATTTGAGGAATTTAGTACTCGCGAACGGGTACACAGATTTACCAACATCCTCAACAACAATCAGAAACTCTAGCGCACCTGAACCGCTAGAAATACAAATGTTCGATGATCAGTAGAAGAATCGTGCAGATTTTGAGTGCACACGTGCTCCAACCTGTTTCGAGTGCAAAGTCACTTTGATCTTAACAATGCATTTAAACTCATAGGGTGGAAAGGATTTCAGCAATTTCGAGATTTAGGAAAGTCAAACACTGCAAAACTTTGAAAGCAGCATAACATAACATAAACAAAGAAAATGCTTAGTACTTTCAACACTTTACCAGCACTGCAACTAAAAGTCTCCCACAATTACCTCACATAAAAATCAAATAACTCTATCGATTTCGATTTGATCCGCTGATTTCGTCAAAAGTTACATCGATAGAAAGATGTTAAGAGTCAAAAAACGAAAGATAAACTTAGAAAATTTAAAAAATTGGTAACTTATTTTCATTGTAAATGTTCGCGATATGAATACTTAATGTTGGCATTTATTGATACGAAAATAGCTCAAAACGCCACGCACTGGCAACCCGTTGCTAGCATTAAACCTAAGGCCTCACATTCAAATCAACCGACTCTGGGGATTTAGTTTTGATCCGATGACTGCATTGGAAGTTATAGGGGTACAAAGAAATTTAGGGTTAACAGTCGCAAAAGTTTTCAAATTGTCGAAAACTTAATATTTGTTGTCTACTGTCACAACAAGATCATTACCGTTTGAAAATTTTACGATAAAACCGCTTAGTAAAGATAGTGCAAATAAATACAAAACCAACAATTGCTGGCAACCCCGTAATAGTTTTTTTTACCAGATTCCTTCTGAATAATGCCCATAATAAGTTCCATATATCATGTGAAATTCGTTTTGATTTCATGACTGCACTGGAAGCTATAGGGCAAGAGCTTTATTTTCCTGAGCGAATTTTCAAAACCCAAGGCACCAAAATTACCAAAGCTGGCAGCACCAACTGAATTTTTCAACCGAATTTCTACCAAACACGGCTCAAAGTTAAGTTCAGCTACTGTGTCAATTTCATGAAAATCTGGTAGCTAAATCAGAATTCATAGGACAAAAAGCGTTTTTTTTCTTTATGATTTTTCAAGATGGCACCACTGGTACAGAGTTGCCCGCATTGCCAAATCGCTTCTATCAGGTCTGGTCCTACTCAGTACCAATACATTCTGTGAATTTCATTTATACCTGATACTTGGGTCGTGAGTTTTCGGGAACAGAAGTTTTTAATGCTTAAAATAGAGGTAAATTGCAGGAGGGTTACCATTCTTCTCCGATGTGAAATTTCCTAAGTTTTGCTTTGGTAGTATATACAAAGCATAAGATTTTATATGAGTTGATTTCACTGCAAAAGAGGAACATTTTTCAGGAGCGTCGATGGTTTGAGGGTTTTCATTTTCAATGCCTGCTGTAGGCTGCAGGGTTCAATCTACAATTTAGTAACAACAATATATCCTGTAAGTTTCATAATGATTTGATAATCTGGTCAAAAGTTATCGCAATTCAAAAATTTTCAAATCTTCCCAATATCATTTTAGGCGCCTAGCACACACACAAGTGAGACTTGGCACTATTTTGCAAATACACCAAGGTTCCTGAAAATCTCAGTTCAATCGGATGGCGCGTTCCTGAGATTTTTTCACTGAAATTTTTTGATAATATATATATATATATATATATATATATATATATATATATATATATATATATATATATATATATATATATATATATATATATATAAATATATATAGAAATATGAATTTTTGGCCAAACTGATTTTATTACTAATCTTCTTCTTCGAATATTAGTAAAAACAATATTATGGGCCATGCAAGCCGGATAAAGGAAATAGTAAAAAGTGAAAAGTGAAATAAGTGATGATTGGACTTCGACTGCAAATAGGTGCTTTATAAATATTAACATCCGCTCAGTAAATTTTTACTGGAGCTTGAGCCTGGTGCGAGTAAGGATGTCAATGATACCTAAAAGCTGGCTAGATATATCAAAAGAGCGTCTTGCTGAGTTTGACGTATCTCTAGAAAAAGACATTGTTACCATCGTAACTGTTGGGCCAAACATGATGCGAAAATTAGGCAGACTAGTTGATGCAAAGCAACATATTTGTTTGGTGCGTAGCATTCACTTGGCAGTTTGCGATGTTCTCTATGATAAGAGGTCGATTCCAGATTATAGAATTGAGGAAACAGCTGATAGTTTGGGCGGCGACTACGAAGATTTGGACGATCCTGAATCAGCTTCCTATGTTGAACCTGATCTCCTACAGGACACGCTAGATCTGACAAATGACTATGTCATCAACGCATGCATAAAGAAAGTTCGTTAGGTTTTAAAAAATCTCCAACGAAAAATAATAACGTTCTGCAAACCTATATGAAATCCAAGCAAGGCCTTTGCCTGTCTCTTTTACTCGATTACAAATTAAGGTGGAACAGTCTTTTGACAATGCTTGAAAAGTGTTCTATTTTGAAAAATAGTATACAAAAGGCGTCAATGGACGTACACTATTCAGTAGTTGATCGATTAGAAGAATCTGAGTTCGATTCGATTCAAAAAATTATTGAAGTCTTATTCCCTATAAAATTGACTGTGGAGATTAAGTCGCAGAGATGCAAATTTATGCACTGCTAATGCTTCGTTAAAATTTTGATATCGGCAGTTTGGAGAAAAACGGTCCATTCTTGCCAACGCTATGAAAATCGCATTATTTGACCGAATAAAAGAGCGTTAGTGTGCCGAGCTATCTGTTTTCTAAGATATCTTCAGAATCCACGTTGTGTCAATGCAAATTTGAAATAGAATCTCTATTTTCGAAACCGAGCAACACAAATATTTAAAAAAAATACTTCAATTTACTTCTTAAATATACTTAGCTCAGCAGCCAAAGCAGTGAGGAGAACCCAGTTGTAGATACCTATATTGAATCGAAACGAGGTAGTCATCAATTAATGCTAGAAGAAGAGCTGTTATTGGAAATAGGTCAAAGTATGAAAACAATTGATCGTGAAATGCCGCAAGAGACCAATTTACTTAAAACCATTGTAAAGGAAATGAACCCTCTAGAAAGTGGTGGCTCCCGTGGACAAAATTTGGAGCAGGCGTACAAATATTTAATGACCGTCTCACCAACAATTATTTTTTTCGCGGCATCTTACATCGGGAATAAATTCAGAAGCAGGATTGGAGACGATACTTTGAATGCTTTGCTATTGCTTCGATATTACTTCCATAAACACCAAAGAATTTTGGCAGAATTTTTTACATTTTTCTTTATTATATTTCTCAATTTTTAGAGTTGTGTTTTGTTGCTGTAATTTGTAATAGTTGTAATTTTAAGTATTTGTCTCCATACTGTCAATGTCTTGTCTAATTTATGCAGCAAAATATTTTTTATTGAATAATTGAACTTTTCCACTATATGTGGCCCAAGTATTTTTTTTTAAATTACAGTGCAGTTTATAGTCTACTTATTATTATAGTTTTCAAATGAACCTGGCACATAATATAATATTTATATTAAAAACTTGCCTTATTTTGTTATTTTAATAATCTCGCCACCAGTGCTCCATTCAAACAAAATAAAACCCAAAACAAAATCCAATCATCTGATTTCTTTTGAACCACGTTACCATATGTTTTAGCCAATTCACACTCGTGAAATCATTTTTCATTTAACATAGTCTCTTTGAAGCGAAATATACTTTTTCCAATACTCCTCTCACATTTACCGTCAGAACTATACGGCTTGCCAAACTATGCAAAAACTATCAAAGTGATTTACTTGAACAGTTAGATAAATTTCCTAACTATCAATTAATATCTGCATTTCCTGCATGATTAAAAAAAAATTTCGATTTTTTTTTCAAATATATAACCCACATAAAATATCTAGGTAGTTGCAATAACTAGCTTACCTAAAATATTCTAGAATGGCTGCAAGCACTTCCGCAAATTAATCAAATTTCCAACAACTCCTTAACACTACACCACAAGAATCCCAAACTCGACTGCATGAGTGCTCTTCTTTGCCAAATGCCAACGTATGAATCACATCAAATTATGCTTTTATCGTCACAGCAGGTGTCAGAAACTGCACTCGGCACAATAAACTATGCTCCAGGCGACACTACTTCATAGGCTCTCGTACGACCGACAAAGCAAAACATGTCAAAAGTACTCCGGAACTTTCCTTTGCGTCGGTAAATTAGATTAAAAAATTCTCCTCCACCTCTGAATACAATGCAAACGAAACATATTCCGCAACATTCCGCAACGCAGTATAAATCAACTCAACTTCCGGGAATCTTCTTCTCGCACAACGTTAACCCGAAGTATCCGACACAAAAAACTTCCAGGTCCTTTTCAATCACACATCTACGACACCGATGACACTTCTGACAAAATGACCAGGAGACCGCGAATCAAATTGAATCAAAGAACATTGCCAATAAAATTGAACCGCACAATGTAGCCTTCGTCTGTTCACTTGTTATTGTTCTATCCGGTTCCAAGAGATCGACCCGACTTGGTCCCCGAAAATAACACACATCAGAGCCTCCCCAACATAAGGACGTTCAGTATGGACGTTCAGAAACTATAGACGTAACTTCAGCCGGTAAACGAAAAAAAATCCACCAACAAACAACCACGAGCAGCAGTCACAACACTGAACAGACAACACTAACCCGGAATTCGCCTGGAATAACCCGGAACTACCTAAAGTATCCGGCGCGACGATGACGATGACGACGACGACGACCCACCGACGACCGATGAACTTAGCCCAAATCCCCAAATAGTGGCAAGACGACACCGAAAACAAGCACAGAAAACGAACGAATCGGTTGAAAAGGAGAACGCTTGCGAAAAAAAATCCATCAGATAATGCCGCACTTGAATTTCATGAGTCCTCGCATCGTTGAATCTGGTATGAGAATCTGTTCCGTATGACTCTGATATCTGCAGTGGAACTTTCTGCCTCCTACCCGTCGTTCCCCTGGCAGCACTAGCGATGTATGGTCGGACGAAAGGAAAGAAATGCGAAATGTCGTTCGTCCGTATATTCTCGAAGTTCTATGTTTTTCCGGTTTTCCCGAAATCTGAACTTCTGAATCCTTTCGCGATAGTGGTATTGGTGGTGGCGCTCCTGCACAAGGACACCAGACAGAGAAAGTCCGACCCGGAAGGAAGTGCTGAACAGTACGGTACGGTCACAGACCCAGCTGACAGCCCAAGGGCAAGGAACTGGACATCAGTTAGATGGACGACTGGATAGGAAATGGAATCAAGAAGCGTAAAGAAGGCAATGCGGAAGCAACTAGCTTACTAATGCTCAGCATCTGTCGCCAAGTTCAGCACAGTCTCGGCAATACTTCTCCATACTGCCGTTATAGTAAATCTACGAAATCCAGAATGAAGCTCACACGATGACTCAGGACATGACTCGCACAGCAGTGACGAAAATCTTAGTTGGATCTAACTACGAAAACTTAAAGATACTGATAAAGTATCTGAGCCAAGTACAACAACCGCACACTCGCGACTGTAGGAATCAACTGACTGTTAAAGTCACCCGCACGGCAAATGGGAGCCCAACCGACCGACCGTCCGACAACAGACAAGAACCAGTCAACATGTTATGCAGAGCTGGAGCTCCCCCAAGCAGCAGTAATAGCAGCAGACATACTCCATGCTCCATCTCAATACGATTCGAAACTCCTCGGTGCTTTTCCCCAAAACATGCAAAGAACCTGCCGAACTATACACTTGAATCTGCTCCACTGCGACAGCATCGTACAGCCACCGACGCATAAGTAATCGTTCTGCAAAGCACACATATGCGAGAGATACGTACAAGACACTTGCGTACGTGCTTCATACGAGTACAGAGTGTGTGCAGCACAAATAATTTGTTCGATGTTTTTCGATGTTCTATGCAGTTCTGTAGGAACCATGCGCTTGGAATGCAATTCGAAGTGCATGTTGGGATGGGACATAGGGAAGGAAATGCAATTTTGAAGATTTTTCATATATTTTTATTTATTTAAATAAATATGTTGATTGATTCGGGATGTAGTTTCGAAGTAAAATTGATGCTGAGAATGTAAATTAGATAAATATATTTTCGTCTGTATTTTGATTAAAAGTCAATTGAGCCGTTATAATTTTAATTAGCTTACCGGTGCCATATGCTTCAAGAAAAAGTCATAATTCAAAGTATCTTAGCTTTTGATGTGTATGTGTGTGTATGAGAGAGAGAGAGAGAGAATGTGCAATGCGTAGATGGAAGAGGAGAGATGCTTTTAAAGTGCTTTGTGCAATAAATTCTAATCCAAATATACATAAGTTAACTAGCGAATACATTTTAATTAAAATCTATTATAAATGTAGATTAAGTAAAGTTACTGGACTCTGTTATTTATATATTATTTTTCTTTTTTTTCAGATACACCTGACGAGGTAAGCAAGAAGAAATAATAAATTTTGATATACGCGACCAATTTTAAAAATATGTATTATGGAAAAATAAGCTGAGAAGTTACTGTATTTATAGTTATGGCTAAAGACAGATCTTAACAATCATAACAGTACATGTTCTCGAAACTGTGTTAAAGTCCAAGTATTTTAATTTCAAGACCGAGTTTGTCTCTAGTGGCTAGGTATATTTCGATTTGTGCAAATATCGACATTTGTCAACAAAATGAAATATACTTAGTTTTTATATAAAAATTAATCTTTAAATTAAATTTTATTTCAATTTGTAAAAAAATAATTGCAGATAATTTTTCTTGGTCATTTTTTTACGTTCATTTTGGCTGGGAGTATCCACGTTGCATTGTGACTAATGTTTGAAGAACATTAGTATTAAAATCGATTTGGCCAAAAATCTCATATATATATATATATATATATATATATATATATATATATATATATATATATATATATATATATATATATATATATATATATATATATATATATATCATCAAAAAAATTCAGTGACTGCTTCTCGAGAACGTGCCATCCGATTCAGTTGAAACTTTCAGGATACATTGGTGTATATGCAAAATAGGTCCAGGTCTCACTAAATGTCAATTATCTTTAACCCTTTGGCGCCGGCAGCCATTTTAGTGATATTTTTAATATACCTATTTTTGCGTCCACAAATAATATTTCCCAAAATGAAGCAAACAAAACAAATTTAGAACGTGTTTTACATGTGAATCGGATAATGTTTTGAATTTTTTTAACCCTATGTGTGCGCTAAGTGCCTAAAAAGAGAACGAGAAAGTTTGAAAATTTTCAAATTGCGATTACTTTTGATAGAGCTATTCAATTATTATGAAACTTTCAGAACATTTAGTTATTTAGTTGTAAATTTGTGTAGCTTTTGATGAGCATGTTGGCAACCCTGTAGCTAGGGCAGGCGCTGAAAGTGAAAACCTTTAAATCATCGAATCTCCTGAAAAACTATCGCTTTTTGGAAAAAAGCCACTCATAAACAAGTCTTATGCTTTGTTTCTATTGCCATAGTAAAAAATTTGAAATTTTGCAACGGGCACGCCTGGTAACCCTTTCCCAATTTACCTATAATTTTAGCATCAAAAACTTCTGTTCACGGAAACTCACGATCGGATAATCAGAATTAGTTGAAATTTACACAATGTATTGGTCTTCAGTAGGACCAAGGATGATAAAAGCGATTTTGAAATGCAGGCAGTTTTGTGCCAGTGGTGCCATCTTGAAAAATCAATAAGAAAAATAACTACTTTTCGCCCTATAAATTCTGATTCAGTCATTCGATTTTGACGAAATTAACACAGTAGCTGAACCTTACTCTAAACCACGTTTGGTAAAAATTTTGGTGAAAAGTTCATTTGGAGCTGCCAGCTATGAAAATTTTGGTGTCCTTAATTTTGAAAATTCCTGAGGAAAATAAAGCTCTTTAACCTATAGCTTCCAGTACAGTAATTGAATCATAACGAAATTCAAATGCCAAAGTAAACTTATAGTAGGCAATATTCAGTAGAAATTTAAGTTCAAGACAATGATAGGGCTGCCAGCTATGGTTGTTTTTTATATTTTTGGCATACCTTTAGTCAGCGATTTTAGTATAGAATTTTCAAATTTTATTAAAATTTTCGTGAACAGCAGTATGCTATCCAGACGTCACGTATCCAGACAGTCATGCTAAACTATGTCAAAAACATCGTACAATATGTTTATCATGATAACCGACCGTAGATTATAATAGCACAGAATTGGAGCGCATCAGCTACTTGACCAAGTAGTATTTTTTCGTCAATAAAAAAATGTGTGGTAATACTAAAGTAAATCAATGTGGCCTTTAGAACTAAGTAATTCGCAGATTCTAGCAGCTTTGATATAAAATAGATTTGCATGATATAAATACGATATTTACAAAATTAACGTTGACCGAAAAGCCCACACTGGGCGCTTTCTTATATTTTATTTGAATTTTCGGTTTTATAAATTCCGCGAGACTCTATGGCAACCTATGCCTTAGTCAAATATAGCGTTGATAAATCCCTGACCACTTGGGTATCGGTTTTGCTAACAAAAAAAAAAATGGGAAATTTTTTTTCATTCTGGAGGAGGAGTCGACTACCACGAGAACATTGCCTCCGCACTGCTTTTCTAAATCCTTCCAGTCAGTGGGTCATTCTAGAAATAAAGAGCCAGTGGGTTTAGCTAGGTAGCGTATGCCGGTGAAACTCCGGTACTTGTGATGATTTCGTTTCCGCAAACATTGACGGACCTTATGCAATCGGCTCTGGATCAGATCCAGTTCTGGGACAGAAAATCCATTCGTAACATAGATTCCAGAAATTGAGTTTATACTCGCCACAAGGAAACACATGGTGTCAGCTACACGACACCCACCCTCAACGGGATATTATTCAAGGTTTTTAATAGTATTAAATATTTGGACCTTATACTAGACCGGAACCTGACCAGGGGCTAATGTTTTGTAAATAACTGGTAAAGCTCGGTCAGTTGCGATTATCTGACTCAAAAACCTACGTTATTAACTTGAAACTACATAATAATATGTGCTGTGAGGTCGATTTTGGTGACTGGAACAATCAAGAAAGCAAGATCAACTTGAAGGATCTTCGAGGCTAAGATACTCTTGAGAACTGACTGGAGAATCAAGGGTTTTTATTTGCAGGGCTGGATTGAAGAAGAATCTGTAATGTGGCTCTGGAGTTTATTCAACGGATCTAGATCTGGTGTCATATGCAATGGAAAGGTTAATTTCATTTTACATTACATGTTTTCATTATAATTCTCCTTGACAAAATTTTTTTTCAAATGTCTTTATGCGCCGGCAACAATTACATCGCCAAAAAGGACTCGTCAATGTTTATTATATGCTCGAAATTTTGTGGTCTGACATAGCATTTGAAGTGTGCTGCTTTGAAAGCATTGAAAGCAGTTGCCGCTAAAGATACTGGTCTTCACTGATTTTGTAAATCCTGCAGCAGACATTCAATGGCATTTTATGCTCAACATCTTTGCTCCGCTGCGGACACAATTATCGAACTAAACAATTCTTTTGACAGCCTTGCGGAATTGCCCGCAGCGGCTAAGAACAATCTTTTGAAGCTATTAGCTGTTTCTGCAGTGGAGCTAAGTCAAAGTCAACGTTCTCTTGGTCTTAATAGAGTTACTGCGCCTCGTATGCAGCTGTTCTTATCTCGAGTCTCTGCTGATACATCGGAGATTGGGAAGTTCCACGAGCGTGTTTTGCAAAAATCTCACTTCCAACGATCGTTTTGTGGGCTCACTTAAACTGATTCTGATTGGGCTCATTTAAGCTGATCATTTAAACTGACTTGTTGGTTGCCTTGATTTCTGATCAACACTTTTCAATATCGTCGGCGTCCTGTAAATTTTTGGGAATGTCGGACTAGAGCTCCAGTCAACCAAGCAACTCAAATCACACGGACACTACTTTACATGCAAACTATAACTTATAATACCAAAATGTTCACGGTCTTCGAGCCAAACTGAGTTCTATTAAGCTTTCTGACTTACCTTCCTCCGATGATATTATTTATTTAACAAAACTTTGGCTCTCTTCTGAAAAATGTCTACCTTTGCAGTACAGCAGGAGATATAGCCTAAACCCAAAAAGTGGATGGTAGAGGGGTTCTGGTATCCATTCATAAATTTCTTCAGTGTGCACTCTGTGACTTCGTTCAACCTTATAATATAAAAATAATTCTACTTGTGAAAATTCTAAATGAATATATACTTGTTATTCGTACTGTTATTACTTACATTTCTATTCAGGTAGAAACTCTTTTATGTAATTTAATATTATTCTGATCGTTGAATATTTGTCAACATGCACCGACAATTGAACTGTATCGCATCGCTATCTAGCCCAAGCGAGTTCGATCCTGTCGAAAACAATGCAAGTCGTTGCAGATATCGCGAGCAAAATTCGCAACAGAAGATCGTGGTTGAAAATTTAGGTAATTGGGTTATCTTAAAAACAATGATATATGCTATGCGAATTTCGTACTGACTGTCGCGAGTAAAAATGGAGTATCGAATTCGCGTGAGCTGATGATGCAAAGCAATGCGCAGAGCTTGGGTCAGGGAAATTACACTCGATGCAATTTTGGGAATGTAATTTGAACTAGTCGTAATAATTAAGAAAGATTTTTCATGTTAGTCAGTCGCTCGCCAACCTTCAAGGAGTAACCAATTAGTGTTGTTATTGCCATAGCTAAGAAGATATATTAAAGTTCACTGTGTTTGCTATTGGATAAAAAGAAAACTACTTAATTTTGTATGTGGATTGATCGTGGATCGAAACGCAGCAGCGAGACAGACTAGATTTGTATCTAGGCGACCGCAAAGCGGCAGAATAAAATAATTATGTCGCAGGAATTAACAACTTCTTTGACAGTCATGCCCAGAAATGCAGTTTCCGTTTCCCTCTTCTCGTTCTTTTTTTACTGTTCTATGTCTCAATTCAATTCCATTTCAAATACTAATAATCGTCTTATGAACCTTGCCCTCTCCAACATTTCCTCCAATAATATCTCTCTCTCTTCTTCTATTACTCCATACGTTGACCCTGATTCACATCATCCTTCACTCGCCATAGATTTCAAGCTTGCTCAAACACTTCGAACAAAGAGTATTTTTTCTCCACGTTTCAACTTTTTCAAAGCTGATTACTTACGAATTCCGTGTGGACTTGATGCCATTAATTGATATACTTTCTTTGATAGGCTGGATGTATATGCTGGGCTATTATCGTTTTACACTCTAATTTCCAAATTATTTATTTATTTATTTACCAAATAAGGCGTACACGTATAAAAAGAATAAAATAAAAAAGTACATGCATAAAATTACGACACATATATATCTATCTACACTCCTACGAAACGTTCCCGCAAATCTTCTAGTCCAGCTTGGTTCTCTGTTGATGTGTCTATTGCCCTTCGTAACAAAGAACAGACATGCTTGGCACACTTGCGTAATCCTTCTGAAGATTCGCTTCAAAATTTCCAAAAATACTGAATCTACCGGGTCGGTAGCTTAGCTCGCTAACGCGTCAGTCCGAAGCAGCGATCTACTGTCCGCGGGGTCGAATCCCGCCGTGCCCATGGCTGTATTTGTTCGTCTTGTGTTGTCTTAACAGTCGGCTACTGGGCATAATACCAGCGCTCCATTAATTAAGTGCTACATTAAAGCTTTAAGTAGCGACTAGGCATAACACTAGCGCTTTAGAAAATAAGAAATAAAATGTGGCACTTAAAAAGAATAAATGGAATAATTGATATCGGCTTCTCCCATATGTGTCTCCCTACCGCCATCGCTCAGCATTCGCTTCAAAGGGCATCTCCTGATCTTTGGCATTATCATAGAAAAAAAACTATTGAAATGGCTAAGCGGAAATATTTCGCACACATAGAGACATCCTTCCTTTCTAATAATACAAATCCGTTTTGGTCGTACATCAATTCCCTGAATACATACTCGTAAAAACACTTACCGGATAGCTTTTCGTTAAACAGTGGTATCGTCTCTTCAGCTACTTGTTTTGATTTCATTATGACCGTCCCCTTTTGAAATATAAGTTTTAATATCCTTTTTGGACTTTACAACCAGCAAGGGTCCTGATGGTATTCCATGTGTTCCCCTTTCTACTTTATTTCATTTAAGCTTGTCCGCCGGTGTTTTTGCATCTGTATGGGAAGTCGCAAATGTTTCTACGATCCTCTAATCAGGAAGTGTCGAAATTGTTTCCAATTGCCAACCCATTCCTCTTCTTTCCTGTTTTTCAAAATTGCTCCAGCGAATCATTCAGAATAGAGTCTATGGCGCCATTAACCATTTACTCTCCAGGGAGTAGCATGGATTTATTGAAAGCCGTTCCACGTCAACAAACTTGGTTGAATTAGTCAATTTCGTTGCTGGTTCATTGGATCCAAGACAACAAGTTGACGTCATCTATATGGATTTTGCTAAGGCATTTGAAAAAGCAGACCTTACTGTGTTGTTGGATTAGCTGCGCAATTCTGGCATATCCGGAATCTTTCATTTCTGGTTCTCCTCCTATATTGTCAACCATACTTGTCGTGTTGTTGTCAATGGTTGCGTTTCTTCCCCTTTTCATCCAATATTTGGTGTTCCCCAAAGTTCCATCTTCGGGCCGCTCCTATTTGTATTGTTCATCAATGATCTTTCCAGTTGTTTCCATTCCATTTCCCTCCTTTACGCGGATGACTTGAAGCTTCTACATACTATTTCTTCTTTTGAAGTCTGCCTACTTCTTTAATCAGACCTTACTGCTTTGACTGATCGGTGTACTGTCAATAGGGATTCCAATCCCGAACCATATTTTCAATCCCGGGATTACGGGATTATAAAATCTCAAATCCCGGGATCCCGGGATCCCGGGATTTGAAATTCAAAATACAACACAACAAAATAAGTCAAGTTTCTAGTAAACAGATTATATAATTTGCCATCATTTCAAAACTACAACAATAAGTAAGCTCAAAACTGGATAAAAATTGCATTATTACTAATTTATATTATTGATGCAAATAAAAACAATAATTTTAATTATCCAAAACGTTGACAGTATGAAGACAGATATTAAAAATTACATCTATTACAAATTACAACAAAAAATCACGACCAAAAACCACAACAACAAAACACAACTCTTAGAATTGAGATACATAATAAAGTAACATATAAAAAATTCGGCCAAAATTCAATGGGTTTTTCGGAAGTAACATTGAAGCAATAGCAAAGCATCTAAGGTATCGTCTCCAAGCCTGCTTCTAAATTTATTCCCGATTTTGGACGCCGCGGAAACGGTCGAGAAATATTGGTGCGCCTGCTCCAAACTATGCAAGTGCCACCACTTTCGAAAAGATTCATTTCTTTTGCAATGGTTTTAATTAGATTAGTTTCTGGCGGCATTTCATGATTGATTATTTTCATACTTTTGCAGCTCTTCTTGTAGCGGTAATTGACGACTACCTTGTTCTGGATTCAATATGGTTATCTACTGGGTTCTCTTCATTTCTTTGGCTCCAAGCATAGGGTTCAGCATCTAGATCATTGAAGTATTTTTTTTAAATATTTGCGTTGCTTGGTTTCCAAAATAGAGATTCTATTTCCCTTGGTAAATTTTCGCTGGCACAATGTAGATTCTGGAGATAGCTTAGCTAACCAGATAGCTCAGTACATGGACGCTCTTTTATTCGGTCCAATATTGCAATGTTCATAGCATTCAGAAGAATAGACCGTTTTTCTCCTAACAGCCTAAATACAAATATTGATGAAGTTTTAGCAGTGCATAAATTTGCAAGTTTGCGACTAAAGGCCGTCACAGCCAATTTCACAGGGAGTAAAACTTCAATAATTTTCTGAATCGAATCAAACTCTGTTGCTTCTAATTGCTCTGAATATTGCAGGCCTATTAATGTATACTATTTTTCAAAATGGGAAACTATTCGAGCATTGTCAAGAGACTATTTCATCTTGTTTTACAATCCATTTAAAGGAGACAGTTAAATGCCTTGATCGGATCCGACATAGTTTTAAAGATCGTTATTATTTTTCGTTGGAGCTTTTTTAAAATATAATACTACCTAACGAACTTTCTTTATGTATGCGCTGATGTCCTTCGTCTGATCTAGCGTGTCTTGCAGGCGACCGGTTTCAACGTAGTTAGCTGATTCAGGACCATCCAAATCTTCGTGGTCGTCGTTCAGACCATCGGCTGCTTCATCAACTCTTTAATCTGGAATGGACCTCATATTATAGCGAACATCGCAAACTGTCAAGTGGATACTATGCGTCAAACAAATATGTTGCTCTGTACCAACTAGTCTCCGTACTTTTCGCATTTCGTTTGACCCATCAGTTATGATGGTAACAATGTCTTTTCCTAGAGAAACAGTAAACTCATATCTAGGTAGTTTCCAGCTGTCATTGATATTCTTACTAGCACTAAGCTCCAGTAAGAATTTACTAACTAGATGTTTATATTTATATAGCGCCTATTTGCAGTCAAGGTCCATTCATCAAACATCAAACTGAACCGTTCACCTGAGATACTAGCCTGTTATATCTTATTTTTTATTATTTTCTTTATCCTGCTTGCATAGCCAACAACCTTTTTTTGATTGTTGTTAAAGATTTTGGTGAATCTGTGTATGCATTCGCTAGTATTAATTTCCTCAAATCATTCGATGTAACGAATGCACTAAATGCGAAACAGTCCAAACTTATTTATTTACAAACCCCTTTGTATTCTCTTGTTAACTGTTACATCGGTTTGTTTTGCTCTATTCTTTACGCATTATGATGTGAGCTAATTGTTTTCTCATAAATATGGATTCTATTTGCACTTTTCGAGTCTTGCTGTAACTTGATTGCCGATAATGCTTGACTCCCGGCCCCGAAATCCCAGCCAATTTCTGATCCCGAAAATCCCGGGATTAGAACTCATCAATCCCGGGATTTTCGGGACCAGAAATAGGCCGGGATCCCGGGATCCCGGGATCCGGGATCCCGGGATTGGATTCACTAACTGTCAACCACCTTTCCCTCAACATTCTTTAATTTCTTGTTACGTCCTTTATTAAAAAACCTACTCCTATCCACTTTGACCATATCCTTTCCGGTAGTACATTGCTACATGTAGATCAATATAAGGACATTTGTGTTGTCTTTGATACTCGTCTGAAATTTGAGCCGCATATTCAATTTATTTCACCCAAAGCGTTGAAAGTGGCAGGATTAGTTCTTCGTTGTTCTCGTAGTCCCCTTAATATCTATACTTGTCTCCGTCTATTCACACTGTTAGTGCGTAGCATAGTTGAATATTGTTTGCAAGTGTGGTCTCCTCGTTTTGTGTACTTATCTGATGCAGTCGCGTCCGTCCAACGTAAGTTTAAGTTTGTCTACTGTATAAGTTTAATTTCCCTTATTGTCCTTACAATGAACGCCTAAGATTTTTAAACCTCTCCATGTTGGACGCCCGCAGGTTGTTTCTTGATGAATGCTTCTTGTACAAAATTTATGTTGGGAATATTCCTATTTCTGAATTTGTGCGGGTCTCTGTCCAACTTACCAGATCCCAGTATTTTTTCACCATCACTTTCGCGCGTACTAAAGTATTTTTTCATTCAACATTACTGAGAAAGCTAAAGAATTATAATGGCTATCAGCTTAGTACCTTTTCTGCACCTTTCCTTAGTTTTAAGAGACATATTCTTCAAATATTGCTAGAGCCTGTTCGCTTATAATTTGCTTATGTTTCAATTTTCTTCCCCTATTTTCACTATTTTAGAATAATCTACTTCTTTTTCTTTTTCTTTATCTACTATATTGTAATATTTATTTTCGTTGCTTATAGTTTTTGGATTACTGAATTTTCATATGCCTTTTTTGTTTTAATTTAATCTCTTTTTATGTATATATCTTGCATTTCCATTTTATAATTGGATGTATGTCTGTTAAATGGATTCTAAATAAATAAATAAATAAATAAAGGTTGGTAAGGATAGGTTTAGCAGCTAGAAATAGAGCTTGTATTCTTATAGCACAATAATTTGCAGATACCACAATCAAACTAGATGAAGGCATATGGGGTAACGTAAAGTCTGATTGGAAAATCAGGACAGTTTGTAAGGTAGCCAGGACATTATGCCCGTCACTTGATTCAGGCTAGTACCAAAAACTGCTCAAACTCACCAGGAACTGCTTCAGAGCAATAGTTGAGTAGTTAATGAGATGTGCGACTTAAGAGAACACCTTCTATCATTCTCTTTGGGAGTGTACAGCCCCAAATTGAAACATGTTTTGTGTCAAAAATTAGCAGAAATAGCTAGTATCGCAACTTCGGGTAAATTTAGGAGAGTGATCACTTGGTATTTTCAATTAGACAGTGAAGGGTGGGAAATGGGCCCAAAATAATAGCCTAAAGCTAACTGCGTAAGTGCCAGTCCTCTTCCTCAAACTTAACCAAACTTACAGTCCCGTTTTCCATTCATTACTAATATAATTCACAAATTGGCCTACTACATAAAACCCATTATTTCAAGGGGAGATCCAAATTGTTTGACATGTCCGGGTCTCGTATGCAACCAAACAATTTTTCATTAAATAAATTAAATGAAAAATCAAAATGCAATTTCTATTTTGTCCGTGACTGTGGTGTAACTTTGTGACCAGTTTCGGTACGAAATGGAAATATAAAAGAACCGAAAATTTCCACAAGATTCAATTGAAATATGGCATATATAAAATCCATAGCTCTTCTTCTCAAAATAAATGCATACTTTTTCAGTACCGCTTCAATTTATTTTCGAAAATATAATACACTACTATCAGTTGCAGTTTGATTTCTACTTTAACATTTTTCTTCAAAAGACAAGGATCAAAATACATATCCACCCTTACAAATTTCATATCACCTTTCACCTGCAAGATAAATATCACAACTTTCAGTCATGCTCAACTCTTGACTTCGGTCATCGACCATTAGCTTCATCTATACCATCACCATGGCAACTATGAGCTATAAAACTCTTACACCATGTCCGAGAATCATAAATCCTTTTAGCAAAGAACTGTTTTGCTTTGACCAGTGAAAATAGTTACCAGGAAAATATGATGAAGTTAGTGTTTGATAGTTGGCTATGATGGAAACACCGGAGAAAGAATATCAAGTAGAAGCGTTGCATTAAATTAAAGCAGTGTCTTGTAGCACAAGCGAAATAATTCAAAGCCAGCTTAAAAGTCTCTTACACCGTCACAGATGAATATATTTGCATATATTTCAATTTCAAAGATGAGATAAGACAAACCGTAATCAGATAGCTTTGAAAGACGAACCTGGTTAGTAATCCTACGTGTCATTTGAATTGATTGACCATGGAACTCTCAATTTTCAAGTAGTTTGAAACCATCCTGCTAATTATTTCTCATCCTTCCCCAACAACATCCCTTCAACCGCCAGACATCAATAAACAACTCAAAGTCCTCACTATCATCCACGAAAATTACTTGTCCTTGTTCATTACTTCAATATAATCACAAAGAATTTGTTAAACTCCTTGTCCTAATAATTAATTTCCATTGTCTCTTCTCTACAGTTCGCAGCGAATATCTACCAATTCGAATCAGGAAATCGGGTTAGAATTCATTCTATCCGCCTTCTTTCATTTGAATCTTTGCCATTGCAATCGTGCTAGTCCTTTTTCACGTTGTCCTATTTGTTGTTGGCTGGCGGTACTCAAGTGCACCACTACCACTCACTGCTATTGTCCTCAATTCGGAAGTCAAAAGAAAATTAAACCAATTTCTGATCTATGCTGTCATTAAGCTTCGACGTAGGATTCAATAGAGAAAAATCGTGTAACGGTACCATCAAGAGGTTGAACCTCTTGAAGAGCAAACATGAGAAATGATGACTGAGGCGCAGAGTAGAAGCAGAAAATTACAAGGAAAAATAAATAAGAAAAATGAATAGTTGCTGGCATAGTCGTTGGTGGCTGAGGCGGGTTTATTGTACATCCGATTGACCTTATTTTTCATTGAGTTTGCCTGACAACGAAGAACGGAAGGAAATTATGTGAGGAGTAAAAGGAAATGTACCGTTATTACATTCATGGCGTGTAATTGAGAAGTTGAATGGCTATAGATAGAATGGGATGCTTCCGGTGTGGTTGAGGCGATTGAAGAAGGGCGTGGTGGTATAAGTTATCTCTGCAAGGAATATGAAACTAGGGATTATCATGGACGCCAAAGGAGGTCCTTTTACGGAAAGGAGATCCAAAGATTTAATGCTTTCTTTATTTTGCACATCGAAGCTGAGTAACAGCTGTTGCTGATGGAGAGCATATAACGCAAAACTTTTCTTCATAGAGGGGGTCCCTAATCAGAAAATGTTTTTTTTGAAAATTAAAGTTTCCTTTGTTATTTTTTAATTATTTTTTTCTAACAGTAAGAAAAATATCTAACCTTTCTTATTGTGGTTTTTTTTAATCCATTAAGTTGGCAAAATATTTGAGTATTTTCAGTTATAAGCTCAGAAAAAACTTATAGATTTTCAACCCACGTTGAGCGCGCATATTTATTTAAAGAGAAAAAAATAAAGAGAAAAAAATATATGTTTCACTTCTTATCACTTCTTCTCCATTTTGATTCAACTCAGTCGAATATATCGTTATTTATTTTGAACGAAAAATTAGCAAACTGGATTTTCTTACCAATTCAAGCGTTTCGTCTTCATGTATTATATGTTCTTCATCCTTTGAAAAAACAGTGTGAAAATTACCATGACTTTCACACTTAGCTCCTTGACGACGACAACGACGGCAGAAAATATTGAACATTCCAGTTAGCAAGGACTGAAATAGAGCATGGATGTTCACATATTTCACGCTTGATGTCATTGGTGTTATAAAATACCAAAGGCACAGCAATGACATATAATCATAGTCGTCGTAATCGTCACCGATACCGTACTTTTTTTTCATTCTACATGCTAGGATTCGTGATACGCGATGCGAGAAAAGGACATCGACATAAAACATCCATCTGTAAATATATCGACGTCGTCCTAACGCTATGCTCATTTGCACTCACCATCGTATCGCAGCAATGACGATAGTCACGTCCGTTCTAGTAACGTTGTGCTTGCATAGCTAACGATCTCAGACCGTTCTGGAGCGTTTTTCCCCGATACTTCTTCTTCACTTTGAACATCTTAAATATGCGTATAGAGAGTTAATATGCTTCCATGTCCTATCCACTTTGCATTGCGGCACGAATTAGAGTCATTGTCAAGTGCTCGTCGTTGTTGAAGGACTAACGACCGGGACCAGAACTGAATATTTAAGCCTACGCTGGTTGATTTTTTAAGGGAGCCTTGAAATTGAAAGATACATGGAGAATATTAATGAACGTCGGTCGAGCTCCAGTTTCCAAGTTAGAATGCTTTGTGCAAGATCCTGAATGTCCTTTGAGAATTTCTTGACATAGATAGCTCATTTCAGATTTCTTGAAATGATAGCTCATAAAGTAACTCTAATAATTATAGGGTTAAGAACTTAGTTCTCGGTGAAATCATGATTGGTTAGATAGTCCCATTGATAGGAACTCCCAGAACCCAAATAGTACTAGATAAAGTGTGAGGAAAAAATTCCCGTCAACATTACCATCGTTTTAAGTTTATTTGACGCGATTCCGTATTAAGACTTAGCATTAAAGCCTATTGGCATCTTTAATAGACTGATAAGTCCACAGCTGATCCAGGATGATGCAAAATCCAGGATGAACTGGCGCACAGGGGTGGTACCATTGAGTCGAGTGTGCTTGCATCTCTTGCATGTTGGAGCGAAGACTCTTTCCCTATGTAATTAGCCTTTACGCTCGGATACACTATCGAACATTGAATCAATATTTATTTGCGATGAGAGCTGGGTAGTGGTCTTATTCGAAGCAATGGTCTAGTACCCTCTCCCGTTTCAATCGTTTCCTTTCGTTTCACTTTGATTTAATTTGATTTGATTGAGCATGATGATTGAAGATGGTTCGTTCGTAGTTTTAATGGAGTTGGAGTTTTAGTTGTTGTATGTTTGATTGGTGGCTCATTTACTGTGGGGTCAATATGGGTATTGTTATACTTTGCTTTGTTTTCGTCGAAAATGGGGGATAATGTCATGAAACATTGAAGCAATGAGTCATCTAAGTTGAATGGGAGTTTCATGCAGCGATAAGATTAATTTTCGGGTAATTTCACTCTTGGATTAATATGCTGTGGCATGATGACTGGATTTGTGCGATAAGAGTACTTTGCGACTTGTTTATTGTTTATGAAAATAAGCAAGATAATTAAGTTGATAGAGAATTCGATCCCATTGAAAGGATATTTAAGTTTTTCCTGGTGAGTGATATGGACTCTAATGCAATAATAAAATTGGTATCGGTGATATTGATGGATACCAAAGTGTGTTTGGTGAATGCAGATAGCTCAAAACATTTCATTTTTGGTTAGACTAACAAAAAAAATGAGCCTTAAGTTTGTGAAAACACGAGGACTAATAAAACAGATAATTTCGCTGCTAATGGTATTCGGTGGGAGTGCTTTTGATTTTTCCGAGATTTTCCTAGGGTGAAATTTGAAACAGATGACCTAAAACTATTTCCTGAACAAGTGTTTGAATTATTGGTATATACTAGATCACCCCTACGCCCCTCCTCTAGCTTTTCTGCTTTTCGTCACTCTTGGATCTTTTTTAACCTCAAAACAACCTCTGTTCAATATACCCCAAGGTTACGCATGTCCAAAAGATTTCTCTTAAGTCTGACCCCAAATGCATAACCGGATAGATGCCATCTAAGTTCGGCGATTTGAAATTTTCAAAAGACATGATTGCATCCCTGACCTTTTGACTAGTGACCCCAGATCTACCTGTGTACCAGCATTTCCTACTGCTGAAAATAGGAGGATGTTCGGTCAGAGGCGCAAATGCCTTCTGCGCTTTAGTCACCCGGAAAATGAGTTCCAAATAAAGTCAGTAGACACTCCTTTTTGGACCTGATAAAATCACCATTCGAGCGTTTTAGAGAGTCGAACCATAGCACAAAAACTAATAAATAGCATGGAAACAACGGTATTGTGCAATATTTTCCTGATGGAAGAGATTTGCTGAGAGTGAAGGATTTACCATCAGCTGGCACCTGAGAAGAACCAAAACGAAAATAAGTTCACTTTATCATATGCAAAAGTGAGAAAAGCAAACGACAGGTGAGAATGTATGTATCCATGTTAGGTGATAGTGTGTTGGCGTGCGTATAATCCCATCAAGAAACAGTAAGCGCAACGAACAGCGGAGATATTCCTTTTACTCACCAAACGGTATCAAAAGTAGTATTCCGCGTTAACTACCTTATCGCTTACCATTTTAATACTCAGAAAATATTTTAAGAAAACCAATATTGCATAATTCGTTAAAATTCGTTAAAATAGTCTCTTTGGCAAAGCACATGTATATTGCCTAGTGGGAATGAAAAACGTATCTGATCGCAGAAGCGTTGCTTGGTGGGGTATTGATCCTTAAGATGCTCACCAGATTCTTATATGTTCTATGCAAGGCTCTGCAGGCAATCCACTCATCCTCAGTATTGTGGTTACAACCCCGATTGAGTAGTTTCCAGGTACTTTCCCTGAAAGTAGTTTCTCCTGGTACGTCCTGCCACCTCTGCTTTTACTGGTCGAGCAGGCATCTTCATAACTACATCTTCATAACTACTTATCCGTGATTCTATTTACTTTGGCGATTTTATTATACCACTAGGACACGCTCTTTCAGCAAGAGTTCGATTGAACTTAGCCCAATTAGTGTTCATTGGATTTCTCCCTTCCACTACGGGTGTTGAATATGTGGCTAAAGAGAGCACCAAGTAGTGATGATCAGAGAGTGAAACATCATCCTATACTGAAAGAAAAATCTTGGTAAAATCAACAATTTTCCTTAGTTGTTTTTGCGTCAACTACGGGCTATAGGTAAAACAACCATAAAAAAATAGTTGATTACTGTTATGCACCATGACGCGTGGTTGGTAAACAACGTCCGTATACATAGTACGAAATATAGGCAGGGGAGGCGTGAATGCCGCAGTCGAATTTGGTGAATCACAATGCAGCGACAATGTCGCTGTCAATGCAACCAAGGCACCAACCAAATTCATGTTTTTTTTCTTTTGTATTGCTAAATCCTGTTGTATGAGGATTAGGTTGGCTTATCACAATACACATCAGCCAACGCTTGTCTATTCCACCAGACCATTCAACCTAATTCAAACAGATTTAATTCAACCCAGTGGTGATGCCAGCCTATGGTAGGTATCACCGCTAGTGGTGCGGCAAAATTAGAAATTTGGCAAATTCTGCCGCTGCGGCAAATTCGGCCGCAGCCATTGTACGCGTTACCATGCAAAACAGTGCATTCTAATTTTTTGACTGCGCTTTGCCGCAGCCCACTGCTTTGCCACAGTGGAAAACGCTGTATTGTGAACAAAATAGCGTCATACAACGTAATATAAAGGCTTCACAGCATAACATGAATATGAATTATATCGAACAGCAAACCGAACACAATTTTGCCATGTGTCATATGAAACTTCTATGATAGAATAGGAGCATGAGTATGAGGAGTTTTTGCATCAGCTAGGGCTATAGTGAAAACAACTATAAGAAAATTGTTGATTACTTTTATGCACCATGACGCGTGGTTGATAAACAAAAAAAATTTCATTCGGAGCATGAAAAGCGTCCAAATGTTGAAACCATTCTACTTTGCGTAGAATAATTCCAAAGACGTTGCTCACTGAATTACGTTTGTTGAAATCAACTATTGCAAAGTAGTTTAAGTACCATAAAAACTGTTGATAATTCGAAACGTTGAAGTTTGAACTAATTTTCGTGGTTATGAAACAATTAAAACAGTTGATTTCATGAACCTTTCGATAGTTTTTGTATAACCAGAGCCAACTTCTTTTATATCGTTAAATTAACTATATTAACATAGTAAAAATAACTATTTTCCGTAGTTCGTTTAACGATTTTGAATGAATCGTTGCAATACTATTAAAAATAGTTGAACCAACCAAGAGTTTTTCTTTCAGTGTATACATGCCATCCAGTTATTGATCTAACTACTCCAGAGGAACATAGTGATACATCAATAACCATCCTTCTGTTTCGGGTGATAAAAGTGTTGAAAGTCATCAGTCCCGCAGAAGTTATAAAATGAAAGAATTGGCGTTACATTTGCTGCTGCCCCAGCTGGTGTGCTGGTAGTTATCATCGCAGGCCAGCAGAAGTTCTAGTCTCTCCGGTTTAGGGTACTGGACCACATCTTCCAACTCCTATATTGGTGGCGGGAGTAAGGAGTAAAAAAAAAGTAGGATAAGGCGACTATCGCGAGTTTTAGCCTGCCATGTTTCCAGAACTGCACGACGACCGATGACAGGTCCCGGCTTGAAAGCTGTCTGAGCATGGTAGCATCAAGCAGATTGGAAATTAGTACACAAGTCCTCGGTCGTGTTGATCTTTCATCATAAAAGATCTTTGCCCCCGTGGTTGAACTGAGTCCGTCGATTCTGCTGCCTCGAATATTTGGTTCCTGCACAAGTGCAATGTAGGGGCAAGCTTGAATTTTTGTGAATTTTCCGCTCAAAAGATATGACGAAGCCTTGGCATGCTGCAAGTTCATCTGAACAAATCTTATACCTTCAGGAATAGAAATGTCCGGAATTTCGCAGGAACCCTTAGACAATGTCCGCGACCCCAGTGAAAAAAGTTCAATAGAAAAGAGTTTCTACAGGATCTCTGCGTTTTGCTCTGAAGATCTGCCCATACACAGCCACAAGAGTTGGGGCTTCACCATTTCTTGATTTGTTTAAATTTAACTGCATAGTAAAAAGTAGCCGTGTGTCGAGAAACTTCTCTGGTCAAGTAGGATCACCAGGTTGAAACCATCTTCACCGGTGGTCGAATTTTTTCTGGGTTCATATACTTGATGATCCAGTGTTTCCTATCGATTAGATCGGATTCAGTTTACCGAGCACTTGCTCTACCTACTTGTGATGTCAGTTGAAGGTAACCGTCCACAAACTTCGCTTGCCTGAAGTCCTGACTCCGCTAGTCTTGACTCCGCTATCTGTCGCCTCAGTTCGTTCTTAATGATAGCTGACTGACCATCGGTCAGTTTGCCATCGTTGTTAGACACACCTATCACAATAATGAGAGAAGAAGACGCATCTTCTGCGTACGTTTTTCCCCTGCTTTCGTGAATGTGTGCCAGAAGGACCAGCCTCTACAAGATCTCTCTCGCTGATTTTGGCACTTTTCGGAACCTTGTGCTCAGAAACGCAGGGGTCGGCTTTCGCTTCAAACTTGCGTTTCTTTCATGCGCCGTCACTGACAGATTCGGTACATTTCGTTTGATCCCTAGGTCCCTCCTTGCCTTTCTACGTCGTCGCTGATTCCCTATTTGCATCAGGTATCATCGAGTTTTTGAACTTTTGCAATGCTCAATCGGTGTGGTTTTGCACCCATTCAATGGTTCAGGACATTTTTGCTCTGAACTGGCAACCTTAGCATCACCATTTGACCTTTCTTTCGCTACTCCAGGTAGGGTCAGAAGTTTCACTACCTAACATCCAGTCTCCAGGGAATCACCTGCAGTAAGCATTGCATTGGTCTCTCTGTCCATCTTTGCTGACAGCTTGCCCCTCTTGTGCAGTTTCCTACGTTGCCTGCGTCTGAGAGCCTCCACAGGGTTCCAGAGCTCAGAGGAACCAGAACTCTTAATTTCTGTACCACCTGCGGGCGTCTCATTTCCACTAGCCGGAGCTGCCTCCTTTAGTGCATCCCTACTCCTCTTTTGTGAGCATTCAAGAGGAAACATACCTGTATTTTCCCCTGGTACGGCCGTTGTCGGACTTTCATCTGACGCTTTGCCTTTCCCGAGCCTGTGACCAGAGGAGATGCTATCAGCAAGTTTGGAAATTTCCTAAGCATGAAATTTTCCACAATGGTAGCCTGTGATCTTCCACTGCAACCAGGGTCCTCCATTGGAGTCGTACATGAGGCTAGGGCCTGCAGAATCCGAGCTCCTGCGGTATTGAGCACGCCCAGCACAGGTGGATTTCCAGACTGAGTCTGGTTGCCACCTGCAGAGATGATTTCTTTTAGATTTAGACGTTAGTCGTATCTTACGACAAACTGGGTTTGGCTGTATATCTATTCTACGATTGCTTCACTTTGAAGCCAACCCCCATCCACAGAGGTAAAGAATAGTGGAATTGATTGTAAACGGCATCTCCCATATGTGTCTCCCTACCACTATAGCCCCTTAGCTTGGCATCACCATCGCTTACACCTTGAACTGGAATCATTGCGATAGCCTAGTTTTCCCATTCGTGTGAGTCCAAAATATAATGAAATTCAGTTACCCACATTGGGCGCATCTTCTTTCGAAGCACTGATCTGATGCACATGGCTTTGAAGACATTTTAATTTCACAAGATTCCATTCAGGATGGAAAAAAAAATATTTCTGTAATCTTCTTGTATTTACGGAAACTCGAAATCGATTCAATTTTTCAACAATAAATCATTCTAACCATAATTTACTGCACAGAAAATGATTTAAATGTATCATTCACTTGTAGACTATCCTATTGAATCGAATCATGCCAGTAAAAATGTCAACATCGTTAATCAAGTGCTTTCATATGTCATTGGTCGCAACACAACAAAGGTGGTATCTCTTACATAAATTTTTTGAATGCCACGCACTTTATGATAGATAGGATAGGGAACAATCCGAAGTACATTTTCTCCATTTCAGATTTGCAATCTTTACATTCAAGCTTCCATGCACATGTTTCCACCACTATCACTACATCAGTTTCCAAAGCATATGCTTTGCTTACCAAGTGGGTATCTTTTCTCCTAAAGGTCTTTCGATTCGGATTTTCTTTATCGATTTGATAGTACTGCTGTCTTTTGTTGCCGTCAAATCTCTTTCTCACTGTGATGAAACTACTGCAACACAGGTCGTACCGATAACAATCACTTCGCACAACAATATGGTTTTGCCAACAGAAAAATGAATAGAAATTTGTGCAAGTAAATGCATCGTAATCTATGGCTTCAGTCGATGTAGTTGCAATATTTAGTCGATCGAGCCAGGCTTTAAGTCATGATCGGGTGCTAGAGAAACATTGAAATTGCATTTGGTTGGAAAATAATGATGCATGCGTTGGAATTTACGTGTGGTAAAATGATTGCAGATAAGAATGACAGTAGTAGTAGGTATTTTGCTGTTGTATAGTGAAAGGTAAAATTCGCGAAAAATAATATTTTGCAGTTCGACTTGAAGAGTGATTCATTTTTTTAGTTTTCTCATGAAAATTTGATCGTCCTTAAAACATAAGGAATTGAATTTTTACCCTCATTACATATTCACAAAAACCTGCGACCTGATTACGTGAAAATATCCGAACGCTAATCATGCTTATTCTCAAAGTATTCTTAAAATCATATCTTAATTATATTTTACCTCTTCAAAGCACTGCGTTCATCCCACAACGCCGTCAATGTGTTCGCTACAGCCAAAACTACTCTTGACATTAATTATGACATTTATCACCGAGTCATTTATAGTACACTGTTTCCAGCGGCTGTTTGCTGACAAGCGATGGAGCGTGCCACTAACCATTATGTGTAAATTAATTGAATTATTTTTTACTTCCACCTTGACGGCGACACTCGCTCGTTGGTAGTTCAGCGTTTGCGGTCTTCGAATAATTTAGCATCGTACATGCCGCTTCAATCCATGTTTGGCAGGTCAGTACCATTAATGTACGACATATTCGAATTACATCCCGGAAATATTATCGTTTCCATTCTATTAGGTCAAGGAAATGTTCATTGTTCACAACGCCAAACCTGTAACCTGTCACACAAATATTGACGTTCTAAAAGATATCATAGCCACTGCGTTTTGTGTATGCAGGTGGGAAACGGAGAAAGGGAGGCATTATTCCTACGGGTCGTTGTACTTTATAGATAAATTCACTAGGTCGCAGCCCATAAACTTACAACAAAAAGTCACAATCGGCTGCTATCGATATTAGAACTAAACCTACATTCAATTACTGTTCGATCTCGAGACAATATTCCCACCACCACTTCCTCTCCCGCAACATTATGAACACATTCGAGATGCACTTTTGAATCGATGTAAAGCTACCCAAACATTACTCTTCTGACTATTGGAGCAATCCGAACAGAAAATCAAATCGAATGAATAAAAACAATTGAAAAATCGTGCTCTAGGAATATTTTATCGATATGAAAAGTCGAGATGGAAACAATTCAATTTTGTCGCGAAGAGTAGAGAAAACCTCGTGCACGAAACAAACATACAACTGCACAGTGCTCTCCAGCACATCTACGAACCTGGTCCAAAGAGGGTAGTAAAAGAATTGATCGTTTTCAGAATTGAATGGATGCCCTCTAATCCTTGATCTTTAATCCTTGGGTATTTTTCTACGGGTAAGTCGAGTAAGAATGGTATCGAACGATAGTATGCGGATGAGACGAATAGTTTTGTGGTTGTTTTTGATTTGGTATTCATATGTGTATGGAAATTGTATTGTTTGTATATGGATTTTGAATTTTTATTGTGTTTCTAGAGTTGAAAAGTCGGAAAAGTAGTTTCTCGTGGAGAGTTTGTGGTACAGTTTTATAGACGGTATGAAATATTTCATGTTTTTAGTAACATCAAAGTTGTTTCAGATGGTCTATGCATCTTGAAATAGTAAATTGGAATCATGAAATAGAAGATTTGGGAAGGAATTAGTTGTAAACCATAAATGGCAAAATTAGAACTGTTCATTGCACTCAAGGTGCACAGAAAATTCTTGTTTTTTGGCTGATAGTCGAAAGAAAAATTCCTCTGCCCCATTGTTCATTTTCTTCCATTGTTGTAGTATTTACACACTCAAATTACCACTATCGATAATTTCCACCAAGAAAAGTCGCAGTAATACAGCTTTTGCACTTCTATATAAGTAGGGAACCTATAACGATAAGATAGAATTGACTCGTTAAAAGTATTGGTTGGCGTATGTCCTTGTGCTTGTGAAGAAACTTTATAAAATAGTATCAAAAATTAAACCTATGTGATTCAATTTTCCTAGCTTTCATAAATCATCAAATATTTGTATTCAAACACCAATGTCTAATGTGATGCGTGATATATTTCCTTTTTTTTTTTGTTTTTGGCAGATATTGGTGCTTCGATGGCAAATTACCCCAAAATTTACAAAATTGAAATAATTCTAGCTTCTAAAGAAAATGTTGGTTTTGTAAATATGAATATTTAGCATTATTAAATGTTTATTTCTGCAGTCTACTACAGAAACTAGTTTCATCGAACTGCTTTTGTGTTTTTTTTAAATAAAAACTGAGTTAAGCCATTTGTATTCCAAGTTTTGCATTTTCCGACAGTATAAATGAAAACGATCATTTGATATATTTACTTTATTTTGCATTTATTTTGCATAATTATGTTATTACGACTGTTCACCAGGGTTTAATGTGAATTGAATTAAATAACTGCAAAGCTTCATTTATAACTACCCGGATATTTCAGGTCCTAGACATTTGAAACAATCGACATAAAAGGCCTAATAGTTTGCCTCCATTATAAGTATAGATTCAAAAACAGAGATTTATTCATGCTCATCAATCCCTAGCTCAAATTATTACCTACCACAATTCGTGCTTTCGATGCGCTAACTCATCTGTCACTCATCTCAAATTTAAATTTACGTGGTAGTAGAATTACATCTGTTTTAACACTTGAATCGAAATACTTCTTCCACTTCTTCCACTTCTTCCACTACACTCAGAAAAAAATCGTTGTAAAAATAAAAAGTCTAGCGCATCAGAACCGCAAGAAAACTAATTTTCGAAGAAATTGTCTTTGAGTGACAAAAAAATGTGGAAAGATGTAATATACTTTTTTGTAGAGTCATATTAACCATTCCTTATCCAAAGCAACAAAACTCAACTATAACACAAATGATGAAAATGTTCAGTGCTGGCAACACTTTCCCAACGAAGCAGCAATAAGTTTACCATAACAAGCTCATACTTAAATCAACTTATCCTTTGAATTTCGTTCTCATTGGAGGATTTCATCGAAAGTTTCAGCGGTTAAACGTTGTTTGAGGCTGCCATCCGAAAAATGTTCAAAACTTGGAAAATTTAAAAATTGGATTTCTTATTTTTATTGCAAATGCTTTGCATATGAGTACGTAATTTGAGGCATCTGTTCGTGCAATATTTACGAAAATGGCTATTGCTAGTTACCTTGTGTCAGCAGCAAAGCAAAATATATACCAAATCTGCTTCGCGTTAAGTTAAACCCAACCAGTAAATTTCGTTTCGATTGAATCACTGCGCTGGAAGTTATACGGGTGAAAAGAATTTTAGGGCTACCACCCTCAAAACTTTTCAAATTTTTAAAGCGTTAATATTTGTTGTTAATTTTCGTTGTAGGATCATCCCTATTTGCAAATCTAATAACAATCACTTAGTAAAGAAATTCCAAAAAATTACCTAAATGGTCACAAAAATGCAATCCATGTGTGTTAAATCTTAGTCAACATCAATACGCTCTGCAAATTTCACGATGATCAAATGTTTTTGTCAGAAGTAATGACAAATCAAAATTTGAAAAAAAATCTTTGCCTACTTTTAGGCACGCTGTACCCACACACGGCTCAAAATTTCCAAATTTTTAACATAACAAGCTTAAACCATAATAAGATTTCATTCTCAAACATTTATCTATCTGCTTGGAGAAATATAGGAGTACCCCAAAATTCACTAAAACGCTCGCCGTCTCCAAAAGGTTTAGGATATCTGAATTTAAGCAAATCATGGACCTACCTACTATATACATCTACGTTCTCCGAAAATTTCAGTTCAATCGGATCGGCTACTCCAGAGATTACCTCCCTTAATCATTTTGCTGATATATATATATATATATATATATATATATATATATATATATATATATATATATATATATATATATATATATATATATATATATATATATATACAGTGAAACCTGTGAAGTTGACCACCTCCACAAGCTGACCACCTGGCTAATTTAACCAGTTTTTCCTAGGTAAATTCGTTCCTAATACAAATACACCCTTACAAGCTGACCACCTGTCTAACTTGTAACTTGACCGTAAGTCTGTAAAACGTCACATTACATTCCACCTTTCTAAGCTGACCACTTTGGTTTTTCTATGAAAAATCTGTCTAGCCACTGAAATGAAAATAATGAATATATATAATTTCGCCACTGTGACATAGTGAAAATTAACTTTTTTTTTAAGTTTGGCTTTGCTTTCTAGGTTGGAAGAAAATTATTTGTAGTGAAATGTATTTATGTTTAAGATTATTTTTTCTAGGCGGAAAATGGCACAAAAAAAGACAAGTGTAGAACTAAATTTGCTTGCGAAAAAGGAAATTTGAGAGGAAGTCGACGCAAGAAAAAGCCAGCGATTTTTAGCGGAAAAATATAAAATAGTGAAATCTACAGTTGTTAGCATTATCAAGAATAAAGAATGGATTTTAATAGCATTTAACCAAAATGTTAATCTAGAAAGAAAATGGAAATTGAAGAAGACGCAGCTTGAGTCCGTCAAGTTCTAGAATTTTTTAAGAAGTGCCGATCAAAAAATATCCTAGTGAAGTGACTGGCCCATTACTTCAAGTGAAAGAATTGGTTGCGAAATAATATCCAGTTTAGAGCATTATCCGGTGAAAGTGCAAAGTAAAGCAATCCCACGACAACCCTCGTACGGGTCTAGGGGTTGAAGCTGGTAGAGAGCTTCATTACAATTTTTTTAATCATTGTGGATTCGAGTGTGGAGTGATTAATTCCACGACTCACTTTACCCCTGATTTAAATCAAGTACCTAATCAGAGTTAGGTGAACTCAAAGCTTGGTGCGCGGACCCTCGTCCGAACCTGGATTCGAACCAGGGATACGCTGCAGCTCATCAGCCAAGTTTAATTGAAACAGTGTTTGAGCTAACAAATAAAATAGAAGCTAATGCACTTTATACGAAGGCAAAGCAAATAAGTTTATATGACATATAATATATTTCTATAGGCGCATTATTTTGTTTCTTTTCATAAATCTCCAAGCTATTTTTATTGTTATGCAAATGCTCTATGAAACGACAATTGTGTTTAATGAAAAACAAGCACACCTCTTTAAACTGACCACCTGCGTATCTTCACCGACATCAAGCACCGTAGGTGGTCACCATAGAGAGGTTTCACTGTATATATATATATATATATATATATATATATATATATATATATATATATATATATATATATATATATATATATATATATATATATATATATATATATATATATATAATGCAATATGAATTTTCGGCGAAAAAAGTTTAATACTAATTTTCTTCGAAAATTAGTACAAAAATTGATATGAATCAAATATTTTCAAATATGATTTGGTGTCATAAACGTTTCTTTTTAATTCAAATGATCAGCCTTCATTTCAATAACGCTGTATCGAAGTGATGTTACATTCAATGATGAAAATTATGATATTAAAATAACATTTGTGTAACAAAGTGGAATCATTTTTATTGAATGTGAGTGCTTATTTGATTCAAATAAAATTCGATTTTTATTTAAAAGTGTTTCAACTTTTGATTTGAATTTGATTCTATTAAATTTTAAGAGGTCAAATTTTTCTGAGTGTACAAATAACAAAATATCTGATTGGAATAATTCTGATTGGAATAATAAAAACACAGACCAAGGAAACTGTTCAGGCTAATTTGAACATTCTTTTGATAGTAAGGAAGAATTTTTCAATTAATATAGATCGTTAAATGTATTTAAGTAAAGTAATTAATAAACAATTAGTTGGTAATTAGTATAAGTCAATACTTTAAAAGTAAGCTCTATAAATAACATACCTAAGTTAGATTAAGATTAGACCGATAGACACTGAATACGAGGGCAGATTACCCTCGAAATATCGACATTTGTCACAAAATTCAATATATCTAGCTTCGAAAGGAAAAATCGGTTTTTTATTAAAATATTTTTTTACAAGCTAGGAAAAAATTGGTACACATTAAAAACAATTTTTTGGCAACTAGCTGATTGGGAATTTCCGTAAATATCAGAAATTTCAGAATATTTAGCACAAATGCAGGTATTAATTCTATTGTTAAAATAACAAAAACAATTCGATAAGAATTGTTTTTATTTTATTTTATTTATTCATATTTGAAAATTTTTGATTTGGCGTCATATAAGTTTCTTTTTAATTCAAATAATCTGACCTCATTTCAATAACGCTGTATCAAAGTGTGTCTTGTTTGTTTTAATGTTTTATTTTTCATTCAATGATGAAAAATTTTGATATGAAAATAAAATTTTGATATGAAAATAAAATTTTTATAATAAAGTGGAATTCAAATAAGATTCGTTTTTCATTTAACTCTAAAGATTCGTTTTTCATTTAAAATTTCAACCTTTGATTTAAATTTGATTCTAAAAAATTTAAAGTGGTGAAATTTTGCTGAGTGATGCAACTGCCAGCCATTTTGAACTAAGAATGAATAGGAATTGAACGAAGGAAATCCTAGCGATATAACTGTATATTGCAATTTATTTTCTTTAATATGGAAAAACTGAAATTAACAATAGTATGTATTTATCACCAAACGACTATACTCAAATCTGATATCTTTAAAAAAAAATAATATAATTTTTTTATTGAATATGGTTTGTTATTGCTATTTCAAATAGCAATAGTTGTATTTTGAATGCATGTAAGAAGACTTATATGTACACATATGTATAGTAAAATGAATATATTGCAATTAAGAGTAATCTGCTGCAACTTCGGAGTTTTATTCACTGTACAAAGAAAGACTAAACGACAGCACTGCTCGTAGTTCTCTTCTCTTAAATCCTCCCCATTAGTTAAAATGTTGTGCAATGAGCGTTGACTTTTTCCAATCATAGCTTTCAACCTTTAAACCTGATCCTTGAAGTCAGAGTCTCACCCAGGAGGCGTTTGCGGGCTGTTGTGGTGCCGCCATTTCATTGACACTTGTCGGGTGAAGCGAACGTGACTCCTGAATCCCGTTAGGCCAATGACAAACACGGTGGCTCCAGCGAAGCGTTTCCCGAGAGGAAAACCGTGTCGGTTTAGTTTTGCACTACAAAACCGAGAGGCTTCCAAACCGCGGTGTGTGTCATCACAATGCTAAATGAACACATGCCTGAACCGACTCGGTTTTCCTCTTGGAATACGTTTCGCTGGAACCGCCGTGTTTGTCATTGGCCTTAGTGTAAATATTTCGTGATTCGAGTCAGAGCTTATTTGTTAATAGTTAGCGTAACTAAGAAATGCAGTCTAGACATAGGGCGTCGCTTTGCATTTCGACCATAGAAACTGTTGCGGTTGGCAAAAGAAAATTCTCGAAGTAATTTGCTTCCTCTACTACATTTATAAGTGTTTTCGGTGAAGCCAATACACCTGATAAGGCTAATAAATGTAATAGAGGAAGCAAACTACTTTGCCCTTCATATTTTTGATGAAAAATCTATTCAAGTATTCAAATTAATTCAAACTGAGATTTTCTTCGTGCACAAATCGAAATACAGCAGTGGCGTGGCGTGATAATTTACTGTAGGGAAGCAATTGGCTCATGTCCATGATTGATTACGCTTTCTGCAAATTCGTCACATGTAGAGAACCCCTCTATAAAAGCACGGGGTCGTGAGAGTAGACATACTGTATTGTTATGAAAATAAAAGTTCACAGTCCTTCACACAAAAAGAAAGCATATCAATATTTTTCAGTAAAATAATAACATTCCCAGAACTAAAAATATAATATTTAAAATATAAAAGTGACTTAATTTCCAAGAATTGAAAAAGTTTAAATTTCTGAAGCTTTTTAAGGATGAAAATCTTGAGTTTATTTTAACGATAATTTTATCAATTATATCGACGTATGCTTTTCGGAATTTCATAACAAATTTCTTTCTATATTATTTTTTGAAAAACAGCGAATGAAATCGTTTTGAATATAATCTGATGTGCCGGAAAAACATTTGTTTGGTTTTGTTGAGCTCACAAGTATCGGTTATGTACTGTCAAAAGATTTATTGTCTTTTCCCCCTATTGCAAGAATCCATATTTTCATTGTGACTATGTAATGCTTGTTCTTGACATCCTAAATGACACACAATGCCTATTAGAATCTTCATTATTTCTCAATTTGTCCAAACTTTGAGCAATGTCACGGACTATTTATATTGACTACTCAGCAATTCTTCAATTAACCAGAATCGAACTTGGAAAGTAAAAGGACTGAGTTGAAATGATCAATGCTTTTCACAGCATTAACATTATTTAAATTACAAAAGCTGATTCAAACTGTCGAGTACATCCCTTTGTTATAGAGAAAATTGTAAACTCGGTTTCGATCGATCCTTGTTGATGATGTCATATTTTCAGCAAATAACGGAGATCCATAGAGAAATTAAATAAGTTGACAAATTGTAAAATGCTGACCCACACAACAAGTGAACACATTCATCTATTTCAACCTTTCACTATTTCAAACATCAATCAAAAGTATCACGCAATTTTACACAGTATTTTCACACATTCAATTCTACATAATTCTAGTCTTCAGCTTCACCTATTATTACCATGCAATATTATTAACAAATCCTATAGGAAGCAAATTCTTCATTGTTTCCAAACAGATCGTATAAACACATTTTTTGTTAAAAACGTCTCAGTCTATTTTATATGGAGTCAAATAAACGCACATAGATGCAGTTTTTACGTTGCTTCCAAGTGGTGGTTGTTCTCTCATTATTTTTATTCTGTGGTGCTGTGTGAAATGTTCACAGTTTGTTTTGGGAATTTAAAAAAAAAATGTTTATACACGATTATTTCACGATTTCAAAAAAGATACAATGAATTTCAAATTTATGTCAGCCTAAGGCTTGTTTCACACGTACGAGGTTCCATTCGGTTCGGTTCGTTTTCGGTTGTAACCGAAAACAATCCGAACCGAATGAAACCCCTTCACACATACACGGTCCCTACACGGTTGAAAAAAATGGTGTTAGGCTCCTTTCACATTATGCGGTTCCGACAGCACGGCAAAAAACCGCACGGTGAAATTTTTCTAGTGGTGTGAAGAAGAGCATAGCCTCTTTCACATTTCCCGGTTACGGCAAAATGCCGTGGCCGTACCGTGTAGCAGCCGTCTACTGCCACTGCAATCCACGGCGACCGGACACACAGGTGCACGTCAATGAGTACAGGCTTTCACATTAAATGGTTTCAAAAGACACGGTCAGTCAATCTCAAGCGAATTAAATTGCAATTCATCAAATAAAGCAATAGACATTCGATAATAATTGAAGAATTTATTTCCATCTTTCCCTAGATCCTCGAATAAGGTATGAAATACTACACTTCTTCTCTCCTTTTGTTGACAGGATGCACCCAAATATGGCGTTTGCGTTGTGATCTTTTTTGGTGACGATTATATAGCCATAAGCGTAATACAATAGTTTTTTTTTGCTCGTCATTTTAACTAAACAGTACACCATTTAATCACAAACTGAGCTTGTGACAAAAAAAAACCGCGCATAAACCGTATAGTGTGGACATGTTGCTAATTCGGATTTTCAGCGTACGGTTTTTCGCCGTACTGTGCAAACCGTATAGTGTGAAAGCAGCCTTATTTTGATAAAAAAATATATTACGATACGTTAATACATTAAAATCCATCCAAAAAAAAATATCAAATAGATATATGCAAACAATATCAAACTCAAACTTTAAAGTTATAGTTTTTATAAATAGTTTATATAAATGTTTTGGATAAAACTAAATATAAACATGATATAAAATGATTATAAATTTGTTTACTATGGCAAATATCATATTGATATAAAATTTACTATGCCATTTAATAATGTAATCTATCAAATCGATTCGCATGTTTTATACATGATGTTTATATCTAGGAAAAGTTGAAATAAGAAAAGCTGTCTTAATTAGTAAATGAATATTGAAATAGCATATAATTTGCATGAACATAGCAAACATAGCTTTCCAATTATAATTAACTTGGAAAGTAAAGTATATAAGCATTAAAATTCTTTATAAAATGAAAAAAGAAAATATGAAAAGGTTAAAGAGTAAGGTACAAGCATGAAAAGTATTGTTTCACTTTCTAAAATATCTATTTTACGGGAAAAGATTTAGGCTTACATTTTGTTGTACGTTTTTTTCACTCTACGTAATGCTTATTTAATTATTAACTACTTATCCGTTTTTTGTGAGTATGCAGCCTCTTGCCTCGAATAATTTATTAGGTCTTCTTCGTCAATAAATATTGGCTGATGAAAATCACCAAATTCAAGAAATTTATATTGACGAGTCATAATAGTATTATTATTTTGGTAAGAGTAAATATTCAAAATTTTTAATATATTTACTTCTTCGCCATCAGCTTTCGTCATAAATAAACCTCTTCAAAAATGGAAAAAATTACTTCAAAATGCTACTTTATAATAATTAATATCATTATCACAACTATTAATTCTCTCTAGAAATTGCTCTTTGTATTTTTTAGACTTGATTAGAGTTGTTTTTCTATGTGAAAACGAACGGTATTTATTAAAATTATCCCATGTATATACTTTTGGTGATTACATTAAGAGAATCAGCTGATTATTTTAAAAATTTTGGATGATTGGGCTCTGATATTTAAGTATAGAATGCATCTCCGGTAGCTAAGCTATTAATTAGATTTTTTTCAAATCCTTAATCTCAGTGTAAAATGTCGAATGGAGATCTTTTACTATGCTGTCTTCCTTCGTGCTGGTATCTTATATAAGTAGCTTTGCATGTACAGCCAAAAAAAATCTAATATTTGAATCGTACTCATTGTTGCAAAGAAAACGTAGCTTTAAAACTAAATCCAGAGTGTGCAGAAAATCAAAAGATGACTTCAAGGGTATTATTTGACTATTAACCACGATAAAATATTGTTGAATATTACTTTTGTCGTCACCTACTGCAACAATATATGGAGGCTTTTCAGCAGAGCCTTGTAAGTAAGTTTCATTCGTCGATCCTCTCTGAATATCACATATAATCAAAAGAGAACGATTAAAAAGGGCTATTTTGATTTAAGGTAATGCTAACTTACTCTCTTAAACTGAATGATTCTTTCAACGGCATTTTCGTCCGACAACCTATTATACTTTTTTTTACCGCAAGGAGCGGGATGCAAAAACCGCAGGAGATTCAATATTGAAATTGTTCGACCATTCCAATCTATGCAAAAATTATGATTGAATGTAGTTATCTAAAATTTTTGCATTTTGAATGTAGATTTAAGTAAATATTATTTAAACTTTTTTCTCTATCAGCTTCTGTATACAGTATCTTCTTTCCCGTTTTTTTACTATAAATATTCAAAGCATGAAAACCGAATTTGTTTTGTTTGTAAATAGGATTTGAACGTTTCACAGGCACTACACATTCATTATCACTCTCACTTTCTACGCCTTGAAGACTATATGACCTGGATGACTATAGAATTGACACAAATACTGCATAGATATATCCTCTTTTATCTCTACTCCAACTTTGTTTCTAAAACACAAAAAAATTGCTAAATGGAACATTAGTACCATCAAAAAACGAAAAAAACGAAATCTTTGTAAGACAAGCGATGAACACCATCCGACGTACACTTTTTAAAACGCACAATTTTTCTAATTTCGGGATATTCAGCCGTAAGAAGTAGCCATTCGAAAAAAATTTCACTTAATACGGTCAACTATCAAATACACAAACTACGTAATTTGCACCTTCTAAGTACGCCCAAAACTAATGCTCTGCATCGTCAACTATTGCACAATCAATGCTGCAGTTTATGCGTGCTACTTTTTTTACGCCAAGCTGGTGTAAATTTGATGCTCAATGTGTTATAAATATGCATTTTTCAAACGAAACGATACGAATTATATGCGTAGAAGCTAATTAATATTACATTCGCGTGTTGGCTCTTGTGGTGGAAGGTTGTAGCCGGAGAATTGCTGAGAAATTTGCTTTTCTCCGAAGGACAGTCTTTCTCTGGAATTGACAGTACGTGTTTCAACGTGTCGTAAACTGCGGTTTCGTGTTCGTTGCGTTGTTTGAGTCACTTATGTGTTTGTGTTGTCAATGATTATTTAAGGTCAAACCCACCATAAACGCGTGTTGTCAAAACCGATGGCTGATGCATATCGTTATAAGCCAACCTAATCCTCGTAAAACAGGATATAGTACTAAAAAAAAAAAAAAATTATATTACTGATATATCAAATCAATAAGCAAAAGATATACATTTTAATAAACGTAATATAAACTTTATAAATATATAGTGTAAAAATTAAATTGATTTTCAGAGTTGCATAATAAGTATATATTTTTCGTATAAAAATGAACTATAAAAGCTAGTTTTAGCATAAAGATGCGAATTTTGGTATAGATCAATGTTATAAAGCCGCATTTATAGAAAAATAATGGATTTTACCCCAAAATTTTCAACCGTGTACACGGTTCATATTAGGTTTTGTGTTTTTTCATTAAAAAATTCATTAAAGTCTTCAAAAATTTCCACACAATCGTTTTTTCATGCCTCTTGCGTTTTAAATTTATGTTCATATTTTGCTCAAGTTTTGTCCCACAGTGCTATTTTAGATTGCACAGGACAAATCAGCCGACCCACATCAACATCTTATAAAGCGCTCATTTTATCAGAAAAACTGCGACTGATAATTTCAAAAAAATTATAGGTGATAATAAAACTAACTAAAGCTGACTAAACTAACTAGGTAAAACGTCTAAATATTTCAAATTAAGAGATCCAAACTGATAATTTATAAATTTGAAAAAAATTCAAATGATCCAATCAGTTTGAAACCGATTCTAAACCGTGCATCTGTGAGCGCCTTGATTGCTTTTTGTTTCCTGGACACGAATTCATACCTAATAGAAACCTAATGAAACCTATTCGTGCTCAGGGAGTATTCGGTTCTATGCGGTTTCTATTAGTCACCGAATAGAAACCGAATTATCGTTTCACCCTTGTCGGCAGCGACCGAAAACGAACCGAACCGAATGGAGCCTCATATGTGTGAAACGAGCCTAACGTAAGGGAAGCAATGCTTCCCTTGCTTCCATGAACGCCACGCCACTGAAATACACCAACTCATACACAAACACCTGAAAAAGGAGCATGCATGTAAAATAAACTAAGCCTGCTCGTGTAACTAATAGATTCAAAAATGCCAATGAAGGAAATAAAAACTTGTTAAAAAAAAAAGCTTAAAAACGTTAAGTGCATTTTCAAATACCATTTTTTCAGTACAGTGAAACCTCTGTATGTTGACCACCTACGGTTCGGGTTGATGTCGGTCAAGATACGCAGTTGGCCAGTTTAAAGAGGGGTGCTTGTTTTTCATTAAACACTATTGACTTTTCATAGAGCATTTGCATAACAATAAAAATAACTTGGAGATTCATGAAAAGAAACAAAATAATGCGCCTAAAGAATTATATAACATTATTTATTACCGCCAAAGAAGTCATATAAACTTGTTTGCTTTGCCTTCGTATAAAGTGCATTAGCTTTTATTTTATTTCTTAACTTAAACACTGTTTCAATTAAACTTGGCAGATGAGCTCCGGCGTATCTTATGAGAGAGTTAGACAATTTAATGGCCTACTTAGCGCTAGGTACTGGTATCACCGAACTAACTATTTCAAGATCGGCAGTTTTCTCTTCTTCGTCGGTTCGAATGGTCATAACATCTTCTAAAAGTTATTCCATACGATTGCCATCGAAAGGATAAAATTCATTTGAAGCTAATAAATAATCTTGAATGATTTGAGGCAAGACTGAAATAATTGACTGTAAATTTACTTCGTCAGCATCATACAATGATGGCGTTAAGTTGAAACCCGCTCGATGAAAACATTTTCTTGTTATATCTTCTGTCACCTGAATGAATCCATCTTATCGCATCTAAAACAGTTACTTTTCTGACCATTTCGTAGGTTGAGCCGGATTCAGTATCTATCATGGATATTAAGCGTAGCAAAAGATTTTTCCGATAATTTAGCTTCGCACGTTGAATAATGCCTTGGTCCAAAGGCTGGAGCTCAGATGTCAAATTTGGAGTCAAGAATTTTATTTGTACATTCGAAAAAGAGGTCTCAAGTTTATGATTTGTAGCATTATCCAATAAAATTATTATTTTTCTCCCTTGTTTTTGCATTTCTTTATCTATTTTATGTAACCATTCCTCAAAAAATTGCTGTCGTCAACCATGATTTTTTCTTCGATTTTTGAAGTGCGGGCAGATCTTACATCTTAATGGAATTTGTTTTAAAAATCCGTGCCGTTTTAGCTTCTCTCCTGTTGTACTACAGCATAGCAAAATGCTCAGTCCTACCTTTACACTTTTCGTTTTTTGCCACAATGCTTTTGGCTGAAAGTTGCCTATAAAACAAATCAGTTTCCACATTAAACTGGTCTTCGACCTATATTCCTCTAAAATGTCAAGCTTTATTTATGTCTTCAATGCGCCGCTGCGTCATAGTCAACATTTGCACTTTCACTGGATAATGCTCTAAACTGGATATTATTTCGCAACCAATGCTTTCACTTGAAGTAATGGGCCAGTCACTAGGATGTATTTTGACCGGCACTTCTTAAAAAATTCTAGAACTTTGTCCTTGAAAGGCTTGAGCTGCGTCTTCTTCAATTTGCGTTTTCTTTCTAGATTAACATTTTGGTTAAATGCTGTTAAAATTCATACTTGATTCTTGATAATGTTAACGACTGTAGTTTGCACTAAAACTCGTTGGCTTTTCCCTGCATCGAATTCATTTCAAATTTTCTTTTTCATAAGCAAATTTATTTCTACACTTGACTTTCGTTTTTGTGCCATTTTCGGCCTAAAGGAAAAACCTTAAACATGAATAAATATACAAATAATTTTCTACCAACTTATGCCTAGTACTATACTCTTCGCGAAACGAATTCAACGGTCAAATCCCATACAAAAAGAGCTTTGCTGACGAATTGAAAGCTCTTTTTGTATGGGATTTGACCGTTGAATTCGTTTCGCGAAGAGTATAGTACTAGGCATTAGATGCAAAGCCAAACTTGAAAAAAAGTAAATTTTTACTGTCACGGTGGCGATATTATATATATTCATTATTTTCATTTCAGTAGCCAGACAGATTTTCATAGAAAAACCAAAGTGGTCAGCTTAGAAAGGTGAAATGTAATGTGACGTTTTACAGACTTACGGTCAAGTTACAAGTTCGACAGATGGTCAGCTTATAAGAGTGTATTTGCATTGGGAACGGATTGAGCTTGGAAAAACTGGTCAAATTAGCTAGGTGGTCAGCTTGTGGAGGTGGTCAACTTCACAGGTTTCACTGTATAAGTCTTTATCATTGATCACCAGTTTACAGTCGTCGTGAACAGATGCTTGAGAATCAATATGCAAGATAGCTGGACAGCCTTGGTTGCTTTTGAAAATTACTTAAACGATCGTAAAAATGAAGAGGGTTCCAGTTAGTGATGGGTAAAACCAGCACACTTTACTGTGCTAGCACACTTCGCACACCACACTTAAGTGTGCTAGCACTGTGCTCCTAGCACTGACACAGTGCCGCACACTGAAACAGTGCCGACACACTGGCACAGTGCCGACACACTGACACTACCGGCACACTGACACAGTGCTGACACACTGACACAGTGCCGACACACTGAAACAGTGCTGACGCACTGACACTGCCGACACACAGGCACAGCCGGCACACTTGTACTGGCAGGCACACTCCACACTGATGTGCTTGGAAACGAACGCTGTACGAGCGGTGTTGATTTTGCCCACTAATATTATGTGTTTCGGTAACAAGGCGTTGTTTGCATTGCAGAATGTGTACACATTTTGCGGTTACGAAAGCATTAGCTATTGAATGCATTAGCTGATGAATAAGATAATTAGGGAGCGAAAAAAGGCAGGTAAGATTTGTTATTCGTATATTTTCTGGGCGAAAGCTTTAATTTTGAGTACACGACCGATGATTCGTGTTTTTCTAAATGCTGCAGACGTCTTCAAACGGGATGAAAGTTTAAACACAGATACAAATACGTTTATTTGCGGTACATCTGGAAGAAATGCTTTCATGTTGAAAATATTTGTGGAAAATAGGTTTTGAGCAGATAGAAGGGTTTTGTCGTAACATGCAACGATAAAATGATAGCGATAAAATGATCTGATATAGATAGAAGCATGAATTCAGGGACCTTTCTGAGTAGCTTTGGGTGAAATTTCCATACAAGTCTGGGAAAAAGCAGCCTAGTTTCGAAGATACAGCAAAATAATATCCGCCGGAAAACCGTCCGGAAAAATTGAAAGTAGCTCTAAAAGTGGTAAGTAAGAAAAGGTTCAGATCCTTTTTGGTTCGATAGTTGGCTTCTCCGGCTGTGCATTTTGCCGTATCTTCGAAATTAGGCCGCCTTTTCCCACACTTGTATGGAAATTTCGCTCGAAACAACTCAGAAAGGTCCCCGAATTCCTGCTAGACCAAAAAAATTTTTTTTTCGAAAGTTGGACATTTTTGCCCCATGTTCCCTATCAAAAATTTTTTTCGTCCTTAAAATATCACTATCGCACTCCCCGACCACTTTCAATCATCGAAAGCGCCGTAAAGGCAGTTGTTGCCAAACTATGGCCAAAAAACCCCTTACTCCCCTACAAAACCGAAATATTTGTATCACAGCAATAGGTCTTGGCCTGTTATGTCCGAAACAACTCTAACCAAAAATTGGCCGATTTCAACTACTTTTGCCCTAAAAACTCCTTTAATATTTGAATATTTAAAAATATAGCACTACTTAGCATAAACCTTCTATCTGCAGCAGATCATTTTATCGCTATCATTTTATCGTTGCATGTTACGACAAAACCCTTCTATCTGCTCAAAACCTATTTTCTCAACGTGAAAGCATTTCTTTCAGATGTACCGCAAATAAACGTATTTATATCTATGTTTAAACTTTCATCCCGTTTGAAGACGTCCGCAGCATTTTGGAAAACACAAATCATCGGTAGTGTATTCAAAATTAAAACTTTCACTCAGAAAATATACGAATAACAAATCTAATCTGCCCTTTTTCGTTCCCTAATTATCTCATTCATCAGCTAATGCATTCAATAGCTAATGCTTTCGTAACCGCAAAATGTGTACACATTCTGCAATGCAAACAACGCCTTGTTACCGAAACACATAATATTAGTGGGCGAAATCAACACCGCTCGTACAGCGTTCGTTTCCAAGCACATCAGTGTGGAGTGTGCCTGCCAGTACAAGTGTGCCGGCAGTGTCAGTGTGTCGGAAGTGTCAGTGCGTCGGCACTGTGTCAGTGTGTCGGCACTGTATCAGTGTGTCGGCCCTGTGTCAGTGTGTCGGCACTGTGTCAGTGTGTCGGCACTGTGTTAGTGTGTCGGCACTGTGTTAGTGTGTCGGCACTGTGTCAGTGTGTCGGCACTGTTTCAGTGTATCGGCACTGTGTCAGTGTGTCAGTGTGCTGCCGACACACTTATAAAGTGCCACACTCGCGCAGCACACCAAAGTGTGCTAGCACACTGTGCTTAGCACGCAGGTGCTGCCCATCACTAGTTCCAGTCCAGTCGGTGGTGATATTGGCTTAGAGAAAATAACCAAAAAGACTTGAATGTTTATCAATGGCGATTAGTGCATTGTTTGTAATCAGGATAAAGAATGAAATCGGTTGCTTTCCTTCTATCAATTCAATTGCTAATTGGTTTGATTGATCCTGCGAATGAGTGGGTCTCATTTGCAATTGAGAAGGCCAAATTATTTCTTGTTTGCCCCGTTAGGCTAGGATATATTTTCAGTGGTTTACCTCTTTAATTTTATTGTTGCTATTTGTACTAAAAAAAAATTTTTCGCAAAACGTTAATAATTTTTTTGCATCACCTTCCCTCACTAAGTAAACCAGCAAAAATTGTAATGTATCAGAACTGTTGATTGTATTTTTCCCCATCTCTTGCCAATCATTCACCCAAACAATTCACCATCAACTTTTAAACTATTGATACTCATTAAACTTATGCAGCCACTGCTCCATATTCTTCTGCAATTAATTAACATTCTAATTGTCCACCACCTCACATGCCCATCTAGCCCAGTTCAAATATTTTATTATGCTTGCCAAGCACCACAGTAACAACTTACATATGAATATATGTAAGTAACCAATCGCTCGTATGTTATCTGCTGCACTTGCTACTGCAAATTGAAAAACTCCCATAATTAAAAGCTTCCCGTTTATAGTTCAGAGCAAAGAAAGTGAACGAATGAATGAACAATCACTGGAAAGGATCCTTTATCAGATGAAAAAACTTTTATTGCTATATCTGTCTATTGCTAAATAGTGTGGGTTGTATTGAATCGGGATCGGTATCAAAAGCTAATATCGATTTCCCGACGAACATTGGAGAATGAACATAATCAATATTAAATGGTAATTCCTTGCATCATCATTGGGTCAGTAATTAAAATTAATGAAGCTGAGAAAAGTAATTGCGCTTGGAAATTTATGCAAAAAAATACAGTAAATTAAATAAATTAAAAACGTTTAGTGATGAATTTAACATTCTTTATTGTCAATAATGTGGAACTTATTCTATATATCAATGTATCTGAAAAACTGTAAACTTTCATATATTTTTTTTTCCGAAATTTATTTATTATAATCCGCTTCTAAGCAATCGGAACTCTTGTACCATCTGATAAATTGAAAATTCACTTGGGTTTAATGCTATGAACAATATTTGATAATGAAATTTCAAAAATTTTAAATAATTGTCCTTAAATCTGAGCCTACTTGCATGGTATACAAAAGAGCTTGTGTCATTACCAATTGAGGCTACCAAATAGTGTTGCAAAATTAATAATATTTGCGGGAAAATCAGCAAAATGTGTATAATCTAGTTTCGAAAATTAAATTTACTTAAATCTTATACAACTTTTTGATTTCCATTTCCATAATAAAATGACAATAATATATTTTATGCAATAATGAAATTGAGAAAATTTCATTAGCAAATGTAAAAAATAACGCACTGCTTTCACCGCAATTATTAAATTTTTCCAATAGCCCCAAAAATAATAATTATAAAAAAAAACTACGCACCCTTTATTATCAGACAATAAACTTAAACATTGAATTGCTATTTTTTACTGCATGGCCTGCGATAAGCTCATTTCAATTTTCTCAGAGAGAGTTTTAATTCAGCTAAGCGTTTTTGCTTCGCTTGCGAGCTTTAAGCTCTAACTCCTTTGTTTGATGCGAGAAAAATAAGATAGTTTGAGTCTTGAATATTTCTTGTTATTGTAGAATATTCACAATAGATTAAGGGCTGTGTTTTCGACGAAAGTTTAGAAATTGACACACAAAAATTACAAAACTTACTCAGCCACAATAACACATGTAGCGGTTACCAGCAGGTCGTTACGGCGGCTTTAGTCTAGCGACCACCGACGGTTGGTTACGGCGGCGTCAGAATAGAAATTAGGTATTGGTTTTGATGCGTATTAATAGACGTAGTTGATGTGTTTTAATATTTGTTAGATTTTAATAAAGTATGTTTTGAGAGTGAACTCCCTAGTGTCCTTCTTTGTATTGCGAACTCTCTCGTATCCTTCTACATATGTAGGATTGGCAGCCCTACACAAACATACTAAACAGACATCTATCGGCAAAATTCATCTAATGGATAATATTCAAGTCTCAAAATTTAGTCGAAAATTCACAATTTTTTTTTGTAGAAAATGGGTAGAAAATGACTGGGTAAACAACGTGGAAATCCGAAAATTTGGCGAAAATGACGAGAAATCGAGGAAAATTGAATTTTTAAAATTGAAATAACCTGGCTGTAAAATAGACAAACTAACAAACACTGCTTGTTGGACTAGAGATTTCATGTTTATATTTTTTTTTTGTGACGAATAATGTAAACGTAATCAAAGGTGTAAGTAAACGAGAGTGAATTAAATGGTCAATGTTCCCAAATATGACCATATAGAGTTACATGAATATTAGTTTGTCAAACATTGACGAAGAAGATTAATTTGGGTAAAACAGTGAGAATGGCAATACAAGTTGGCCATTTTAAATTATCTAAAAGTATCTACGACTGAATCAGAATGACAAAATATGGGAAACGAGAAAAATTATATCTTGTGAACTACGGTCTTTTGAATTGATGGAATATTGTCTTGTGCAAGTTAATCGTGGCAATGGCGTTACATAAAGTTAATAGAAAAAATCGATTTGTGTTGCTTGAGAGGGCCTTGTGTCACAATGTAAATAGAAGTAGAATTTTTTATGTAACATGACAATATATTGCCAGCACTACTGAGTGCAGAAGATGCTTTAATGGCCCTAAAAATGTGACCTTCTTGGTCCTATTGTGCCTTTTCAGCGTTCGGTCCTGAAAAAATATCCACTATATCCCCAGACGAGACTTTGGTTATGTGCCAGGTGAAGGGAGAGCAGAGCCAAGGAGCTCTAGTTTCACTAGGGCTGGACAGGATATAAAAAGGTGCTCTAAATTCTCTACCGTATCTCAATAGTATCTACAGAACTCTATTCAAGTATAGCGCCTGACAACAGATTGTAGAGCAAACATTGTATGGGGCTATGTATTTAGGTCTTAAAAACCATTTATTTTAGCTCGCAATGCCATGCATTACAGTTCTAATGCAAAAGCATAATTGTACCCGCTGCAACCAATTTCGGGTGCTAGATATGTTAGAAATTCAATTTTCATAATTGAAATATCAATAATAATAGTTAATAAGTACAATCCACACCTTGCTTTGAGCTAGAAACCCCAGATATTTGTAGCGATTAGTATTGTGGCGACCACAAGGCTGGCAACCTTGCCACAAGATTCTCGCACCGCGTCGTCATCGTCGTCACTCACAAAGGATCTCGCTCTTGATCAACAGCCGTCGACCGACGCGGTCGTGCCATCGGCACGACCACCGCGAATATAGTTTCACTTTACTTTGTATTTAGTTAAGTTGTGTGTTCCATAATAAATATCATTTGTGTGTAACCGCGTCTTTCATTATGGTAGCACATATCGTACAGTATGTTGGGAGTGGCCTTAGCACAACTTAGAACCAGACCGAAGTCCAGAACCAAGAGTGCTAAGGTCCAAAAAGTGGAATGGCTAAAGCCATTCAAGAGGCAAAACAAAAAAAAAGAATTGCCCCGAGAGCAGGGTGCCCTAGAAATGGCCGTGAAGGCCCCTCGTCCGCATTAGCGGAACACCCTTTAACCAACCCCGACGGATGCTGGGGTGCCGCTTTGCTAGCTCGCTGCGGCTGGGGTGGGTTCTTGACAAAAATGGGGTTGATTAGCTCTCAAAAGAAACGGGATACTACGTGATATTCATCCGTCATGAATTTGTAGCCGCAAACTGGTATTTAAAATACCCAGGGACAAAAGGGGGCATAGTTCCGTAAAGGAAACCACCCAGGCTCTGCAACATGGGCTGACTAAGCAGACCCAGTGCTCGTGACAACGCACGGAGCCAGAAAATTGAAAATCTAAAACGGTAGAAGGAAAACGCGCTTCCTCTCTTTTCAGATGAACCCGGGTGAGGCAGACAGCCCCGGGCCCCCGATGGTAGTGGAGCCCTGACCCCGATGGTCTGGGGTCCTCCACCCTCTGATACTGGCCATCAAATGCAAAAATTCAAAAATCTACATCAAAAATCACCAGAAACTAATTATGTTTGGCCACTATCCCTCCCTTAAAAGCTGAAAATTCACGAAAAACACTATCTAATCATATGCGGACCAGGCCATATGCGGACCCTGAAAGGGAAAAGTACTTCTCGGGCCTGCACGCAATTAGAAGGCCAAGCGGTTTCCAAATTAAACAATCATTATTATTTCCTTTATAGGAAAACTTATTCAAACTTAAGATAGGCTTATAGCTCTAACCTGAACATAAAATATCCAAAAAAAAAATTTTCTTTTTTCTTTTCTTTTTTTTCTTTCTTTTCTTGTAGAAAGAAAAAATAACAAGTGGTGTTTAAATATAAATCCAATTTAAAGTGACTTGGAGTGAAAAAAAACTGGTAGAATAATTTATAAACCTTACTGATATAAATAATTATTAAAGTAAGGTAAGCTTCTATAATTCATAAGTATAAGCATAATGCAGGAATGTTCCCGAGTGCATTGAACTTACAGCGCCGTTAAATATGACGAACAAAAAAAAAGAATATTATTCGACTAATCCAATCGCTATACATATGTTTTAAAGAGCCATCGTATGTAGTCGACGTTTCGACGAAATTAGCACCATGTACGAATCACAGGTAAATGGCAAGGAAGAATAAGTACAAACTAAGCATGAATCGTCTATTCGAAAAATAACTCTACTAAAGCTAACATTGTACATGGAGAGGATTTTTTATTTTTCTATTCTCTCAACCAAAAATGAATTGTAAAATGGATCTATGAAAATTAAATGTGCGAGAATTGGATCCAAGTGGAATAATATTTTTTTTCTTTTTCCAAACGAAATCTACTTTCTTGAAAACTTCTAAACTAGTCCTTACGCGCTACACACTACATGTCCTCCAGACATTAACAAAAATATTGCATTTGTCAGGAAGCTCCTTGACCTTTTCTATTATATTTTTTTTTCATTTCCTTGTTGCGATTAAATGTCTTAGGATTTTTCTATTTACTATAGATAATCCTTGCGTGTCATGTTAATACAAATAATTGCTTCTAAGGATCTTTGCGATTATTAATGGTTTCTGCTTGACTTTTGAGTAGAATTTTAATGCTTGACCTCAACTCTCCGGAGTCAATTGCTAGTAATCGGGTGAAATTTAACGGAATTTAAAGTTTGAAATAAAAGAAAATGCTGCACTTGGAACCATTTCCGGGCTATCATCTGATTTTGAGTTGATATTAATGACGCTAATTTATGCGAATTTTCTAAGCTTACGTACAGGTTCTATTGGGGAATTTTTGTCGGTCTGTCCGTTTCGAAGTGTTGGTTTGTGGGCCTGTCCTTGGTCAATGACCGAGTTGGTTACTTCCTATTTGTCTAAGAAGGAACCACTAAATACTGGTTTTTTTTTCTATCTTTTCATTTTCAAGCCTCAGTTTTTTTTTTATTTATAGCGCTACCTTCACCCTAACGTTAGATTCAGTTTGCAGTTCACCTCGATGTTTAGTTTCTTCACAAAAATGTTAACCACATCTCAGTCTTGTTTATTTTATTTTTCAAAAAAAAAACTTTCTCTTTTTCCTCCTTTTGGTTTAGGTACACAAATGTTTCCATTTGATTGAAGCTATGTAAATGCAAAATAATTTATAAGAGGAGAGAAAGACAATTAATATAGAATCAGCTAATTAGCTATTCGGTCTCTTTGAACCTGAGAAGAAGCCATTCCCAACAAAATGCAATTCAAAAGGAAAAATACTTTTAAGAAATCTTTTTGAAGGAAACATCAAAGCTATTGTTAAATGCCATACAAAAATAAAATTTTAAATAATGACCTTGTATAGATCGATTATATGATCCTTCTTCACTTCTGAGCCTAATGATCTTGAGTACAGCCAAATGTGCGTTTTTAAGTGTAACAGATAAGTTGCGACTATGAATCGAGTTTCTCATAATCAAAACAGACTTACAATCTAAGTTATCCATTAGAAAACATTATGGTTTGAAAGAAAAAAAAACTATATTTCCTAATATTAATTGAAGTTGCCCATCAAAATTTGCAAGTGTAAAAATCTATTTTTTTGAACGTATTACATTCCATTGAATATGAGTTTCGCACACTAGAGATCAAAGGCAAAAATGTGGGATTCATTAGTGCAAGGAATTATAATTTTTTTTCGTTTTACAAACTGAACATGATTAAAAGAAGAATTGGTTTGCAATTATTCTTATAAAACTACGAGGAAAGAAAATTTAACACTATAAGTTGTAATTCAGGATGAAAAGACATCACTTTTCTTTTTTTTCAAATTATTACTGAAAACCTTTGTTTTCATCTGTTCCCACACAAATGGACTACAACGCCTTATGCATGTTCGTTTTTATGTTATTTCTTGAAGAAAAATTCTTTGCAGTTACCTTTTATTCGTGCGTAATCTTCGGATCTATCACCTTGAGTTCGCCTTTCGGGTTCGGTCTCGCTTTGGTTATTCGCGCGAATATTAAACGGAATGTGATCAGAAGCCGCAGCAAATTTCTCGATGTGCGAATGTCGACTGGAACAGATATTCATTAGATGCCGACAGGATTATTCTGGGGATAGTTGATGGACGTGATGATGACAAACGTGCAGGTGTATGGCAGCAGAAGATAATAGCCAGATGCTATATGAATTGACGACTCGACGTCGATCGCCACCTTGAGGGCTTAGACTTTCACTAGCTGATGATCCCGCCATAGCAGCGAAGTACACTTCCAAGTTTATGTGCCATTTGGCTAATTAAGCTGATGAACTCGTGATCGCTCTATGAGCCGATTTTCTAGTGGACAGCAATCCTCAAACGAAATTTCATAAGATCCATTCGACCATATTGTATAAAAGCTATTGCATCCGCGCTGAATGCGCCCAAGTAAAAACGTGTCGATATTTTTTCACTACAACATTCCGTAGACATTTATTCGCGTGGTACGTTGTATCACAGAAAAATAATCCAATCCTTGTCATTCGTGTATATTTACACACCACCACGATTCACACTTTAGGATTAATTGTCAGCGATCCGCGGATTATTTTCCGAATTTTTCCTTCAAGCAAATGGCACCGCGACCATCACACGCACCCCAACTCGGCCTCACCACCCTCTTACACTTATGACATCCGGCTTCTTCTCACGACGGCCCAACAATCACTCTCCCGTCTCGAGCCACTCTCTCCGTCACCCACCGAAACTAGCTTCCCGTCGCCATTGACTCATGGCTGCCCTGAGAGCATAAAGACATTCGGAGGGGTGATGTCCATTTAAAATGCATTGAAGAGAAACCGACCACTTTTCATGTATCTTCAATGTCAATTCCCCTCTTTATATCCTTATTGTCAATGTGACAATTAAACCAATATAAACAATTTGAGTCGGTACGCGAATAAAATCGTGTTTATTTTAAATTCAGATGAATTTCGTGTCGAGTCGACTAGTGCGGTTCACAAAAACGTTAGTGTAGAAGTGGAAACCGTGAGTTTTACTAGGTGAAAGTGTTTGAAAAGTGAAAAATTGCATTTAAGTTTGAAATGAAGTGTGTTGTCCAGAATTGTGGCAATCGTTCGCAATCCCGGCCATTTGGAGTTTCTTTTCACAAGTAAGTAATAAACAAACGATGTGTTTTACAAAATTTTGTGTATTTCGGAAACTTTTTACCAACGAATGTGTCTATTTGAACCTTTTCAAATATTGTTTACATATTCACGCGAATTCTCCGATAGCCATTTTGATTGCTGTCAAAAAAACACAAAGCAGTAGAGTGCATTAATAATTTCGGGGCAAACTCCGAGCGGAAACAAAATGATATAAAAAATTATTTTTATTGCACGCTTGGTGAAATATAGTTTTCTCCATATTTCCAGAAAATGTACCAGTCAGATTAATTTGGACTATTTTTCTTGGATTTCCTGATCTAATCATTAAAAAAACTTCAACTTCAAATCATTTACATCAACATGATTTTATACAAATTCAGGGAAGAAGGCTGCTGAATGCTGAAGCAATTCCAAAAGAAAGTTCCAAAATTGTAAGTAAATGCATCATATGTATTAAATTTGAATAAAAATGTTTATTTTTTATTTGCAGAGAAATGAAAGTAATCACCTTGGCTAGCTTTTTACTGGAACGCCTATAAGTTCATCAGATATGATAGCAAATCAATTAATGCCGATGGTATGAAATTTTGACTTCGTTAATTATATTCAAATACAACAAAAGTATAGTAAAACCTTATGTTTGCTAAATTTAAATATGCCATAAGGCATTTATACTATTTTTGAGTCACGTTTATAGATTTATGGCACAAATTCATAATATATTTGAGTCTAACTAATATTAATCAAATATAATCAAATTCCTAAATTTTCGATACCTATTCATAATTTTTCGAGTGAAATTCATAATTTTTTTTAGTCAAAATCATAATTTTTTTGAATCAAATTCATAAGTGTTGAAAATGTATGAATTTGATTTGAAAAAATATTAATTAGTTTATAAACTAACTTAACTAAACTAACTTAAACTATTATAAATTTGTGCCATAAATCTATGTATTTGACTCAAAAATGGTATCAAACAAGTATGCTGAAATGAAAAAAAAATATTCCGTGCCTTTTCAGCCTTGAAGTTAAAAACCAATGTACACAGCAAGTTGAAAAGAGTATAAATAAAAATATAGATTACAAAAAATTATAAATTATATTTATAAATCTTAAATAAAATTTGCCTTTTTTGGAATCACAAATTGTTTCATTGTGTTCATTGTAGTTGCTTTACACATAGTATTCAGTACAAAATTCCTAGATTTTATAATAACGGAATTGATATTTTGTATTATTCAATGTTTTCCCATCACTTACATCGGTACCAAGCATTGCCAAGAGGTAAGCCAGTATAAACGGATCTAATTTTTTAAGCCACTTTCTTGTTAAATAGTTCTTGTTATAAGTTTGAAAAAATATTTAATTAGTACATTCTACAATTTTTATGCATTACATGTATTTGTGTTCTGTTTCCATTTCTATCAGGGCAAAACAGTTAATCTACAGCAAAGCAACGAATAATCCAGACTACTGTAGTTTATTTCTACTCCCTGTTTCGAGAATTCGTGCGTTGATAATAAGAAAGCTAAAAAATACCAAATAAGTAAATAAATATTAATCATTCACCTACAATATTCGAAATTTTAATATTTGAAACTATTCACACATAATATGTCCCCATCAATTTGATAAATGAGGAATTACCTACGCCCCGAAAATTTCAATCTATCATCGGGGTCGCAGGTGATGAGGAAAAGTTGCCATGCCTTCGGCCCCTCCGAATGTCTTTATGCTCTCAGTGGCTGCCAACCAGCGTGCCGGGAATACGTTCAAAGCTTAGCTTTGACTGCGTTTACAGGGATGGCAAATTGCAGGCCCTGGTAGTCAACATCTGCCAAGTGCTACATATTATTAAAACAATCATTTTATATAGCCCACTTACTTGGCAGTCGAGACTATGTGTAATGCAGAAAACCCCGATATTTATGGGAATTTTCGCTATGAATTAGCAAATATTTTTTTCTTGTAGCCATATTTTATAGCTAAGGCTACTATATATAGCATAAACAACCATAAATGGAGCAGTATATTAAATAGTATTAAGCGCTATGGGATTTTTTTTTCCAGCGTGGCCGGGGATTCATCTATGTCCCTATCCCATTTAGGACCCCGCTTGACTTTCAAAGTATAGCTAAATTTATGCTATCGCTATTTATCGTATGGCTATCAGACAGAATTTTTTTTTCAAATCATGTTAGTGTTCCTTTTCTTAATTGTATACGTGACGTTAAGCATGGTAATAATTCTTCTAAAGTGGATTTTACACCAGGGTTCTCCGATCGCTGTTCCTACTCCACAACCCATCCTTGTGTCATCCGTATATCAGATTTGCCCCCATTGTACGAGAAGGTGGGTCATCTTCCCATATATTCTATGATGTACTCGTAATTGTGAAGCTCAATCTTTTCTCGGAAGTTGATTTAGTCCTTATTTGACCGCTGAAGCTCAACCTTTCAACATATTCTCCAGCTTACAAATGTGGTCTATTTCTCCAGCTTACAAATGTGGTCTATGTGGCTGGCACTAAATCTGTATCAAACTATTTGATAAAGAGATTTCCTTTTGCTTCTTTGTTCTGCTAGCCATTATCATCAACTGCTTAATAATTGGTTACTTTCCTAGTACATGGAAACATCCTGAAACCCTGCTAATTCACAAATTGTCTGACAATATTGACATTGTCAACACGAGACTCACCTCTCTTCCCTCTAAAATAGGGAAGAATCCACTCAACTCATGCTAAAGCAGTTGTAGAGGAGAATGTCTTTCATGCTCGTCAGTTTAGATTCCAAACAGGTCATGGCAGTATCGCTGCTTTACAGGTTTTCACAACCCACATACAACCGTCTCATGCTGAGACAAATTCTTGACAGCTTGTTTAATCGATGTGGAAAAGGTTTTCGATTTAGTTTGGATCAATGGCCTGATCCACAAAACTATTACTCTTGACCTCTCTCTATTCTTGACCTTCTAATCCACTTAATTCTCACCGTTGTCCACAATAGATGGGGCTTTGTGACGCACAATGGGGATAACTTCAGGCTCTTTTCGCTTGACTCCAGTGGCCTTCATCATTGGACCCATTCTTTTCAATATATTTACTTGAGATATTCCTAGAATAAACAACCCTCTTGATGATAAGGAAAAGTTTTACGCCGGTAACCTCTTGGCAAATTGTTGTGCCCACAATCCAAGGATGTCAGTAATAAAGCTCCAGCGAGATGTTTATTGCATTCAAGTGCCCGCGACAACCACCTTCCAGAAGGACAAGGTCCGTTTAAAACCTGAAACTTCGCATCCGATGCCACTCCATCAAGTCGTCGAAGAGGATCAAATACCATGGACTAATCTTTCAGCCCATGCTTAGAACTGACCCTTAGCAAAGATTCATAAGCTTACGAAACTACACCCTCTTTCAAAAACCACCCCCTATGTCGAAAAGGGTTAGAAAAGTGATCTACACCACTCTAATAGGCGCAACGATCTACACCAACGATCTGGTTCCCAAACTTGCCCGAAGCTGAGTAGGGAACAGATCTAAAATTTTTGTGGCACTTTCCTCTGGCTAGACAACCCAGTACATTTTAGTTTCCACTCAAATAATAAAATCTAGAGACCGCGTAAACTACCTTTGCTTATGCACCGCTGCTCACAGCCTATACCATCCAAAATAATTAAACATTTTCGAAAAATCTTTGAAATATCTTCTGAAAATTTAACGTTTCTGACGTTTCAAAACAACCTCGACTATATTAATTTTAAAGTATCTTCATAATTTATTTTCATATTTAAATACAACCTCCTTCATAATCATTTTTATCTTTTTATAAGTACAGTAAATCATATTAACATGTTTTTTTTCGTCAATATTAAAATTGGCCACAAAAAAAGTTGGTGCAATAAATATTAAAAACTAGAACTATATTAATTTTAAAAAACAAAACAATCTATTTTTTGCTTATCTATTTAGAACCATGTTTTGTTTGTTTTCTTAATTTTCTTAAAGTTTAATTTTCATTTTTAAGTTTGGCTTAAATATATGTATGTGCATTATTAACTTGTTTGAGATTTGTCAAAAGATATTTCTTTTTCCAGGTGCTTGTAAAGTAAATTATATCAAATATGTATGCATAATTTTTTTTAATGTTTTTACGTATTTGTTTGCTTTGTTGTTATTGTGAATGGTTGTAAATTTTTAGCGAAAAAAAAACTTTTTTGAAATGACTATTTTGAATGTGTTTTGAAGATATTTAATATGAAAATTAAATTAATTGCTAGATTTACGTTCTGTTTTCTCGTAAAATTTGGTGGTGACGTTCAAACAAATGTGAAACTGAAGATAAATGGTTTGAATTTGATAGATTACTCAATTACATTAAAATTCGACGTTATTAGAGCCGTATTGCACAAAAATTCAATAGTTAATTAGTGAAAATTGTTTGATAAATAATATATTAAACCTATTATCCTTATCAATATTTTGCTTCCAATGAATAATGGAATTATGTGTTAAAAAACTGTATTTACAAAATGTGTGAAAGTTGCCTAAGTTCGAATTCAGAACGAGTGTTTTAAGGTTTGTTGTGGTAAAAAAAATTTGAAAGAAGTCAAAATAGAAAAATTATTTCAAGATGATGTTTCGCTGAAGTCCAATGGATTTGAGATGCACTTTAAATTCATATTGCAAGTTCGGAATATAAAATAAATATTAAAAAATCAGTGTGAAATAAAATTTAAATAAAAATAAAATAGTAAAGTAAAATTTGAAAAAAACACTAAAATAGTACATAGGAGGTGTGTTAAAATATAAGATTTAGAACAAAATGAGAAACAAGGCAGAAAAAATCGAAAAGATAACATAAATATATGAGAGAATAGTGTGTTTACATTTATGAAAACTCCTTCGCTCCGAAATCTTGCTACATAGACTTTACTATTTGTTTTTGAAACGTTCTACAGTTAAGAACGTTCTATGTCAACAAATAATAATTCGATCAGTTATTATATACAATTTATAGCTTAATTTCCGAATACAATTTGCAACTATTTACACAAACGTGCATTATTTTTCGAAAATCTTCCCCTCAAAACTATATTCGATTCGTTCATATATCGTTGTTAAAGTTACTATTGTTAAGTTCAATACAATGTTTAATGTGTGGAAATATTATTTCAATGTCATATATCGCTACAACTAATCGAATTCGTTGCATTCGATTCGTTTTTGAACTGATAGAGCATACTACTTCGATCATTGTTCATCGATACAGTCGATTGGCTTTGAAGTTGGTGGTGCTCTTGTTGTTGCTGCTGGTGATGTGGTTGTGGTGATTGCTCGTCTTCGATTGTCAACATTCTTTTGTTTACCAACGAGGGTGAATGTTGCAGAGGTGCTTGTGATGGACAATCGTCACGTATTTTTAGATTACCATTGGAATCACAGTGAGAAGAGTTGTACTGGGGTGACAAGCTGGCGCTGCTTGTTTCAGTCGGACTGCCTAGACCAGCAAGCGATCGCACGTGTAACAAGAGACCACTGTTCAAAAGTCGAGCCTGATGTTCTTGAGCTTTTGCACGCAAACAGGCAATAGAATTGTTTCTAAAATATGAAAAAAATGGATTAATGATGATGTTCTTTTGACTTGGACGAGTATGAATCAAGCCAAACAATAATAAGGAATTGAAAGGACTTTCTCTTAAAGGTTTTTCACAAAAATAAATTCCTCAATAATTTCGTAAAAAATCCTTTCGATCCTCATTGATGATTAAAGTCAAAATTAAATTCACCGTATAAAAGAGCCTCTGTCGTAGTTGTAAACCCACCTAAACACTTCGGGGTCGTGCTCTGAATGAAATCCGACTGAACTAACAGGATGATGCATACCAACTAGATGTCCATTCGTTGGCGGTGGTTGAGATGGTGACGAACTCATAGCTAGATTCAGCTCCTTACCACTTCCACCATTCAGGCCGTCCATCATTACATCATTGTGCTGAGATTGAGGCTCATGTTGGCGATGACGATGGGACTGATGGTGATGCAAATTGTGCATATGAGCTTCTGGTGGACTGCCATGCGAACTCTGAACATCGATTGGTGACGACGCAGCCGATGATGTAGGACTTGTGGTCAGCATCGGTGCCGAAGATGAAGCTTGTTGTGAGGACTGAACCTGGAGACTAGGCGAAGATCGTTGTAGTCTATTTCCTGAACTAGATTTATCACTGCATTTCGATGTGGTCTCGTCTCGATCACTGTTTGCACTTTCATCGTTCTTTAGAGCTTCAGCCGCTTCCATAGATTTCCGATGCATGCCTGTTGAAAAAATTGGTCCAATTCACTATTAATTATTTATCGTTTTTGCCTAGCAATTATTAGGAAAATTGAAAATCTTATGAAAAATCGATAGAAATAAAATCACTTAATGCCAGGTCACGTGGGACATAAACTGTCAGCATCTACTATTTGCGTCGCTTTCAATGAACACGGAAAGGTTACTCGCATACAAAGGACGACAGAATTGAGGGTGACGAGTATGAAAGGGGATATATTTAATAGGCAATAAGAGCTGGTAATGAAAGTATGATTTGGTACCAATGATATGAATACGAAAGGGATTGGATTGTTGGAATTTTCGGCACGAATTCTTATTCATCTGGTTTTGAGATATTGATAATTTTGATGCATTGTGTTCGAGAGAGTAATGGCTAAAGCATAGTTTTAAGGTTAATAAGTGCTAGAAAAGAGTTTCCACAAATCATTAAAATCAAGCAATATGTTTCTTCGGCCTGATAAAGGTATTTGTAAATAATTGAATTTTATAATCACTAAAATCATAGCTAACTACCTAAAATCAATCACATTCTTCTTTTCGAACGAAACTATCATAAAATAAACTTGTGTTTACTTCTAAAATTCATAAGCATTAGATCTATGTATATTAAACATAATATGAAAATGTTTTTATTTACTTTTGGCTTCCATACCTAATAGCCAAGGTGCTACTGCATCATTATCTTTGGCTGATTTAAGTATGGTCTCCGGAAGCGGTAATGAATGCCGAACCATTGCACCGTATAGTCCATATTCGGCCATAATTGTGCTACGACCCCAGCATTTTTCCGTTTTTCGCCATTTCGCACGACGATTTTGAAACCATACCTGAAAGAAAATCAGATAGATTGTCTATTAAAATTGTGCACACAAAAAAGAACTAGGCAATGACAAACTAGATTGAGATTTCTCATATAATAATGGGCCGGCTAAAGTAAGTTCAAAATAGTGGTTCGCGTCTAAGAATATCGCATAGACTATGAGTGTTTCTGGGTGAGTCAAGCATTATGAGCGTTTTCAAAGATCACTTCAAATGCATGAAGACTACATGTAGTTTGCAAGTCACGGTAGGTTTCTTTTGCAAAACTGATGATAATCCAATTAACGTATTACATTTGAAGTGAAAATATGCAAATCAGCTTTATATCACGTTAGTACAGTGACGGAACAATAAATTATGTAGACGGTACTGAGTTGTATACGACGTCGGCGGGACCATTACCAGCGGTGTTTTGCATTTTCCTCCGGTTACGATTTAATGTGTTGGAAAATATTTGATTATTTTAATATATAAATTTTGGATAATGTTCCGTAATGGAGTGACAAAGTCTTTGGAAAATGGGGTGAGGTGATGTATTTTAAGATTTTTATTTTTGAAAATCAAAACTTCTAAATTTCAATCTAAAAAATTACACTGACAATAAATTCAACTTGTATCCCAATCAAATAAAACCAAGTCCATTCAGCCACAATTCTCCAGACTAACAAACTTGAAATGGCAATCAGATATATGTCTTGGCTAACCGAAAAACCACTTAGTTAACTACATTCGTATTTTCACTCAACAATAGAGTAGCCATTCAATTCAAGAATAAGTTGAACCAACGCAATAAATTCCAGCACCATGTTCGCCGTAGTCCTTTAGACTCAGACTCAGGAAATTTTCTAAAATCGAATTTGTATCAGCAACATTCATTCTGTAGCAAATGTATCCACCCATTTTCTCTTGTCATAGCGAATGCCATCCTATCGGTAACGAAATAGAGCATTTCACCGATTCGTATTCAATATAATTTCATCGATTCGTTGCAATTGGAATCTCGGAAGAAATCTGGGCACCATGAATTGAATTGTGTCAAAACGAATAAGAGATGAACGTACGTACGGTCAAGGAGTAGAAATTACGCGAAATCAATTTGTCTGATTAGATTTTCTGACTGTGTGCATGATATGTGGTCATGATAATTTAATTTCGAGCCGATAGTCTTTTCTTCTTGATCAAACTAAGATGTGTTTTCCTGATGGAAACTGGGTGATTGGTTGAAAATATTATCTAGAAGAGTTCGATAATGAGAAATTTATTTAATAGGATCTATAAATTTATTTTTCAAATCATTTCAATTTTTTTTAGGTCCGGTCTTGTTTTTTCTGTTGTTTTACTAATTCGCTGGGACAGCAAGAAAAATCATTCTTGAAACTTTCTTTTACTATCTATACCTACTTAAACGTGTACAGCAAATTCAAGAGCAAATTTTAAAAATTGAAAAATTCAAAGTCTTAGAAGCTGACCTGCACACATTTGAAAATACATATGTACGATATTTTGCTCTATGCGATTTTTCTTAAATATGAACATTTTACTACTTAATCAATTTTATTTATTTATTTATCTATCGCGTGAATCCACAGAACAAATCCAATTATAGATCAAACAAAATATATATATATATATATATATATATATATATATATATATATATATATATATATATATATATATATATATATATATATATATATATATATATATATATATATATATATATATCGTCGTCGTCGTAGCACTACAGCCCCTCTCGGGCCTTGGCTTCTCGCAGGTGACACCTCCAGTTGTCTCGGTCCAATGACCGCGTCCTCCAATTTCGAAAGCCGAGCAGCTTTGCGCAGTCTTCGTCGACAGAGTCAGACCAGCGTTTTCTGGGTTTTCCCACTGGTCTTCGACCCTCGGCCCTTCCGTCGAATACCTTCTTAGGTACTCGATGCTCGTCCATTCGTTGCACGTGACCAGCCCATTGCAGCTTCCGCAGTTTCACTATTGTAGCAACCTCTGGCTCGTCAAAAACCTCGTACAACTCGTGGTTGTACCTTATCCGCCATTGGCCGCACTCTTGTTTAGCTCCAATTATACGCCTGAGTACCCGTCTTTCGAAGGCGTTCAACATATTTGCGGGCGCTTGGGTAAGGGTCCAAGTGTCACATCCGTAGCACAACACAGGTCTGATGATTGATTTGTATACTTGGAGCTTCGTCTTCATGTGTATGCAGCTGGTCTTCAGTAGGGCCAGAACGGAGTAGAAAGTTTTATTAGCGAGCTGTATTCTCCGTTTAATTTCGTCAGTTTCACTGCCTTTCGTTGTCAATTTTGAGCCTAAGTATATAAATTCGTCCACATTCTCTAGATTATATTCGTCCAAAATTATATTTTGTCTAATGGAGGTCTTCTTCCTTGTTTGCGTCATGATTTTTGTTTTCGTCTGATTGATCTTCAGGCCTACTTCTTCGGCTTCCTGATCAAGTTTCAACAGGAGTTCTTTGGCGGATGTGAAGGAACGGGACAAGATGTTAATGTCATCCGCGTAGGCCACTAACTGGTTCGACTTATACAGAAGCGTGCCCCCTGTGTCGACAGGAATCTTCCTTATCACGTATTCAAGTGCTAGGTTGAACAGCAGAGGGACCAACCATCGCCTTGCTTTAGTCCGACATTTGTGTCAAAGGCGTCAGTCAGACCGTTGTTGATTCTGACTTGTGATGCTGTCGACGTCATCGTCATTTTGGTCAGCTGGACTAGTTTTGCCGGGATTCCGAAGTATAGCATTATTTTGTACAGTATGTTTCGGTCAATACTGTCATATGCTTGTTTAAAATCCACGAAAATCTGGTGGACGTCGATATTAAATTCCCAGTATTTTTCAAGCACTTGTTTGACTGTGAAGAGCTGATCCGTAGTTGATCTACCATACCTAAAGCCTCCTTGGTACTCCCCAAAGACCTTTTCTCCGTATACATTTATTTTATCTTTTAATATTTTCGTCAGTATCTTATAGGATGTACAAAGTAGCGATATGCCTCTGTAGTTTTCGCACCGAAGTTTGTCTCCTCTTTTGTGGGTAGGGCATATGATGGATTTGCACCACTCCTGCGGTATTTTTTCTTGACCCCAGATGTTCTGGATCAATTTGTGTATGGCTTTTATAGAGCAGCGTCCACCGTATTTGATTAGCTCGACCGGAATCTCGTCAATGCCCGGCGCTTTATTGTTTTTCTGGCTTTTTATGGCTAATTCCAGCGTTGGCGGTGCGATCGGGACTTCGTCAGAGATGTATATTGGCTCTGATATTATTGAGCCATGTGCAGGATTAAGGAGTTCTTTGAAATAGCAGGCCCACCTCTCCTTAATCTGGCTATCTTCGGCGATGATGTTACCGATATCTTCTTTACAGAGTGTCGTCTTGGGCTGATATCCGCGTCTTAAACATTTCACTACTTTGTAAGCTTGTCTAGTTTTATTGCTCGCCAGATTTTCGTCAATGTTCTTTAATTGCTCGTCATAATATTTTCGTTTCTTACATCTAATGATCTTATTTGCTACTCGTCGGAGGTTTTCATATTTTTCTCTCTTCGTCCTGGTGTTCCTTTCAAGGAACTGTTTACATGCCTGATTTTTCTTGTTGAGCGCATCCTGGCATTCGTTGTCGAACCAGTTGTTTCTTTTGCGCCGAGCTTCATACCCAACCACTTGTTCTGCAGTGGCTTTGATTGCTGTCTTCATCTCCATCCAGACCTCGTCAACCGGCCTCACTGTGTTATTTTGTAGGATGGGGGTTAGCTTAGTCTCAACAGTTTTTGAGAAGTTTTCTGCTACTCACGCCGTTTGGAGCTTTCCGATGTCAAACTTACGCAGAGGACTCGTCTTCGTCATGTACGCCTTTGACATGCGACATCGATATTTGGATTTGACCAAGTAGTGGTCCGAGTCACAATTTGCTCCTCGAAACGTCTGAACGTCAAGTATGCTGGAAGCCCATCTCCGCTGAATAAGGACATGGTCGATTTGGTTGAAGGTATTGCCATCTGGTGATGCCCATGTTCTTTTGTGGATGCGTCGATGTGGGAAGCATGTCGAACTTATGACTATATCTCTACTACATGCAAAGTCAATCAGGCGTTGGCCGTTGTCGTTAGTTGCATCTTGGAGACTGTGCCCTCCAGTTGTTTCCCGATGTACTTCTTCATTCCCGACTTTAGCGTTGAAGTCGCCGAGTATTATTTTGACGTCATTCGAGGGCAATGAGTCGAATAGCCTTTCCAAGTGGTTATAGAATGCGTCTTTCGTTTCATCGTCTTTTTCTTCTGTCGGGGCGTAAACATTTATCAGCCATATTTCGAAGAATTTTGCTTTTATGCGGATCGCACACAAACGTTCGCTTACTGCCTTGAAGTCCATAACGTGTGGCTTGAACTCCCTATCCACAATGAATGCCACTCCAAATTCACGGCTTCCTGCAGGCTTCCCACTCTTAAATATATATATATATATTTATATATAAACACATATATATATTTATATATATATATAAATATATATATATATATATATATATATATATATATATATATATATATATATATATATATATATATATATATGTATATATATACATATATATAAACATATATATAAATAATAACATGAAAACTAAGAAAATTATGCAAAATACAAAAAATATAAAAATAATAATAATGCAAAAAAGAATCAAAAGCGAAATTGACTGAAAAAAAAACAATAGAGTAAAGTAGGACATGTTCAAAGTATATGACAGAACGTTGTTTTTTAAAGTATTTTTGAGCACAGATAACGTTCGAAGAAGAGGACCATGGTTAATACTATTATACTGACGAGGCAAACACAGGGTGTCAACCGCTCGTATCTGTACCTGTAAAGTGGACACCACATTTGGCTACAATGTTCAAGAACAATACGGACGATGGAAAAAACTGATATAGAGAGGTGGGGTGATTAACAAAACGTTTCGAGAATCTGATGATGAACCCGGAAAAACGAGAAGCCTTAGCAGTGATGTGTAAAATATGCAAGTCGAACTACAACTTGGAATCAAAAACCACGTCAAGGTCCTTGAAACTAACAACAGCATTGCGAGTGGAGGCAAGGACAGAGTACGAGAAGAGTAAAGTGTATGTTTTGTGGATGAAGGAGATTTGATGACACTTCACAACATTCAAAGTGAGGGAATTCGTATCGCACCAGTTAGCCAAAGGATCCAAATTGTTCTGCAATATGGAACAATCACTAGCGGATTCAATCATTCTGAAAATTATAAGATCATTGGCATACAAAAGGCAGGCTGAGCTAAAGAGGGAAGCAAGATTGTTAATAAAGAAAAGGAGCAATAAAGGGCCAAGAATGGATCCTTGCGGAACTTCTGAGCTAGGAAAAAAGGGTGTGGAATAGCAAGAGGTAGCAGCAACAATACAAGAGTTGTGATCGCTCTTATGAACGTATGAAGATAACCAAGAAAATAGGATACTGGAGGGACCAAACCCTGCTAACTTTGACAAAAGAGTATCAGCGTTCACAGAATCGAAGACAATAAGTTTGTAATAGTTGACTTACCTTAGATGAATCCATGCTGTTTATTGGCTAGCAAAGGCTGGATGAAAGGGTACAGTTGATTGTCAACGACTCTTTTGAGGAGCTGACTAAAATATATCAAAGGGATATGGGACGATAATTATAAATGGAAGAAATATCACCAGCTGTATGGATGGGAAATATCTTGGCGGATTTTCAAAGTGATGGAAAGGTCCCGGTTGAGATGTTAACGTTAAAAATTATTGAAACTATTATAATTATTGAAAGAGGAAGATAAAAGTTATTTGGGGAAAAGATTCGGAATTCCACCAGAATCGAAGCTAGCGCTTGCTTGCGTCAAGAGACATCATTAATGATTCAACCTCCAAATGATTAGTGAAAAAAAGCAGAAAGAGTACATGCAGGTGCGGGAAAAATTATTGATGGCGAAGTGTTACTGTGATGAAAGGTGAAAAAAGAAGAATCTTGAGGTGAGGACGTAGACGTCTCATGAAGACAAATAAAAAAAGGGTTGCCAGAGGAAGTTTTAAGAGAGTTGGTGTCAGACAAAAAACGCTTAGAATTGTCAGAAGTAAAAGAAGTTTCGAGAAGCTCAAGGTAAGCACGCATCGCGTCATTGGCTGCCTTTTTAGCAGCAACCCGTGACTATTGAAACTTCGGAAGGTCGTAGATTGAGAAAACAAGCAGACTGAGGAAGCACAGGGAGAAATACGAGCAATCACACATTCAACCGTGAGGGAGGAATGCAGTTTCGCGCGAGCTGATGTATACTTGTAGCTACACAACATAACGAGTTGCAACGTGTTCCTCTCCCGTCCACGTTCTTTGGACACAAAAACTGTTTAAGAAATAGAGTCCTTAAGATAACAGAAACCAATTTTTGAACTTGCTAATAAGTAGTTTAATTTTTTATTTTGTTTATTATAGTACAGTATTTTTTTTCTCTTTTCTTAGATTATCTTTTTGCTCTTTTCTTGCATTATCTTGTTTTCTGTTATATTTTAATTTTCATTAATTTTAATTTTAAGTCTGTTGTTTTAGATAATTGTTACATAAATAAACAAATGATAGCACCAAGCGTAAGAAAAATCATTTACAGTCATTGTCATACCATCTTAGCGATTCAATATCACAAACTCTCCCGAATTAGTAAATCATCTACAACGGAAACTCTCTGCATCAAGAATGCTCTAATTAGGTTCAAATAAATCGGAATTTTCCGAGAAATATTCTTGGCATTGCCCCAATAAAAGTGTTAGTCCATGAAACGATGGAAATTACCCAACTTATCATAATTATCCAAGACTCGCTTCTTCGTTTTATTCTCGTTGTCTCACAAGTACCAAATAGATTTCTATGGAATCTTACCCGCACTTCTTCATATCCCAAATTAACCACCTGAAAACCACTCGATCAATACGCTCTCACCCGAACAATGTGTTTTCCATCATCAAACCATACGATCGAGACTGCATACGAATAAGCATCATCCTCACCGCACCTATCTGTTTATCATTGTTACCGAGAATTAGTTATGTACTTGAGATTTGTAATATTTTCTTGAAGAAAAAAAAAACAGATGATGGGATGAAGTTAGACATGAATCGTTCCGTTTCTATAGATATTGATAAACATTATCTTCTTTCAACGACCGATCGAATAGTTTGGATCAATAGAAAGGTGAAAGAAGAAGCTCGAGCTGACTGACGATTTGGATTTCTGCTGAGCTAGACTAGGCTGAGCCTATAGAATCGTGCGCAATTCAGGCGAACTGCAGGAAGAAGCTCAAGATGGTCACGGGAAGAAATCTGTCGATCGACATGGTGTGTAAACTAAATAATAGGATACAAGTGGAAAATCGTTACTCTTTAGTGGGACTCGATCGATCGATGGTGAAAAGAAAGAATTAATGATGATTTTTTCAAGTAGTACTATACTCAATACGATTCGGAGAATCGAGAACGCACTGCACAGTCATGATGGACAATGGGTGGAGTGGGGTGTGTACAGGATGATGTTGAGTGGAATGAAACTTGTCATATAGTTTGTTGCCGTCGTTTCGATATACCTCGTTGAGAAGTCATGTCAGCAATTAAGATGCCAGAATGAGCAGCAGCCTTAAGGTGGAGTAGAGGCTCAATTTTGTACTTGCGAATGATATTGTTGTGTGGTACAGTTGAGAGGGATTTGTTTTTTGTCGAAAAATTCACGATGTTCATATGGCGGTACACAAGACATACTGTCTACGACGGTAGTGCCGAGGAAGATCAGGAAGTTTTGGCTAGAATTTGGTACGATGTTGCAGAATGTTGAAGAAACTTGCGAGGTGGGACTTGGTTGAAATACTGATATGCTTTGCAGAAATAGTATGTGCTGTGGTAATCGTAGGATTTGTTTGTGATCAAACGAAAAAAATGAGCAGAAATATTTGAAATGTTAAATTTCAAAAGGTTCTTTCGAATTTTCCTGTTTTTTTCTTAAATCATAGCGAGTTTTTTGATCGATCTGAAGTTTTTTACATGTAAATATTTTTTCATAATTTTCGTAGTACTGAGTCCATGCAAACGTTGATTAAATAAAGTTTTATTATTTTTTTCAAAATTATTGAACCATCATATAATATTTCTTGGGTGTCTGAAAAGAATCAAGAATATATTTGTTTAAATAAATTTATTTACGCCTTAGGGTACGGACAATACGAAGCGACGAGAGCGTCGCGAGCGTCGAGTCAAGCAACGCGCCGAAATCGGTCATGTACTTTCAAATGGAAGTGGCCATGTCGAAGCAACGACCAAAGAGTCAAAATATGTGTGATATTAAGATGTGATAGTAGCGACGACATCGATTCAAACCGATTTCGTTGCTCGACTGCTTGGAGAGGTAATGTATGTATGTTGTTGTTGTAAAATGTGTTTCGATGACATACAGTAAGTAGACGAATTGCGTCAATAAGTTTTCTTGGGTAATTCGAAAATTTTAGTACATTTGTATGATTGAACGGTGCAGAATTGCACACAGGCAATTCGATTTTTACCAGTGATCAGAAAAATCTATTGATTTATATTTATCAGCAGTCTATTGATTTCAATTTGGTGTATTGTGGTGAGAAAAACTCTTCATCCGACTCTGAAGAACTCGTTGTTATGACTGCCACTGTAAAATTTCGTTAACAATTTTTTTAACTCTTAGAAAAAAGCAAACTCTTCTCTCTGCTATGTGCACATACATACCTTTTTCCAAAATAAGCATTCTATGCATACCGATTCAACGATGATTCGAAAAGAAAATATATTGCTGTCCACCTTATTTTGGCTCGTAATATTCTTTAAGTTCGGCCACTCTTCACTATATAATTTTTACAAGTCCATCCTCCATATCATCCATAGTCATAGCCAAACAACCTGAAGCCTCCAATCTCACACTTCATCGAGAGAGATTTTTTCTAGGCCTTGCGCACACAAAAACTCCATTCTTTCGATCGATCATTAACTTATTGATTTGATTGCACGAATCGAATCAAATAATAACCTCTTGAATTCTATAACCGTGTAGAACGATTCTGAATGCCAGTTGTATCTGCATTTAGACCTGAAGCGTAAATGCCATCGAAATATCGATGTAATGGGCTCCTCTCGGATCTGTGGATATATGATGGAGGTGATGTCAATTATTCGAGTGGCATCAAGCTCTGTACGGATCAACTATAATTGGCAGTTTGAAGAGATGAGTGAAAATCAATAAGAGTCAATACATAATGATGGAGTAGCTAGCAATCACTTAATCACTCATTTACTATAAATTATCAGGTTTTCGAGTATATCGAATAAATGATTGTGTGCGTGGAATGGCGGAATGGAGGTGTCGAGTTCAAGTTTCAAATGGGCCTGATCAAATCAGTTTTCGGTCCGGGGCTTTTATTCGAACCTTTAACGCGTTCCATTATTGGGCTAGCACGTTATCCAATTATCGTGACATCAAAACCGCAGAGAATGACTGACGATGTATATTAAAATGTCCGTCGGACAAGGTAATTTCATGTTCGATTTTAGTTTTGTTATTGGCATGAAAGAGAGGAGGATAGTAAATTGACCTTACATCACCTATTTGATTGAATGTGCTTTAGGCAGCAGAGATAATTAATAGTAATGACATGAAAACTAGTTTTTATTGCCTAGATTGAATTTTTTTTCGCAAAGTGACAGCTTTGATTTAATTGGATGACGTGCTGGAAATTGACCTTTTTCTGTCCAAATCACGGAAACCAGTTGAGATTTATGAGGAGTTAATAGTTGATGTTCAGTTGATCAACTTTTCTAGCTCAATATTTTTTGGAATTTGTGTAATAAATACATTATTTTCAACTACATGTATTTCACAAAATTTCATTAAGGTCTAAACAACGTATTTTTTTTTTTTGCAAAGAATGATCGAAAAAGAATAAGAAATATAGCAAACAGTACCCAAATCTGCTAAACTTGCCTGCATTTGTATGCATGTAAATAAACTTCTCTGCTGGTGGTGACTGTAAAAATGAATTTGTGTTGATTATTTTTTGAGCCCTAAGGACAACGGTGAATGTTGGGGTTTCAAATTATTCAGATCACCAAAAATTAATGGCAACATAGATCAGCAACCCTAAAAATAAAAAACAATATTGTTCACAATATATGAATCATACTATGAAATTATTTTTGAATCAGAACATAGTTTTGTTGCTCACTAGATTTTCTATATCTCGATTATTTGCGAACTTTTCAATAAAATGAACGAAAATCACGAAAGGTACAGGTCAACATAAGCTGCGTTTTTTTTCATCCTGAGTGTACTAGGTATCCTGCATGCATAAAAAAACGATCCGGAATAGCATGCGAGTTTATTTCAATCCTACTTGGTTGGCAGCAGTTTATTTGTCAGAAACTTGTCAGTTCAAAATTCAAATTTTGAAGTAACAAATGTGTAGTAGAAAGCTAGAATTAGGTTTATTTCTTTTTAAAACGTAATCGAAGAATATTCCGACTCATAAGATGGGAAACCTGTTGACATCATTGATTTTTCAATCAAATTTATTCGTTTTAATGCTTCCTGGCTGCTAGGTTGACAGGAAAATTTCGGAGAATTTATCACTGCAGCCAAATTTTTCAGCTGACATGACTTATCAAAATACGTTCCAGAAAGTGCACGAGTACGAACTCCACTGAATTCACAAGTGTTCGCACTATGGATGTTGTTGTATCCTGACTTCTCCATATGGATAAAAAAACGCACCTGTTTTGAATTCGCAATGTTCAGAATGTATTAAAATCATAATTTACTTTTTAATTCATAATTTTTTCTCAAAATTGCTTTCGAATTTTCCGAACAGATCAGAATATTACAAATTATATGTACCCACGCAGTGCTCATACATTCTACTATATTAATAAATGCAAGGATATTTGGTCGGGTGCGATATGATGGTGCACTTTTCAAAAAGCTGCGGTCGAAGGCAAGCCGGCTGGCGGCACTCGTTGTTCACATGTTGATGGCGATGATGATGATGATACCCTTGGGTTGCTTTGGTTTGCGAGGGGGTCACCAATGTTTACCACATTATACGAGAAACTGAGAGAGACTATTATCCTATCATATTTCGTTTTGTTGTAGTCCCTTTTATTGGTTGCCGATGGTAGCGCAAGCTAGCAAATACAACAACAGAAGCAGCAGCAACAAAACCATCAACGACTCGCACAATTTACTGTAATTCAATTAGGCGGTAATTTATTATCATATGGCAATAATAAAATTAATAGAATGTTGGACGAAGCAGCATTGAAAATGAACGGGGATTTTATAAATGTCAAAATAATGGTAGTTGTATTTGACTTTTGTGGATGATTCGTTATTAAATTATGTCAATGGAAGGATTATAAATGTGACAATGGAAATTTTTAATTTTGTCGAGGCAATGGTTCATGAATTTGAATTCAGGGATTTGTAGTTTGGTGAACGAAATGGTTTGGTGATTCATTGTGAGAATGGTGTTGATATCAAATACTCGGAACAAGAATAAGCGAAAATGGCAAATTGTTTCTTGTACACGGATTATAATCATTTATCGTATTTGAATTTGCCGTCTCATTATCACAGAAAAAATACATTTCACTCGTAAAATCTCAAACTTTCGAACACATACTTCAAAGATAGTTATGATCGTTTTTAATAGTATAGTGGTAATAGTAGAGGAGTGGTGGTATCCTGGACACTTTCGAAAACCCGTTGGTTCTTGGTGAGCAGAATGTTTAGACCATTACAACTACTCCTCGTCCACGAATATTACCACTACTCCTCGCCCAGGAACTTTACCATTACTCCTCACCCAGAAACTTAACCACTACTCCTCACTCAAGAACATTACCCCTACTCTTCGCTCAAGGACATTCCCACTAATCCTTGCGCAAAGACATTACCACTACTCTTCGCCTAAGGACGTTACCACTACTTCTCGCCCAAGGACATTGCCACTACTCCTCGCACACGATCAGTACCACTACTTCTCGCCCATGATAATTTTTTCCGATAATCCCTGAATTTTCCTTAGAGTCTCTGAATTTTTCTGGAACATTAAATTTGCATGAGACGCCTCTAATTTTTCGCTGCTTTTTTTTCTATGATAATGCCAAAGCTCAGGGGACTGCCCTTTGAAGCGAATGCTTAGCGATGGCGGTAGGGAGACACATATGGGCGAAGCCGATATCAATTATTCCATTATTCTTTTAATTGCCACATTTATTTCTTATCTTCTAATTATCGGAGCGCTGGTATTATGCCCAGTCGTCGACTGTTAAGACAACACAAGACGAACAAATGCAGCCATGGGCACGGCGGAATTCGAACCAGCGGGCAGTAGATCGCTGCTTCAGACTGACGCATTAGCGAGCTAAGCTATCGACCTCCCTTCCACAAACTTGCTTAATGCACCTTTGATTTTCCTGAGATTCTTTGCATTTTGATGGCATTCTTCGAATTTGCTTGAACCACTTCTAATTTTCCTGAGACTGAATTTTTTCTAAAACTCCCTGAATTTTTTCCCTGGAACTCCTTGAATTTTTGTGAGACTTGCGAATTTTTTCTGTGTCACCTTAATTTTTCTCGTGACACCTCTAATTTTCTTGTGACTCGGCGAATTTTTTTAAAGCAACTGTGATTTTCTTGAATTTCTTTAAATTTTCCTAAGACTCCTTGGATTTGCTTGAGACACCTCTAGATTCCTTGAGACTCTTTAAATTTTTCTGAATCTCTATAAAATTTCCTGGGACTGCTTAAATTTTTCTCAGACTTTTTTGAATTTTCTTGGGTCTATAATTTTTCTGATTTACCATTTTTTGAATTTTTTTGAAATCCTTTGAATTTCTCCTTGGATTTTTCTGAGACCCAACAAGTTTCTTAAAGCATCTCTTATTTTCCTGAACTACTTTTAATTTGTATGAAATTCTTTTAATTGGTCTCAGATCATTTGAACTTTTCCAAGGCTCCTTGGATTTTCTTGAGTCTCTTCGAATTTTCCAAGACTCCATGAATTTTTCGGAGACTTTGATTTCTTCTGAGACTCGACGAATTTTCTGAAAACATCTCTGAATTGCTTGAGACGCTTTGAACTTTCCTAAAACACCTCGAATTTGTTGGAGATATCTCAAATTTTTCCGAGACAACTCATAGTTTCCTAAGACTTCCTGAGTATTCTTGAGGCTCTTTGAATTTTTCTGAGACTGCTAATTTTCTGCTAAATTTTCCTAATACCCCTCTGATTTTCTTGAGTTTCTTTACACTCTTCTGAGATTCTTCGATTTTTTCTGAAACTCTTCGATATTGCTTGAAACACCATTACTTTGTCTGAAAATTTTAAATCTTTTCTGAAAATCCCTGAATTTTCCTGAAAGTCTTATAGTTTTAATCAGGCTTTGTAGTTTTTTTGTGATTCCGTGAACTTTTCTGTCACTCCGTAAATTTCCTTGTAGCTCGTCTTATTTCTCTGAGGTTCTTTGAATTTCCTTGAGTTACGTTGAGACTCTTTGAATTTTTCTGAGATTTCCTGAATTTTCTTGAGACTCTTTGCATTTGTCTGAAACTCGAACAATTTTCTTTAGGTACCTTTGATTTGAATATTTCTCATATTTCTCAAATATTGTTAAGACACCTTTTATTTTCTTAGAGCTCTTAATTTTTTCCGAGATACCCTAAATTTGCCTGAGACTCCCAGAATTTATTTAAGTTTCCCTGAATTTCGCCTGAGACTCTTCTAATTTTTCGCATGTTAAACGAATTTGACTAAGGTACCTTTGATTCTCATGATATTCTTTGAATTTTTCTGGGATTTTCTGAGCCTCTAAATTTTCTGAGACTCCCTAAATTTTGCTGTAACTCCTTGAATTTTCTTCTGACACCTCTAATTTTCCTTAGTTGTGGCGAATTTTATTAAGATACCTCAGATTTTCCTGAGATTCTTCTAAAATCCTTTGAATTTTTCTGAAACTCTTCGAATTTGCTCGAAACACCTCTAATTTTCGCGAGACTCTTGAAATTTTTCTAAAACTGCCTGAATTTTCCTGTAACTTTTTAAAATTTTGTGAAATCTATGAATTTCTCCAAGACTTTTAGAATTTTTTCGAGACTTCTTGGCTTTTTCTGAGACCCAACGGATTTTCTTAAGGCACCTCTTAATTTCCTGAGATATTTTGAATTTATCTGAGATCCATTGAAATGGTGTTAGATCGTTTGAATTTGTCCGAGGCTCCTCGAATTTTTTCGAACCTCTACGAATTTTTCCAAGACTCCTTGAATTTTTCGGAGACTGATTTTTTCGGAGACTGTTTTTTTCTGAGACTCAACGAAATTTCTGACGGCATTTCTGAGTTTCCTGTGACACTTTGAATTCTATTGAGATCCTTTGACTTTGTCTGACACTCTTAACATTTTTTTCAGACTCTCTGAATTTTCTTGTGGGTTCTTGATTTTCCTAAGACTACTTAAGCTTCTCTGAGACTCCTCAAGCTTCTCTGATACTCTTTAGGCTTCTCTGAGACTCATTAAGCTTCTCTCAGACTCCTTACGCTTTTGTGAGACTCCTTAAGCTTATGTGATACTCCTTAAGCTTCTGTGAATTTTAAACCATGGTAAACAAATAAATGACAGTTATTTCTAATATCTACAATTCATACTTCTACAAACTTTTGGGATGGTCAAAGATAGCCTCTACGAAATGAAGTTTAATCAGCAATTCAATACGTTCGCCTAGACACCGTTTCCTACAATTTCCTAATTGGAATATAATAAAATGACAGGCTGATCAAACCTCCTGCAGTAGATTATTCCTACTCCTTAAGTTTCCATTATTTTCCTTTCGAAATTCTAACAATATTATCGTTACACAGAAATTAAACAAAATGACACGTTCCTTCACACTAGGTGGTCTCCCTAATTCCAACCATCATTATCGGTTGATAAGTTGGTTGTGCGTTCAACTCGCAATGACTTCTAGAAAATCCCAACCATATAAAGACAAAAACTAAAAAGAAACATACAAAATCTCACCCTACTACTCATCACTCATTTCACTACCTCATCGATACCCATGCACAGTTTCAAACAACAAAGTATCTTATTGCGATGTCTAGTCTGCATCTTGGCAAAAGCACTGTTCGACTAAAATAATTGCTTATAGGATGTCTAAAAACAAATCAGTGCTCAACGCCATTTCCGATATACCCCCACCGGGCACGTGCCGTATATTTCACAGCATGTGCTGAGTTTTTTTTTTTTTGTTGAATTTCAATTCTGGCACTGCAGAATGTCGATCCTTGCACCGTCTTTCTATTGACTATTGAGTCAGGATACTTACATTCAATATAACTCAAAGATGTTTACAAGGAGAGCTTAGAAATGGCTTTCGCTGTGTCTATTTAAAAAAAAAGACAATCGAGTCCCAGACATTGGTTTTATGTTTATCGACCAGCAAAGCTTTAAATTCGATTATGGAAATCAGCAGGTCATAAAATATCCTTTCTGCTATAAATACACTAACAAAATTATAAATTTTGGTTTTTTGCTTTGAGAGAGAGAGAGAGAGAGAGAGAGAGAGAGGAAATACTCTTTCCACTGTTTTTAAGTATATGAGAGTCCAAGATAGAAGATACATATTCAATTTCGTTGCAATAAATGTTTTCCAGTAAATTTGATTTTCAAAATAAGTGGCACTCAGACAATAATGGCAAGAAGCGCATAAATTGAAAAAATGGGAAATTATGAAATATGTCTTGTGTGTGTAGCTTGCCCGTTTGCGATGAGATGAAATAACTAAGAATCATGTTGAATTGAAGGTTTGATAGATTCAGTATGAAATCGCTTGAGTCTTCTTTAGAATAATGCTGCAATCTAGTTTATAATCGCCTCCTCGAATTTTCAATTCAACATTTCAAGCAGTTATAAACTGGAAAAAATGTACCTTAAATTATTTTGATTTATATTCCTATATTTTCGTGCCTCCATATCAATTCATACAAAAGGCAAGCAAAGCAAAGCAAAGCAAAGCAATCCCACGACAACCCTTGTACGGGTCTAGGGGTTGAAGCTGGTAGAAAGCTTCATTGCAATTTTTTTTAATCATTTTGGATACGAGTGTGGAGTGATTAGTTCCACGACTCACTTTACCCCTGATTTAAATCAGGTACCTAATCAGAGCTAGATGAACTCAAAGCTTGGTGCGCGGACCCTCGTCCGAACCTGGATTCGAACCAGGGACCCCACACGCAAGAAGCCAGTGCTTTACCCACTAGGCTACTCAAGCTATTTCAAAAGGCAAGGCTTGTGGTTAATTGAATATTGACAATGAAGTCTGCAATTTCTGTTTACCCAACACTCAACCCCACAAATATTTACATGTTTCACACCAGAAAATTGTTGATCAAACAAGGGCGAAATAGCATTTTTCTAGCTTACATCGAAACTAGATAATGAGTGAATAGTTTTCAAGCAAATTATACGATCAACAATTTTCCGTAGCTAAGGGATGATATTACTTTTAATGAACATTATTTCAGTGTCCATCATTTGTTCATTTAACGGTCCCAAAAGACGAAAAAAAACTCCTAAGGGAAGACCAGACTCTCATCTTTCCCTTGCAACGCAATGAATCGTAACTGTCTACATAGTGATCAATTGATTTGTTTGTTAAGTTCCCAATATTGGAGAGTGTTGGCAAGTGCAAGTGTTACACGCTTGCTACAAGTGTTATGAAAACAAACGGCATGTTTTAAATAGTGTTCAAGTGTAACTATCAATTTTAGGGGGTGCGTTTTGTATATGCTTTGATTTATGAAAATCATTATCATCCCCTCAAGCGTGTTTCAAAATACACAACAGACCATAGTTTGTTTTGATGTTTTTTTACGGGGGTGGATTATGGCACGTGTATTAGCTGCGGCCAATAATATTTCTCTGTGTCATTAATTTAAATAAAGATTATGGGATATTGTGGTTGAAAAGGCGATAGAGTGAAATTTAATCGCAAAGTAACATCTAGCATGTGAGAAGATCAAAAAGCTGTTTTTAAACATAAATTCTTGCAGATGCATTAGGAAAATACTAGTCAACCTATTTTTCATTTAATTCTTGACTGCTTAACTTCCTACTTGTAATTATTTTCACTCACAGCCATGTCTCGTTTCAATGAAACAAGAAGAAATCTTTCGAAGATTTTACCCTTTCACCTCACGTTCTGCACAACAATTCATTTGTCACTTCGACAAATTGACTAACAAACCATTATGCTGTTGCCCTCTTTGATTGAAAAGTCTTGGTTAAGCTTCGGACCACCTCATCTCACCCGCACAATATTACTGGCCTTCATTTTCACACATGCACCACTTAAACAACAACAACAACGATAACGATCCAAAACAAAATTGTGAAAAAGTCCCGGCACTGCGTCGAGTGCTACTAGTAGCGGCTAGTAGTAGAAATAAGTGATAAATGAAGTGAAAAATGGTGCCTGTCGCTAATTGTTAAACAAGCAATTAGTCACTAAATTCAATCGTTGGTGACATGTAGCAAAACGAATCGTAGGACGACAGATATCATCCTGTAAAATGTTTTTACCTAATCGCCCGAATGACAAATGAACTAATGCATTATTGTCTGATGAGCTTAAAATGTTTTTTTTACGTGAAATTAGAGTGTCGCGCAAAAATGGGGTGGAAATAGAGAGTTTGTGAATCGAATAGAGTATGAGATTTGTTGGAGACAAGAAATGCATTTTTCTTTGAGAGGATTTCAAATTGGAAATTAGACTTAATTTGTGATAAGATTGACATGTTTACCAGTTTTTATAAAAATGCTGCTTTCTAAAATTGACAGTTCTTATGAAATTGAGTGCAATTTACTATGGATGTGGAAATACATGAGTAATTTGACCGAAAATTCATTTCATCGTGAAAATACTTAGTATTATATTACACTCACGGCAAAAATTAAGTTATCCAAATTTTCTTCCTATAATTTACACTTCAAATGAAAAAAGTATGAATATTTTGAAAAAGATAAGTATTTCGTGACAAAAATTAAGTGAATACGAATTGGATTTCTGCAAACAAGTGAATTTGAGTGTAGGTAAAAGTCCATTGAAACTACATTTTCATCTAATCGACCGCACACATCGTCAACTTTCGTTCATGCGTCACACGAAAATTTCTCCAAACAATAGACAATTATTATTGCAATTATTATGTACTTGATTGCGAAACGCACCTTAGCATGCACTTCGTTTTTTTATATTGGTGCTAAACCAACTTTTCGCCATGAAAAACGATCGTTAGCTTACCACAGGCAAAAGTACTCTCGAGTGTTCGACCTACTAATCTTTGGGACTACGAGACGACAGTTGGATAACTACCATCGGGTCACTTAACAGATAATCATTAAAAATTCGAACTATCAAGCAATAAATCATCTTCTTCGGCTCAACAGCTTCTAGGCTACTTCAGCGACTGGTTCGTGCGAAAATTTGCTTCGACTTTGTATGCTTCATTGAAAAGTAATTAAGTTCATTGAGAATGACAATCTTGTTGAACCGCTCACAGCACTTTAACTCTCAATCAATTATTTTACAAATAAACTTCATGCGATGCTAGTAAATGTTCATTGGAGCCTATTCACTTTCCCTATTCTCAGTCGATGTATCTTGTCTTTTGGGAAAAGTATATAAACAACAAAATGCGAATGCTCGAAGGAATATGGATATTTGTGTGTCTTCAGATAGGAATGAACGATGAAGTATTGAAGACAACTACTCGTTAGTTCACCAGTATTTTCGATATCACGAATATCGAATTTGTGATGAGTGTTTCTTATCGACAGCAATATTGAATTTGCTCTCGTCCAATCTTCCACGATCGAATGAAAACGGACAAGTAGCTCGTTTATGTTGCCTGAGGTTGTGGCGGAAAGTGTTAGCATAGAGGTTTCGAGGTGAGAGTTTGAGGGCTGTAGCATACAATTCTCGTTTTTATATAATCGTAGTAAAATTAAGATAATATTTTTTTAACGATTTATATTTTTTTTTGACGAGGCACTAACTGATCGAAAAATACTGCAAGACGATTTGAATTATGATATACTCGTAAAAGGGTAAAATCCAGCAAATAATAACTCGCATAATATTATTAAAGCAGTATTGTATTTGCAAATCCAACGTAATACTGCTCAAATTAGAATAGTTTTTTTCAATTTGGGACATTAAAGTCGAGAAAACATTTAGCTCGATTTGCTGAATTGATAAGTGTATTTTATTTGAAATTCTTTGGTTCGAACCTCGCAAGTTCACACACACATCAAAGAAAATTTATCATTTTCAATACAATTTAACGGACATAATTGATCTAAGCCATGCAATTTCAACTCTTTGTCACAATCCTTGCCTAGATAGAAATTTTTCAATCTACTATAATTCGCAAAGCCTTTTCAGATTACCAATAAATTGCAGGAAATATTAACTTAGATACTTGAACATTGTATGTTTGCCTCTTGAGATTTAATAACATGGCAGATATACTGTCTTCTGTTCTCGAAAGGTAGACACAGAACGATGTGACGACAAAAAGCCAGTACGGGAACCCGGAGGAACACAGCCCTAAAAGTAAAAGCCATCGTAGGTTGCCACTGTTGCCGTCCGCTAACATATTGTGTTCTTGTTAATTCAATCCAAGTTTCGATTATGATAAATACCTGTCTGGTTCCGTTAATGCAGCAGATAAATCAAATTATCTATCAGGTCGTTAAATCATCAGCGCCATCATAGACATCATTTTCATCACCATCAGTGCCATCAGTACCTACAGCCAGTTCACCTCCCCGGGCGTTCATGAATATTGCAGAGATGCCATCAATGGAGCTCGTCTTGTTCATCTCTTCTCTCAGGTTAGCTGTTGCTCGGATGGATGTCGGTTTGGCTGGTCGATAGACAGATCAACGTATAGAGGCAGGCTATTTTACCTGGCTTCACTTCCATTCTCTTCCCTTGATTGGTTAATGCCAACGACAAATAGGCATTTTCAAAAGGCTTTTTGATTATGGCACAAAAGACGGGAATGGCTGATGACTACTACTAACTATACACACCAATCCATAACACAGATTATGTTCAACCTCTACTACACAATCATTAATACATCTACGCTTCAGTTCGAAATCGCTTGCCTGTTTGCCTACCTATGTCTGCCAATGCCTCTGTCGTACACATAAGAGTAAATAATTTGCTGAGTGCGGTATGCATGAATAGGTTCTTCAATCGTCGCCATTTGAAGAGATTTGAATGAGGTAAATATACTCAATCAGATGAATGAAAGAAATCGTATAATAATTAATATTACGGTACGCGAACGTTTCAAATAGAAATGGTAGCTGCGAATATACTCAATAGAGAGTGCTCGTTGAATTTGTAATGATTTCCGTTGATCGAAAAAATTGGGAGTCATTTTACTTTTATATTTTCATGCTACTTATGATTCAGAGAATTTGTATGGGTAATGCAACTGATTTTTTTCGCCAAACCTTCAACTGCATAAAAATAATGACGTTGTATTGATGGACGTACAATACAATTCAACGGATTATTCAAAATTGAAATAAAGCGAGACTGTTTCTTATTTCCCCAGCATTAATCAAAGCCCCAAACCAATCCATACTAATTTCACTCAATCGATTATCGGATTACATCGATCAGTTTATTTCTGGCGATTTCAACAAACGAACTAATAAACAGTTATTGCTTCAAATCGCCAGGACCGCGTGGTAAAACTTCAGCCCGAAAAGTCTCAAATAGAAAAAGAGTAAGGATATATTTATTCCGGGGGGATAGAGGCTTGTGCTTATGAACAGAAAGAATTCTGATCCTCTTATTATTTCATTATGTCGTTTTTGACTTCAATTGTACGACCATTCCTTTATGCTCCGTCAGGATTACCCGCAGAATATTGAATTGGTTGAAAAACCAAGCGAAAGCATTATTGCACGTAGTTGTCACCAAAAGAATTGGAATTTCATCTTGTTTGAGGGGAGTGGGTATAGGTATGCGATGAAACTTTTATTCAGTAATTGACTAATCTGCAAAGAAATGATTAGGGTGAATGAATGGGGAGAGCAAGGTTTTAGATAGTATTAAGTTTTGTTGGTGGTACAGAGTTAATAATAAATGATTTTGAATGAAAAGGTTAGCTATTGGAATGTTTATTATGCTGTCATACTTTCAATGAGAAAGTAGAATTTGCCCTATAATTAAAATTTACAAGAGTCTTCACTAAAAAAAGAATATTCTTATAAAAAAAACATGTCAAAATTAGTCTCGTCGACATAACACTGCAAAGCAAAAAGTTGCACGAAATAATAATGATTTCGATAGAAATGTTTCCCAACAATGCTCCAAGAGTTTACACGGATTCAGATACAACAGCTCTGTTTACTGGTGCAGCTATCAAGATTAGAACGCTCCTTATAAAAGTGCTTATTTTATTAAGCAATGAATTTAATTGAATCTTCACTCTTAAATAGTTAATTTGATTTCAAAATTTTCCTGGAAAATATTTACTCATTTGACCAAACAAGTTAATAAAACAATACCAAATTTAAAAGTGTTTCCTTGAGCTAAATTACAATTATATTTCTCCATGTCAGCAGACTTTTTTTTTTATCCAATATGGAAGTTATGAGGAAAGTAAAATAAATTGGTTTAAGAATTTAAAGCATTAAATAATTCAATTTTGAATAATGGCTTAGAGATTGATGTGGAATAGTAGTTTAATAGGTTGTTAAATGTGTTCCACCATATATCCCATCGGCTCCCTGTCCCCATAGGCAGTGTGATGTTGATGTTCATTGAGGAGACGTGTGTGCCTAGTTTGTCTGACAGGATTATTCAAAGCGATTTTACTACGAAGATATTTTACCTTTATCAAACGAAGCATGCAGATAGTACCGCTCTCCTTGAGACAGATTTAATAGATTAGGTCTGTAACTATAAGTACGAAAACTTTCAAAATCGTGTGGATTGTAGACAAAGGCCTAACGTACGAACTGCTTTTGGACAGATTCCAGTTTATTGCTAAGAATATCGAAAATAGGATTCCAGACGATGCAAACGTATTCGAGTAATGGGCGAACTAAAGACATAAACAGAGTCCCAGGGTTCCCACTTTTGATACATTTGTATTATTTTGATAAAAAATTTTTTGAAATTTATATTTTTGATACAATGACACAGCTACTCATTGAATTATGGCAATATGATACATTTTGTCAGGCAGTAAATAAATTAATTTTTTTAAATTGTGCTGCCATGTGCCAACCAAATCTCCTCTCTCTAGCAGTAATAACTGTCAACTTCAATCTACTTTATACTCTGAACTACGAAACATATCTAATATGTGATGACTCTGAAGATTTGAAGATTTCAAGCTATTTAAATAGTAACGAGAAAATGAATGTTGAAGCGTTTTGGGATAAACCGAGTTTGGTTGAAAACAATTTAGGTGAATCAATGTCATCTGCCGCCTTTCTTCATGTTGACCTAAATAGCTGTACATTATAGTTTACTTAAAAACGAGGTTTTTCTGTATCAAACTTGGATGGCAAAGCAAGAAAGAACTGATTAGAGCTGAAAGAGATAAGATAAGAGAAATTTTGGGAAGCAAGAAACCAAACAATGCTCAAAACATACTTGCCCAACACATACTTGCCCAAAACATATCCTTTTGCTCATCAAATCATCAGTATTCCGATAGCTATATGGTTCGTTTTAAAGCCGAAGAATTTTTTTTTTATTTTTAAAATAGCCTTAAATTACTGCCCTTAAAAATAATATTGATTTTGTGAAAATTTTCAAAAATTTGTACATTCGTAAATAACACATTTTATTTTGTGTGGCTTCAATATTAATGGCAATATACAGATGAAAACAAAGAGCGAAAGTAATTTGTGATATTTTTTAGGTTCTATATTATTCAGTAAATATAGTATGTAGCTCCAAACTAAGTTTTTTTATATTATAATTTATATTATATTTTTTTATATTATAATTCAAAATACACTTTTGGGAACCTTTTGATACATTTTTACCAATATTGATACACTTTTTGAAGAAATTTGATACAGCTGAAAATTTGAAAGTGGGAACACTGTTTGTAGTGTTTAATGAATCTCAGCTGTTTGCTAGCTCTTGTAAGAACTCGGTCATACTCAAGATGAAAACGGAGGGTTTTATCCAGGACGACACTAAGATCTACGACACTATCAACATTTTTCAGGAGCTGATTATTCAGGTTGTAATCAAAATTAAGAGTAGAAGTCTTGCGGGTAAAACTTATGGCATGGCATTTTTCAAAGTTAAGAGTAAGTTTATTCTGATTACACTATTGTACCATTTGACAACAGTTTGAACAGACTGAATAGGATGGTATATTTTATCATAAAAAAGGTGCGGAATTTCGGGTAACACCTCCGAGAGATACGAAACAAAAATATTGAACAGAAGTAGGGACCTAGAGGACTGTTTTGAGATACCCCAGATAAGACGGTTATTTTATTTATAGAAAGATAGCCTTGGAATTTAACATGTTGCGTTTGATGTCGAAGGTAACAATTCAACCAGTTTAGAAGGCTTCCTGAAATGCCTGAAAATGTCATGGTCAACGCAGTCAAAAGCTTGACTGAAGTCAGTGTATATAGTGTCGATTTGACGCCCTTTTTTCATATTGCAAAGCACATTCGAGACTATTATCGTTCGGTTGCAGTAGACATGCCTTTTCTGAAGCCATGTTTAGGAGAGGATCAATAACGATTGTAAGTTTGTCACAAACAATTTTTTGAAACAGCTTAGGTATAGTTGACAAAATGGTGATGCCTCTATAATTTCCAACTTAGCTTTTATAACCACTTTTAAAAATTGTAGGGATATGAACTGATTTCCAGAAAAGCGGAAATGTACTGCATGACAGCGGTTTATTGAAAATTATATTCAAAGATTATATGATCGTTTCTGCACACTTAACTAAGAAGCTTGGAGGTAGTAGCCTTTTGCAGGTGCAGTGCCTTTTTTATCTCAAGTTCTCTCATGGCTTTTGAAGTATCTCCTCTGGTTAAATAGAGTTTATCAGCCATGGGTAACTGTCAGTTTTCAAAAAGTGGCGCGTTAGATGATCCTCTGAGCAGACAAAAAACTTCTTGAAAATGGTCGGCAAACAAATCGCATAATTTTTCTGGAGCAGAAGAAACTGAGTTGCATTTCTACATATGACGTGGGATAACCAGATGATTTTCGCTTGGTGTTCACGAAGTCGCAAAATTTGTTGGGGTCATGAATTATATTCTCGCCAACTATATTTAACAATTTTTCATATGGTTGGTGAGACTTTTTTTTCAAAGTTTTGTCCTATGTCATTATATTTTTCTTTGATATCATTGCCAAAATTGATATTGGTTTTTATTATCCTACAAAGCTTGTTTCTCTGATTTCGTAAACACCTCAGATCTCTATTCAGCCATCGCTCAGACAGTTTGCCTTTTTTCTTTATCTTTGGAATGTACTTCTCAATCGAAAACCAACTGGTTGAATAAAGACACTGCATCGTTCAATTCTAATGTAATACATATTGGCCCAAGCAAGACCAAAAAAGGCTATCGCCAATATGTGTACACCTCCTTGGTGGTAGCTGGGCTGATGTTTGGCTCACTCCCAGCCTGTGGATTTTTGGCCAATATGTTGGGCAAACATGTTGGGCCAATATGTATTTGAAGCATAACGTTAAAAGATGACTATTACGGTCAATACTGTTTAAATGATGATTAATGCTGCCATAATCAGCATTTCGAAAATCATATACAACGGAATAGTTGTATGATTGGGAAATTATCAAATCATATATAGGTAGCTCGCCTGTAAACGCAGCGTGGTGAAGAGTGGAGGAGAAAAAATGCTCTACATCAGCAGTTCGGTGACGGTAAGCCACATCACCGTAACTATTAGTGAAAATAAGTTCCAACCAATTCCCATTTTGGTTAGAAGTCGGAGCGATTTGCTGCAAACCACTGCTGTAAAATCTATTTACAAGATTTGTTAAGATGTGTTAAGGATATTAATCGGCTGGTGGATAATGTCATTTTTATCAGCCATGAACTTTCATTCATTCAGTTTCAACTACTTCCCTTGACAGGGAGTTATGAGTAGCAATGAGCACACCACCACCTCTTGTCTGTTCAGTTTGCAGATAGTTACGATCATTTCTACACATGGTCCAAAACTGAAACTTTCAGTAACCTTTTCGGCGAAACAGCCACAGTCAAAATTGAGCTGGTTCTATGATAGTGAATCAAGAAAACTGCATCAAGCTTGATCTTTTGTTCATTTTGTTATTAAATTGGATTAAAAATTACTTCAACTCCATTTGCGATATTTTCACAATTTTTCTAGAGAATCTCTTTTTTTTTTTGCATTGATTGCCTGCTATCAACTGTGTTGGACATTTAAAAAAAAGTATGCAATGTGTTTTAAACACAACTCCAAATGATACCTTTGTAAGTTTAATTTTTTAAAAAAAGTTGAGTGTCAAATAATGATTTTTTTCATAAAACGAGTCGATAAATTTGAAGTAAAATTTCAGTACAATTCGCATCAACTCTGATTGAATTCATTATCAATTTTTTACATACAACAAACACCTTCTCTTATCAATAATGTATCACAACCTTTTCGATTAAATTTCTTGTGGTTCAAATCTCGAATATTCCCATGATTATTGAAAAATGGTTATCAAGAGTGAATAAAAGTGTTGGGTGAAATTTCTATTGGTTTTAAAATTAAAAAAAAAACAATATTTTCGGAAATAGATGATTAACTAACTTCACGCAATTACGTACTACGCTGCTCAAAACTTTCATAACCAATTGTATCAATAACTACTCTATTTTGTTTTTGAGTACTGATCCTAAAACACCAATAGCTTATACTGAAAGCCATTTCATACACAATTAGCTTAATTCGTTCGCAATGGAAAAAGATCTAAGCACATTCATCTACTTCTCGTTAAAATTCATTCATTCACCTACCATTACCGCAGCCTGCCCTCAAAAGTCACTCTTCAATATCGAAAAATCATTCATAGTTCACAAGTTGCGTTCGCTCGGAAGAGAAAAAAAACTTGCTCGAATTCAAGTATCCTGTCATTATTATTACTATCCATTCTAGGCCAGTGTAATTATTCATTTTCATGTTATCTTCCAAAGTCACTGGCTTGTTACTTATATTATTTCTTGGATGTATCTTGACCGTTAACCTCTTGACGTGTGCGCGCTTAGACAACCACTTCACATCGAATTCGGTAACTAATTAAACGATCTCGATTGTTTTGATTGGGCGGGCAACTTCCTACACATCCAACGTACTCCAAACAAACTGACATGATTGATCAACGGACAGGAAATACTTATTTATTATTCAAATCCAAAAATCGGTCGAAGGAAACAAAGACATTCAGACACAAATCGCTTAAGAAAATATTTTGAGAAATTGCCATTTGAAAGTTATGAATAGTATGGCACATACTAAATGTGTCAAAAGGATAATTGGACGCGTGGTTTATAATTATCGAGAAGGATTTCCGTAATGGGTGATGAAGTGAATAGAATTTTCGAAAACTTTTGTGTATTGAACGGAGGTAGAACAAACCTCTTCGTCTTTCAGCTCTTGGGGCCATATTTTCTTCGACCGATCTGTAAGTCTTCCATTCATTAATAACAAAAATAAGAAGATACATTTTGATTTGGCATGGTTTTAACGAATCATCGACGATTCGTCGATGATTTTGCAGATTTTGATCTGCGGATTGAGCTCAAATCAGATATGTGCAATTCCATGTGTGGGAGACGTTTGCCAATCCAGTCGAGAGTGCACTGGGTTGCCAGCTTAAGAGCATAGGATTATTTTTTGTGATACGAAACTTTACGAAAATATACTACACGAAAGACAAAAAGGACTGACATTTCAGCCTATTTTTATCAATCACATATCAGGTAGGGCTAACAGAAAGTGTGAAAAATTACGCTCAAATGTTTTTCAAATTTCTCATTTTTCCATTGAAATTTAATGCGATGCGAACGACACCTCCCTCTGTCGATCTCTGGAAATTCCTCATCTCATCATCCATTCATAATGAACCAAAATCACACACGCACATAACACAGACGATCCACATACGTGCTTTCCATTGTTCACACTAATAAGAGTTGATTTGTTTCATCGAGAAGCAAAGATACAAATGGTTACGTTCGATATACTTCTTGCTATCGACGTATGAGCAATGTATAATGACGATCTTGTCTATGGTTTGCCGATATGTACCTACTATTACTTGGTCGAGTACCACTCAAAATATCCAAAGATACACATTCAATTGAAAAATATTGATATATCTCCTCATCGATTCCCGAGTTCGCGCAATGCAGTAAGGATCGCGCTAAATCCTAAAGTTTCTCGATAACAACGGTAAAAAGGCTTAGTATGGTATGGAGTGTATTAGTATGGTATGAAGTGTATTAGTTGGCTTATAATCAATCATAACAATAGCATGTTGTCATCCACTTAACCACACACGTTGCCGAGCAACTAATATACGAGGGTATTATTTAGGCATTCACATTCTTGCAGATGTTGAAGATTTGATGGACATGGTGAAAAACTCAAGTGGATAGTTTAGTTTTCATGTTTTGATATTGTGATTAGTTCGCTTGAAATTCCGCAGGCTGTTGGAAACACTTGCAACGAATAGATACATTGGTTAGTGTACTTAACATTTTCTAGGGATCGTTGGTGAAATTTTCGGCAATCCACTCGTTCAAGTTAGTGATGAGTTTAAAAATCAAATATTGCGCTCGTATTAGTCAATTCGCAAAACTGAACGCAGAATTAAAATAAGCATGATTCCAGTGCTTATTTTATCAAAGACAATATGTTCAGAATTTGTTTGCTGTTGCTAAATATCTGGCACTTTTTTTTATATTCTATCAATGCTTCATACAACGGCAGTTAGTGCTACAAATGACAAAAATGACTATTCAACGACACACCATTAACGATATCCACTCACTTATCAACATCATCGTTTCATAGACTATAACTTTGCTGCCACCCAACGATTTTCTTGATTAGATTTCCACAATTAGATTCTTTTATCGTTCAATTTCCAAGGCAATCTTCTGTGTCTGACAGTCAATCAAAGTAACCTAACAATTTGATACGACCACGCGTCAATAAGAGCCCAACCTAACTGAACAAACTTTTTATTCAATTACGGGCCAGGTGACGCCTCCGATTCATAGTCAATTTTTCGCAACTCTCACATTTCGGCCGGACAAACTTTTCGAGAAGATGAAAGGAGAGGGTGTACAGATTTTTTCAAACAATATTTTGCTATTCGTTCGACCACCTAGAACTTAGCAAAAAGAAGGAAATTGTGTGTTATTATTCGAACGTTTTTCCACTAAGGGGCCCACCTGAATGTTAGGCTTGAATTGAATAAACGACTTGCAGTAGATTTTTGCCGAATCGAACAGGACACGAAAACAAAAATTGTGAACGAAGTTTAAAAGTGGAACTACTATACATGTTGCTTTCGTATAGTTGCTTTGTCGCTTATCGCCCGCCACCAACTGAGCAAATTCATTAATAAATGTATCTGCGGTCGACAGATTTTTCGCTAGCACATGGTTAGTCTGTTATGGTTATTGTTTGTGTCATTGAAATTGGATCTACGTAGTAGAGACGTAAAGCATTGAAAATAGATGAGTTAATAGGATGCGCAAGTAGAGGGTGATCAATTTGTTTTGTGTTCGTAGGTTTATGCAAGTCAAAATCTGCACAAAAAGCAAATATATGTCGTTAAAACTTGTGCATTATTCTCTACCGACACGCTTTTCACTAAATAAAACCAATTCACTTCAAATTTTGTGTCCGAACACCTTAATGTTGCTCAGAAAAATTCAAAGAAATCTTCGGGTAGTCGGAGAAATTTCGACATAAGCAATAGAAAAAAGTAAGTATTTCGAAGATAGTACCACATTTCCAAAAAACCTGGTTTGCGTATTGACTAAAGACTTTAAATATTTGACTTTAAATATGGTTGAAATTTCCATAAAAACTTGCAAACTATCAATGCCTAATAGTGTTCCCTAATCAAAGATAGCTAATATTTTTACTCTGCAATATAGTAAGCCACATATAAGTTGCCAAGGTCCATGTTTCTTTTTACTGTCACTATCTATTATTTCATTTTGCTTGGCAAAACTTACACGGTATCCAATATATTTGAATTTAAAAAGATGTTGAGGTATAAGAACAAGTATTTAATACTTTGCCAAGGTTTTTATTGAAATTTAATGGTACCTGCATGAATAGTTAAAAAGCTAAAAAAATGTGTTTTGATAATACTTCCTTCTGCTTTTTTACCAATATTAATCTCTTTTCGAAAGAGTTAAAGGCGCCTCGAAAGTTTTCCATGGCCACTTCCTCCTAAATTTTGGAGATAACTTGCTTGGATTTCTGTAAATGTTTGATTTTTCTGTCCTCCCAAGCAAAGAAATCCAAAGGATTCAAATCTGGCGGCCATTCATCCTTCGGTAAAAAATCGGTTAAATTATCAGCACACCACCTTTGAACGAAATTCGCGGTGTGCGAAGGAGGTGTATCTTGTTGAAACCAGTTATAATCATCTCTCAAAGGCAACTATTTCAGGAAATTGCATAAATTACAGCGTTGACCTTCTTTTTTTCAATAAAGACGAGGGAAAGTTTGCCTCTTCTACAAAAATCGCCCCAAACCATGACCGAGGGTGAATTTTGATTTCTGGGCACATAAACTTCATTTTCGAAAATGTCCTCCATGCTGACTGCCCACAAACGATGAGACTGAAACTCCATGAATTCTCTGTCTTTTGTAAGGGTTTGCTCCTAGATCCTTGATGAGTATCAATTGTGCTGAAGACTTTGAAATTTCCAATATCACAGCTATTTTTCTCACAGCTATTTTTCTCACTCTTTTTTCTGTGAATCGTCTCTCTTGCGGTCTTAATGCGTCGACTAGTACGCGCAGTGCGTGGATGCCCACTTCTCTTATGTCCCATAAGGGAGGATGTTTCCCGCTCTATATCTTCCTTTCGTAGGTCCCAAAAATTTCACAAGGTTTCATTCCTTGAATAATTTTATTAAGAATTAGCTCATGCATGGATTCCATCGCACTCCATAGTGGAGTGTATTATTTATTGTATTATTCCTGGAAAAAATAATATTATTTAAAAATAAATAATACCATTGCTCCGATGACGGTCTTAAAACTATTTATATAAAAGTTAGGTTAGGTTAAAATAGCTGCCGATCGATATAGGCCTGCCCACAGACGCACCAAGGCACGAAAGAGCCCCTTGTGATGCCACAATAGTTTATTGACTCTGTCCTATTCACTAAAGTCAGAAAATCACCTGCTTCTTTTGATGACCCGCACTATTCACTTTAAATTGACCAGAGACAGTTAGGTCAGATCCGAGAGAGAGTGCTCCAAGTGCCACCGTCCGTCTCTTCCCCAAAGCCGGACACTGGTACCTGAGATGGAGGACGGAATCCTCCTCTTTTTCAGAGCCACAACTCTGACAGTAGTCGTTGAACTCTGTGGCCAATCGTTGCGCGTCCCGATCTATCCGACAGTGGCCCGTAAGAACGTCCACAACACAACGCAGAGCGCTTCGAGTTAAATCTAATAGCTGCCTAGTGTGATGCGCATCCATGGAGACCCAGGACTGCCTTTTTATCGCACAGGATGATTCGTCTGCCCAGTATGAGATTGCAATCCCCCACTCGCCCCTATGGATCTTTTGCAACAGTAAAGTGCACTGAAAGCCTTCTGCGCTCTTTTTGCTTTATTCTAGCTTCATAGTAACTTCGAGCCGAGAATGAGCCCTAAATTTTTGACCCTCTCACATTCAAGCCACACTCACGGCTGAATCGTGAAAGTATGTCATGAGAGTGATTTAACCTTAGCTTAGATAAATACTTTCCCAACACTGCTACCGCTATGTCGTCCGCATAAGCAATCATTTGGCAGTCGGCAGAGTCCAGCCTCAGGAGAAGTGTATTTACCGTGATGTTCCACAGTAGGGGAAGGAGGACTCCACCCTGAGATGTGCCCGTGCTGACCCATTGTCGTACGCGAGCATTCCCTAAGGAAGAGATCATCACTCTATTCTTAAGAAGCTGCACGATGAAAGCAATCAGCTACTCATCCACATGCAGCATCGAGAGTGCCTCAACAATTGCGTCGGAATTTACACTGTTGTAGGCCCCCTCGAGATCCAAGAAGGTGACAAGCATATGTTCTTTAAGAGCAAGAGATTTATCGATTTGCTCAATGAGGACATGAAGAGCGGTTTCGACAGACTTGCCTTTTACTCGTATATAGACGCTCTGTGACTGCGAGATCAACATAGGATCAATTGATCTTTTAATATGGTAGTCAATGATCCTTTCAAGAATCTTAAACAGGACAGAGCTAAGACATATTGGACGATAGTTTTAACAATATAGCCTTAACAAAAGTCTTAACATGCGAGATTTTTCCTGCTTTAGGGTTGAACACAACATAACTCTAGTTTCTCGCCAGCCAGTTGGAACAAATCTCCCTGAGCCACAGTAACGATACTTGCATGGTCTGCTGGATATCGGGGCCCGGAGATTTGAACGGCTGAAATGCGTTAATAGCCCACCTCAGTTGGGAGTTGGATATCCTAAACGCCGGCGATGAGCTGGCAGCTTGCTCCGTTTGATATACCTCTTTCCGACGACAATAATTGCCCGGAAAATGTGCGTCCATGAGAACGTTTAGAATATTTGCGCTGGAACTAGTTCAAATAACCCCAGGATTCATGATGCAACCCATAGCCTTCCTAAGGCGGTTTGTCTCGCTGAGACGTTCCACGTTTCCACGGAAAGATCTCCATGAGGCCCTCTTTGCATTGCGTATGGTATACTTAAAAGATAAAAATATTCAATTCATGGCAGCAGCCAATGCTCTTAGGAGCAGTTTCCAGTAAGGATCGGACCAGGGATTGAAATAACTTCCAGGCCGTCTTCTTTCTTTAATAAAGTCTACCTTCTCAGCTGAGCTGCGGCCAGCCATATTGAACAATATATGACCATAAAAAGTTTATGAATGAATTGAATCGAAAAATATTTTATTTAAAATCATATGTACATAATAGGGCCCATACACGACGCATGCATGCATGCACAATCACGTGACTGCACATGCGGATTGAACGTGTATGGCAATGATTGACTGAATGCACATGCTGACTGCATGATTACAAAACTTTTTGATATTTTCTCGACTGCGCATGCTTGCATGATAGGTTTATGTTGAATATTGTGCATTCAAGCTCAAATTTTAGAAGTTTTTGTTCCGTGAACATCGTCAATAAATATTACCGTCAATTAATATTACAACACATGTGTCATCTGATATCTTACCCACTTTAATTCAAACTTTCTAATGAAAACTGCACAGTTTTGCATGAATCGTGTAGGGCAGACGCAATACTGCACAATCAATGTACTGTGCATGCATGCATGCGTCGTGTATGGGCCCTATAAAGGTTATTTATTTGTGATCATGGTTCCGTTCTTGTCTATAAATCAGCATAGACAATGTATATAGTCTCTAAAGCTTATTAAAGCAGAGAATAATTGATACGGTAAACTCGATCGTTTTGCGGAATAAGCCTCCGAAAGCAGAATCAAATTGGAATTGTTTTTGCGGGTTGATTAAAATAGAAAAATTTTATTGATACATTTTTTTTGACAAAGTGGTTTCAAAAGTATGCACTGATTCTCTTCAGACACCAGCTCACAGTGCATACTTGACTGATCACTTGCAGTTTGAAATCATTAATTTTTATTTACGTTAGTTGTGACAAATTTTAACATCTCCGACTTATATCCATCGACATAATTTACTCATAAAGGTTTCAATAAAATTTTGTAATTTTAATTATCCCGCAAAAACAATTCCATATGTACATTCTTAGTCTAGCTAATTGGCCTGCAAGCCGATATTGTTTTTTTCCAGAACTTCTCTTATATTCAGCCTAACTAGCCTAATCTAACTAAGTCTTAAAGATGTCTGAAAGTATTCCTCAAAAGTTTACATAATTGAACGGCGTGTTTATTAGCTATCGTTGGCTCACTGTTATAGACCGATGCATAATTTGATCTGTAATATTTTTTCTGATCGTGTCGAAGTTGTTGTGGAGGAGGCTGAGGTGGACAAAGGCGAAAAAGATATGGAGAAGTCGCCGAGGCGCCAAATACGATTGCTAACCAGAAGCTAGATAGCAGTGTATTGACTGCGAGTACCATTAATAAAGAATGAATTTGGTGTCCAATGAACTGATCGAGCAATCAACTTGGTAGTTTTCAGTCTCTGGAGCCAGGAAACGGTAAAAATCTGCATAGCTTCCCACCGAATCTTGAACGAAATAGGGTTCTCGAGGCCACTAGTAAAAAAAAATTGTTATTTAGTGCAGTAGTTTATAAAGCTAGTGCTTTCCACCTTCTAGCCTAGCGTCACGAAATATGGCATCAAAACCTGTAAGAAGAAAGCACTCGATCTTCGTTTCACACAATACAACAACGTTCAAAGTGGCAGTATCTCACCTGGAGTCTGCAATAAACTTGTGCTGAAAAGCCTCAGAAAGCATAGCCAAAAAATTGCCTGAATTCAACGATAAACTTAGCAGCTACAAATACAAATACAAAATACACCCTGCTTCGAAAATTCAAAGTTGCTGGTAGACTTTTTAAATCGGTTAAAGCTAGGTCAATGTCCTGTGTTGTATAAACGCCACAGAACGTAAGGAATACCATTGTTGCTTTAAAATGCACTTATGTCTCCTACGACAAGAAAGATGTTTTGACATGAGAAAACTGGTACGAGAACACATATTATTGTTTGATCATCCAACTTTGTGCAGTAATTGATAATATGGTAATAAAAACAAAGCAGCCGCTCCCAAGCAGGCTGTAGCATCCTTTAACTCAAAAGCCGTTGACAGTTCATAATAGGATAGTGTCATGTCAATTACTGTCACTACTTTGCAACCGGGAATGGACGTTATTTTCTAATAATCATCAATTATGTTTGACATATTATATCTTATGAAAGATTTCAGGCGACATTTTGTATCCTCCAAGTGTTGAGCATTTGAATACCATACTATTTTTTTTTCATACATTCACAAAAATCAAAGAAAAATACCGTCGCCTTCGGCGGCCCTAAAATCAACACAAAAATCAATATCTTGTCAGGTTTATAATCATAACAAATCCCCTGAGTGTCAGATCATAAAAAACAGCTCAAATAATCTGTATTCGTCACGAACAAATTAGCTCTTGTTCCAGGAAACCTAATATTTTTTCAATTCACCATAACCATTCAATATGCATGTCTTTTTATTATTGAAACGTTGAAAAACAATCAGTTTTCGATTCGAGTAGTGCAAAGAAGACGGCTCATTAGACTAATTAAAATCGGAAAAATCTCCCACTGTTTTGCATTTATTTCGCGAAACATATGCCATTCAGCATGAGATTTCGTTTGATGTTTGCATTTCTTTTCTTTTTTAAGACAGATTGATGGAAAGTAATGAAAAATTGACTGTTTTGCGTATAGATTATTCAGACGAGACACGTTTTGTCTGATAAGCAAATGTGTTAATAGTTTTTACTGCTTTGTCTTAATATTGGGATAATTAGTTATAATTTGAACGGTGTGGAGTTGGAGGGAATACGTGTACGTAGCTTGGGGAGGTATCGTGTTTCTTGTATTTTAGAGGTTTTTTAAAGGCTATTGGAATTGTCAATGTGTATTGCATTCAAATTATTTAAATCTTATTTTAACGAGTGTTTAAATTGAGTGTTGATTTGACTTTTTGATTCATGAATTTTTCCTAATATTGAATAAATTGCATTGTGCAAGTCTACTGATGTTGGTTTGTGGATAATAATAATTCACGGAAGGATAAAAAGTTACCTTCGCATAAAGATTAACTTTATTTACTTTTGCAACTTTGGCTCGAAAAATACAATTACCGCACCAAACACTCAAAGTAATCTAGATTGAAAATCAATTATCAAAAGCTCTCAGTTCGACCACACTCCCAAATTTTAAATATTATCAATAAATCTTCCCACGAAAATCAACCCTACATTAATTTGATACAAGACCATGCAATTACTTTAAAATCAACAACACTCCAACCTGCATTCCCCTTTCGTTGCAACATCCCAGCGCAGCTCGAACCAAAGCACCCGGGAAAAAGATAAATGTGTGGTCTCTTGAGATTCCAAGAAAATTAATTTCTTGGATTAGTTGCTAAGTATCTATTTATTTCCTGTTACGCCTATAAACACATAACTTTCCATCATTCACTCGATCGCATCAATGTCGAAAAGAACCATCCGCAAATGTCAGTCTGTCAGTCAGTGAGCCAAACCAGTACTCAGTACAAGCACACATCATCGGGACAATCGTTCAACTAAGCATGGGCACAACCCTCTCAGATCCCTTCTTGTTGCTTGTTAACTCCGAAATTGGTTACATCGAAAAATCATGTACGTGTTCATGTTTATAGCAACATTACTTGTACAACAAGGCGAAGCAATGTTTTATCACCCGCCCGGCAAACAAACAGGGGCGCAACCTATTGCGGCAGGTGGATAAGTGTACACCGAACATTCTGCTCTCAATTTACTTTTTTTAAACTATCGTAAAAAAACACTTGCTGTGGACATTAGATACACTTAGGGCAGTTTAACTGGTATTAATGCAGACAATACAGGGGTAGGTACTTGTTGGTATGTGTCTATCGCAAAAATTAGATTGAGTATTTAGTGGAAAAATCTCCGACCTTTTCCGCAGCTTTCAATTCGCGTTCTGATAGATATTCTTAAGAAACGGCCTGCTGAATACAGGATTGGTTTTCATTTTGTCGTTGCTTTGTAATCCGTTAAGTGGATTAAATTGAATTGAGTTTTTGAGATTATTGGGGGTCTCGTGGGGATTAGAACCAGTCGTGTTCGTGAAATTGCTGTGCTTTGCACCTTAGGAGAATTGTCGAGTGTTTACTGCGTTGAATGCGGCTTGTTTGCTTGAAGTCGCGAAGTAGCTGATCCAATACGAATGTCATGCCTGGAAAGGGATGTTAAGGCTGCTAAAAAAAAATTTCAAAGGAAATACGAAAATAAAGTTTTTGGGAACCGATTGTAATTTTTAATCGATATTTCTTCTCCTGGCCTTGTGAAGATTAGTAGTACTATTAGTTTATGCAGGAGGTTTCAATCCAAAACAATCAGAAATGTCTGCCTATCTGATCAAAGACAGCAAACACAACATTCGACCAAAATTCACCGAAAAATATTCAAGCCAGTCAAACACGAATCTCTCCTGTCCGAGTGGTGACATGGAGTCTTCGAAAACCTTGCAACATCTTCTCCACCGAATTTCTAGAAAAAATACTTGAAAATAAATGAAAAACCAGCGGACGTAGGTCTATCAGATGGCCAGCTGTAACGCCCGCTTGTCTATCGCAACTTCGACGAACTACATAATGTAAACCATCATCATCACCACTAGCCAAGCCTCAGCGTCATCGGGGCTCGTTTCAAAGAACTGTATCACATATCTTTTTCGTTTCGAAGCTAAGTTGAAAATTACTACTCTTGAGATGATCTTCAAGAATAATGGTAGAAAGTTTCTCGGCAAAAAAACCAATACCTACTTTGTGGTCTAAGATCTAAGTTCTACCGTTTCGAGCACTAGAATTCGACCGGTGTATTGTCGGGCAAAAAACTCTACTTGCGCATCTTGGTTGTAATGAGGCTTGATCTGCTGTTGATTCTTCGGTGGTATGATAAGTGTTAAAAAGAATCAACACTTGAGAACCTTATTTTCGGATCAACCTCTTGACGAGACACACTGAAGACGAACAAGAGGTGATTGGATTTTTCGCTTGGTCATCAAATTTTAGGTTTGCCTTACGTCACTAGATGTGCTCGTCTGTTTAATTTCACGTTTTCTTTGTGGACGCTGCATAGTTTGAATAAAAGGCGGGTGAATTGTGAAGGTGGTGATGTGTGAAAGATGAAAATTGAATATTATACGATAAGTGGATAACAACCCACTTATAATGATAAAATTAAATTTCTATGAAAAGATTACACGTGAGGTGTGGACGAATAGCGATTTCTATAGAAAAGTGTGTGACATTTACAACTCGTATAATACGCTGAGAGATTTACTCGAATACCGTTTTTCGGTTGAATTTCAGACTGAAATCAAGAAAAGAATTCTCTGATTTCCACCAAATTGCTTTAAACCACCATTCTACCCGCCTTCGTTCAAATCAACACTAAAACGCGCCAAAATTGCTATGCTACAATGCAATCAAAGTTGAATTCTAGCTGGTGAGCGCAAGCGTCTGATTGTACATAAGGACCAATTTGTATGTGCCATGACATCGTCAGGGGGCTGAAAGTACGTGATTTATTGATGGAAGAGATTGGCAGGGAGTGAAGGATTTACCATCAGCTGGCACGTAAAAAGAGATAAAACCAAAATATGTTCACTGTATCACATGCGAAAGTGAGAAAATATAATGTCAAACGACAGGTGAGAATGTATATATCCGTGTGAGCTGATAGGTGAGAGTGTATTGGCGTGCGAATAATCCCATCAAGAAACAGTAAGCGCAGCGAACATTCACTGGCAGCAAACGAAATTCCCTGTATTGGGTTGCATAAAAGTGTCGAAGATATTCCTTTTACTCGCCATATGGTATCGAAAGTAGTATTCCGCGTTAACTACCTTATCGCTTACCATTTTAATACTCAGAAAATACTTTAAGAAAATCAATATTGCATAAATCGCCATTCGTTCAAATAGTCTCTTTGGCAAAGCACATGTGAATTGCCTTGTGGGAAGGAGAAACGTATTTGATCGTAGCACGGTTGCTTGGCGGGGTACTCTGTGTCTTTTTCCAACTTGGACTTAGATATTGCTATCTTCTTCTCGCAACTGTTTCGCAATTCACGTACTTTCCGAGCTATATGTAGTTCTTAAGCTATGACATCGTTCCCTGCAATTCCACCACCGTATTTCCTGTCGTCATTTTTCTTCCCATCGCTTCCGAACCGAGGTATGCCCCGCAGTCGTTCAAGATGACGCTAACGACTCGACGAGCATTGACGATGACGACGCGGAGAGTGCCCGCTATTGTTTTCCAATTAAAAATCGTCCTGGTGAGGCAAAAATGGAGTGCCTCAAACCTGAGCTCGAGTTTTTTCCCCGGCCGACATGCTACTTATCCACATGGTGCATGATGCACTTTTGATGCTAATTTTTATGCTTTTCGTTCACTTTGCCATGGTGGTTTCAGTTCAAGTTTTCGAAATCCCCCGACCACTTAACGCTGCAGAGCAATTTGCACCATAAGGTTACTTTAGTGGGATTTTTCATGGTTTGCCTTGTTTTCTGCCGCACTTGTGTGTCTCGAGAGGTTTCTAATCGCCGAATTAATGGATGAGGATTAGCTTTAAAACATTTAAATTTCGATTTTGTTCGAGTATAGTTTGATTGCATAGCTCCTTTCTGCAGAATCCATTCATCAAGGGACGCCCATTCATCAAAGTTCTGCCGGGCACAAATTAGAGCCCACCCAATTCATCGTGTTTCGTGCTCCCTTTATTTGTTCTCTGTCGCGGCTTCGGCGTTTTGTCATTGCCGCCGCGACTTCAATTGATCCAGTTACCCGTGTGCCAGAGTATGGCCTCAGGTAGGAAAGTACTTAGTAGGCACTAAGGTACAATGGTACGCGAAATCCTTTTGTGCAAACGTGGTCTTTTTGCCCATGTCCTGTACGGGGCTTGCTTCATTTCGTTTTTGGCTTACAAATACCTTTTGTTTTATTGCCAAATGGGCACTTAACGCTTTCTCATATGTGCTCCCCCGATACCGACTTCCATTAAACTTTGAAGTGAGCCTCATTAAAGGGAGGAGAGAAAATTAGTGGAAAATGGCGGAATATGTTGAAGAGTTTTAATGCTTTCTATAAGGTGAGATTTGCATCTCACAATATTGAGTTAGCCCTGGAGGTGAAGGGCGACAATAGAGGAATTCAATTAGATTTTTGCCGTACTTCAAAGACGATAAAATTAAATAAGACCTATTTGGCTTTTGTGATGAGATTATAGCATAAAAGCCCAATTATGCAGAATTTTTTTCGACAACAATGATTGCAGATGCAAGAGCTGCAACGCAAAACTGTACTGAGAGCTCTGGCTGACGGTTCGAGTTGAGAAAGATTTGATTAAACGTATAGGACGTGAGTTAATGCTGGTTGGGATTGTTTACAATTCGTAGGATCAAAAGATGCATCTTCGGTTTAGGAATGCTTTTGTATTTTCGTTGATAGATTTCTTTTGAAAAACTGGTTTCTTCGATTTAGGCGATTTTGACGTTGTGAATCAGTACAGGCAAATATTTGTCTTATAAACCAACTGCAACATGTGCATACTTACCACGTATGGTAATATCTTTTGATAAAGGTGTGGTTTTGTAAGTTTTTTGAGAATCTTTACCGATTAAAGGATATTACTAATGCTTTGGTGAATAAGTTTGGAACTAAGTAACATTATCAGAAATGTTTTCAAAAAACTTTTCAAGGAAGGATTACCTGGAGATAAGGTCCGAATGATAGACGACAGTGTAAACACTGCGAAACGTAACACTTAACTCCACAGGACATCATTAAATTTTCAGCACTTAACTGGAAAGAAGTCCGGTGGAAAAAATTTGTAGTACCTTCTCAGGTAGATTTGAAAATATGTTCTTTGCTATTTCCACTCAACATTTTTGGTTTCATCAACAACTCTATAGCTTCGGTAGAGAAAATTTCTCTTATATCGACTGGAATACAGTAAAAACTCATCGTGCATATGCTCAGTCAGATTTGATAATAGCTGAAAAAATAGCTGAACATCCTAGCTGTACTATTTAAAGTGAAGCTCACTGATTTATTTACTCATTATACAAGGGTTGATCAATAAGTAATGATAACGAATATAAACCAAGGTGATTAAACTGAAAATATATATTTATTTTTCAACATAGTCTCCTAACAAGTTCAGGCATTTAGTCCATCTTTTTTCCAAACCCAGGACACTCTTAGAAAAAAATTATTTATCTTGACTCTCTCAAGATGCCTCAAAAGCAGCCATCACTTCGCTATCATCTTCAAATTTCTTACCCCGAAGGTATTGCTTACCGAGGAAAAATACCGAGGAAAAATTTAGAAGTCACTGGATGATGTAAAAAAAAGTTTTCCGCTGAAAGATGTAAAAGTTCGAATCCTGTTTTTTAAATTGTACCCATCAAAACTGCAGCCTTGAGAGCCGGTGCGTTATCTTGATGAAACAGAACTCCGGCTCGCAGTTTGCCGCATTTTTTTTTTTCATTGTCTCTCGCAATCTTCTTATTTGGTCTGTGTAGTAAGAGCTTGATATAGTGGCTCCCTTTTCCAAATATTTCACCATGAAAATTCCTTCAGCGTCTCAAAAAACTCATGCATAACATTGCCCGCCGAGCTCGACACTTTGAATTCCTTCGGCGTTGGTGAAGAGGGTTGCTTCCTCGTCATCGATTGCTGTTTGGTTTCTGGATCAAAATGGTAGATTCAAATCTCATCCATGATTACGAAATGTGGCAAAAAAATCTCCTAATCTGCCTGGGACTTTTCGAGATTCACTCTCGAAGTATGGACTCGTTTCTTCTTTTACCAGTCGGCTAACATTCTCGGCTCCCAACGCGCATAGACCTTCTTCATATGTAATTCGTGGGCAACGATTCTTTGAACACTGCCATTCGAGATCGCTGTGACCTCAGCTACTTTCACATTGTCTTCAATGAGGGACGTGATTGGACGTCCTTCACGGTGTTCGCCTTCTTTGGATATTTTTCCCAGCTTAAACTCTTTGGCTCATCGTGCACCGGTGGAATATGGTGGAGCTAACGGTGCCACCATGTCGCCGTGTATGTCTCTGGTAGACAATTTTTTCAAACAGAGGTACTTAATGACAGCTCTAATTTCGTTTTTTTTTCATTTTGATGTTCTCTCTTCGACGATTCGTATTCAAATGAATGTACCTCCCTGGAATCATGGCCTATTTATATGTTTTTTTGTATGTGGTAGTAAAAATTGTTTTTGCTGGAATTTTATCTGGACTGGAAATAACCGATTAACATCACTTATTGATCAACCCTCGTATTTCACAATGATACTTAGACAACGATTCACACTTAACTGCCTAGTCTACTTGCGAGTACGGCTTATCGCTTTCATAGCCAACAGGTTCAGAGGCAACCTGTTATAATACCGGTTACAATTACTTTTGCAGTACACTGCTAATACGCCTCCCTTTTTTTGGTTTACAATTCAATATTATTTTTGCTTAGTCAAATACCATAACAGAATCTTCTATGAAGTGAATACCCTCACTCTTTACATATACATGCAGTTCAATAATAGATAGCAGTATATATACATATGCACTACTAATATATATGGATGTATTTTCCTTAAGAAGCGAGATTATCTCATGCGATTGTATAAAGCATTTTATCAAGAACTCCCGTCTACTAGTAAATATATATAATTCATTGGCTTGAGTACACTTCGTTAATTTCAATGCATATTACCTTTACACAGAATACAATAACAGTAATATTTTATTTTAAGCCGAAATTAACTGCGAGATTTTTTTGACCATATAGCTAATTTTATTTATTGGTTTTTTTTTCTCGGAACCTTTAATCATTTTGTATTATGTAAAACGTGAAACTTTTGAGTTTCGTCGCAGTACTACACCGTTTTTTAACGAATCCAATAAGATCGTGGAGTGCCGAACGAGGCTACTACTGTTGCTCGTAAACAACTTGGTTTGAACCATATCTTCTGCCACTCTACAAATTCTTTTCGGTGGCGTACGCCTTTAGAATCGTAATATTTTTGTTTCGTAAATTTTTATGATAAATCATATGATAAACCACGAATATTAGGAAACGGAATTGGTTGAAAAAGATTTGGACTTGTTTTCCGATCCTTTAATAACTCTATTGGAGACGCATTCACTTTTTTTAATGGAGTATTTCGGCATTCTAACAAACCTACCCACAAGTGATCTTGGCTTTCGTCATACTTTTTTAAAAGATTTTTTGTAATATTAAAACCTTTTTCCTATAAACCCGTTACCTTTAGAATACATTGGATTTGTATTCACAAAAATCTCGACTTATTTTGGGGTTCTTCATGGGTTCGTTGACGTTTTACGTCCTATATTTGTGACCTATATTGTAGTTAATAATTCAATTTTCTCTAGCGTTGTCGATGCCTGGCCAGAAAAAAGGGGTTTTAGCTCTTGCTTTCGTTTTTTCAAACCCAAACTGCACTACATGAAGCAAATTCAGTATTTTATGTCTCATTGATGAATGCACTATAATTCGGTTATTCCAGAAGATGAAAACATAATTTAAAATTAATTCATCTCTAAATCTAAAATAATATCTAAGATTGGCATTTAAGTACTTTTTAGTTTTTGGTCGACCATTTAATAATATTCCTTTTAAATTCTTTAATACAGAGTCTTCGTCAGTTTCTAAATGAAACATTTTCTTCCTAGCATCACTTACGTTTAAAAAATGAACTAACTCTTTTAAACTTTGTCCTTTAAAATTATTATTAATAGTTTCTTAATCAAAATATCTCGATAATATATCTGCTATATATAAAAGCTTTCCCGGTATATACTTAGAACTTACTTTTTATTTAAGTAGTCGTGGCTTCATCCTCTGCAGCCTACACTCTAAAAAGTGGGTCTATAATTAAAACTTTGATAATAGAAAATATATTCATTTTTTCGTTTAAAATAACCAATAACACATTCTTTAACCCATTCGATGTGCATTTTTTGCTTTTACGTCATATCAGCTTAATAATACACAGATTTTTGTAAATTGAAGCAAAAGGAGGGTAAATTTACTAGTTTGCTATTCACCTTTGCGCCAAAGCCATAAAATTGCATCATTATTTAGGGTAAAATTACACCATTTGGTCGTAAAAAAAATATTCTTTTTACGCACTTTTGTAAATTTACATCTTTAATAGTAGGAAACCAGTTTCCTACTATTATAAGGGTGAAATTCAACCAAAATTTTTTTGATTGTAGCTAAAGGAATTTTCTCAGTCTTCATTCATTATACCAAGCAATGGTTTATGATCTGTTTTAATCTCAACTTGCTTTCTATAAATAAGCAATGAAATTTAAGACAAGCGAAAACAATTGCAACGAATTCTTTTTCTATTTGTGCATATCTAACTTCTACCTCATTAAGACTACGAGATGCGAAAAAAATGGTTGTCCTTCTTGCATTAAACAGCAGCCGATACCGTACTTGGATGCATCCGTTTCTATATCTATACTTTTATTATTATTAAATGTTTTAAAATTAGGGCGTTTGCAATTACCTGCTTGATTTTTTCTAAATACGGATTGTGGGCAGGTAAACAAGCATACTGAATATTATTTTTTGATAGTTCCCTTAGTGGATAAGAGATATCTCGTAAATTCAACACAACAATTCGGATGTAATTGATCATTCCTAATAATTTTTGAAAGACTTTTTTGTCTTTCGGTGGGGCAAGCTTGATTATCGGTTTTGATCTTGTGACATCGGATGAAATACTTTCTACAGATGTAATGTGACCCAGATATTTAACAAACTGCACCTGATATTGTAATTTAGATTTAATAAATTTTACATTACTTTGCCTGGCACTTTGGACTACTTTTTCCAAAATTTGATTATGTTTTTCTAAAGTACTAGCTGAAATAATTATGTCATCTATGTTAACATTTAACCCATCAATATTTTCAAAATACTTTTCATTATATTTTTGAAACACTTGAGCACAGATTTTAACTCCGTATGGAAGTCTATTAAATCGATAGCAAGCACATACTAAATGCCAGAATCCCTCTTTTAAATCTAAAAAGATAGACCATTTTTTCCGTTCAGTTTTTCTGTCAATTGCCTAAAAGTTGGGATAGGATGATATTCATTTTTATAGCCCTATTTAGTGTTTGAGGATCTAAACATAACCCAAGCCTTTTATCCACCTTTTCTACAAGAACTAAATTCGATACAAAGTCTGTTGTCACAACAGAGTTTTTCTATTTTTTTTTCAAATTCAAAGGAAATGTGCCGAAAGACTCGGCTTCATACTGATTTTAATTGTTGAATAAAAATGATTGGTATACTTCGTTCTTTTTAGTTTTACAGAAATCTTGAAACACCTTTACGACCAGATCATAATTAGCTCTGCTAGTCGATGGCATTCCGAAAGAATGAAATACTTCCACGCTATGAGGGCCGATAGCATTTAGAAAAATGGCGAACCTGACTGGATCCGGTTTTTTTATCTAATTCAACTGCAATAGCGAAAATTTCGAAATTTTGGCAGAAAACCCACAAATTTTCTGATACATTTCCGTCTAAATTGAAGTGTTCGACTTTTATTTTATATAATCCATATTGTTAACAGTTTCTTTTTCAATGTAAATTTTACTTTTAGGCGGTCTTCCACGTGGTTTTTTTTTCAGTAAATATATTTTTTTGTAGCTCGCATTAATTATCAAACTCACAGTTTATTATGTATAAAACACATAAAATAGCATAATGAAAATGCCGCACATAAATTTGATTATTCGCAGCGCCATGTATTATTTAAATTGAAACTTACTAATTTATTTAAGGGGGCCCGGTAGCTCTGCTCGCTAAGGCGTCAGGCCGAAAAGCGGCGTGCTACGGGGCCTGCGGGTTCGAATCCCGCCAGTGCCATGGCTGTAAGTGTGAATGTGTGTGATTGTCTATGAGGGTGGCAAATGGGCCCAAACTGGTGGCCTAATGCTGGCCGCGTTCCCGGCAGCCCTCTTCACTAGCCCAACCTAACCTACTAATTTATTTACTCACTATATTTTACTTCAATGCGGCTTAGACAACGATTCACACTTAACTGCCTAAACTAATTGCGAGTACCGCTTGAAATTCATGCTACACATGCTGCACATGCTCATAAAAATTATGTTTATTAAAATTGATTTTGTTCAAAGTTTGTTACGCCTGCGTTTCCTTTTTACCTTTTGGTAAATGGTTTTTACTAATGTTCGAAGAAGAAGATTAGTATTAAAATTACTTTGGCCGAAAATGCATATATATCTATCTATATATATATATATATATATATATATATATATATATATATATATATATATATATATATATATATATATATATATATATATATATATATATATATATATATATGTATATATATATATATATATATATATATATATATATATGTATATATATATATATATACAGTGGTGGCCAAATAAAATGCGACACTTGTGAATATCACCACATAACGCCTCTTCAGAATAATCGCCGAGTACAAATGATACGAACTGGTGTTTAGGAATTTAACTGTACTGTTACACGTCAAATGTAAAAATAACAGAAACAAAAAAAATCGTTTGTGGACAGTACAGCCACTTTTCCGTTTTATGAGCAAAAGGAACATTTGCGCAACAAAAAGTGTTGAATTGAAAATTATCCATTATTTAGGATTCGTAATAGGAAATTTGAAGGAAAAGTACTAGCAGGGAGGTAAAAACAAAATTCTATATTTAATTTAACAAAACTAGTATTATATAGTATTATATATATAATATTATAGTATTATATATATAATATATATAGTATTATATATATAATATTACAGCTTGAGTAGCCTAGTGGGTAGAGCACTGGCTTCTTGCGTGTGGGGTCCCTGGTTCGAACCCAGGTTCGGACGAGGGTCCGCGCACCAAGCTTTGAGTTTACCTAGCTCTGATTAGGTGCCTGATTTAAATCAGGGGTAAAGTGAGTCGTGGAACTAATCACTCCACACTCGTATTCACATTGATTAAAAAAATTGTAATGAAGCTCTCTACCAGCTTCAACCCCCTAGATATAATATTATATATATATATATATATATATATATATATATATATATATATATATATATATATATATATATATATTGTATATATAGTATTATATATATATCCTCCGCGAGCCCGGATCACAGCTTCCATCCTTCGAGCCATGAATTTTATCAAAGACTGGCAGTATTCGGTGGCTATGTCGTCCTTCCAAGCTTTTTTTGATGACGTTTTTGAATTCCTCTTTGGTCCTGGGTCTCCGTCAGTTTTCTTTTAAGTTCCGTCCAACAATTCTCGATTGGGTTCAAATCAGTGGTGCTTCCTGGCCACTCCAGTGTCGAAATTCCCCTTTCTGCGACGAATTCTTTAACCTATTGAAAACCAAAACAATTTTTTTAAGTTTTTGTTTTTTTTTACTGTCTTATTGAACTGTTGTTTCTGAAAAAAAAAACAACTTAACTTACGAGCGCGATGACATGGAGCAGATTCATCTTGGAAAATCGGGTCTAAGCGCCTATCCATCTACGGGATCACATGGTTGTTAATCACGCTGATGTAACTGATCGCATTCATTGATCCTTCTAAAAACACCAAATCTCCGGTGCCGAAATAAGAAATGCAACCCCAAACCATGTAACTTGAAGAGAACTTGTTTCGAGGCACAACACAGTCTTTGTGCAGTTCCTCTCCGACTCTGCGACGTACATACTGCAGTCCATCGGATTGGTTCAGGTTGCATTTGGATTTGTCGGAAAAGAGTACTCTTTTCCAGTCATTTTCCTACCAATTACGATGAGATTTGGCAAAATCCAGCCTCGCTGTTCTCATTTTCACCGTTAAAGATGTTTTTTCGGGGTCGTCGAGCTGATAGACTAGCTGCATGTAGCCTTCTTCTCGTAGTTCTGTCACTAATCACTATTCCCGTCGCTTCCTGGAAGCCCATGTTGGCTTCCCTAGCGATTTTTTTTCGGTCACTCAGGCTTATGTTCTTGAGATGTCGGTCATCTCTCGCGGTTGTCTTTTTATTGCCAAATCCTGTTCCTGGTGTCCGATCAAGAGATCCCTTCGCGATTTTTTCTAAAATTCCCCCCACAGTCCCGTGGTGACAACCAATTCTACTGGCTATAGCTAGACAAACTATACTGAACGAGTGACCAAAGCGAACTCTGTCACGATACCTGAACAAAAGGGTATGTAATTAGCCCCGCATAGGATTTTCCCACTAAATTTGGTTTAAAAGAGCCATAAAAATACGATTTTCTAGGTAATTTCACTTATGTGTATGTGTCGCATTTTATTTGGCCCCCACTGTATATATATATATATATATATATATATATATATATATACATATATATATATATATATATATATATATATATATATATATATATATATATATATATATATATATATATATATATATATATATATATCATCAACAAATTTCGGTGAACAAATCTCAGCTCAGGAAGGCGCCATTCGATTGAACTTAAATTTTCAGGATACATTGATATATATACGAGTAGTGCCAGGTCCCACAAAAAGTTAATAATCTTTAACCCTTTGACGCCGGCGGTCATTTTAGTGATATTGTAAATATACCTATTTTTCTGTCAACATATAAGTTTCGCAAAATTAACGTTTATGTAATGAATTCTGAACGTGTTTTAAATGTGAATTTAATAATGTTTTTGAAATTTTTAACCCTATGTGTGCGCTAGGCGCATAAAATGAGATTGGGAAAATTTGAAATTTTTTGAATTGCGATAACTTTTTACTAAATTATCAGATCATTATGAAACTTACATTATATTAATGTTGTTAAGTTGTACACTTGCATAATTTTTGATGAACGTGCTAGTAACCCTGTAGCTACGACAGGAATTGAAAGTGAAAACATTCAAACCATCGAATCTCCTAAAAAATGTAAGTTTCTTACAATGAAAACCAGTTTGTATACAAATTTTATGCTTTATCTACACAGTCAAAGTAAAACTTTCGAAATTTCATGTCGGACAAGAACGGTAGCCCTTTCCCAATTTACCTATATTTTTAGCATCAAAAACTTCTGTTCACGGGAACTCATGAACCAATAATCAGATGCAGTTGAAATTTGCAGAATACATTGGACTTTAGTAGGACCAAGTCTGATAGAAGTGATTTTGAATTGTGGGCAACTCTGTGCCAGTATGGCCATCTTGAAAAACTACAAAGAAATAAAGCTGCTTTTTGCCCTATGAATTCTGATTCAGTTACCAGATTTTCATGAAATTGACACAATAGCTGAATCTTACTATAAGCCTTGTTTGATAGAAATTTGGTTGAAAAATTCGATTGGTGCTGCCAACTATGGTAATTTTTCTGTCTTTGGTTTTGAAAATTCGCTCAGGAAAATGAAGCTTTTTGTCCTATAGCTTCCAGTGCAGTCATGAAATTAATACGAGTTTCATACAACTAATGGATCTTATTATAGGCATTATTGAGGCCGAATCTGGTTGAAAAGCCAGGATAGGATTTCCAGCTATTGTTGGTTTTGTGTTTATTTGCAATATCTTTATTAATCGATTTTATCGTAAAATTTTCAAATGGTAATTATTTTGCAGTAACAATAAACAGCAAATATTAAGTTTTCGATTATTTGAAAGATTGTGCAGATGGTAATCCTAAATTTTTTATACTGCTTTAACTTCGAATGCAGTCATCGGATCGAGACGAAATTCGCTGGGTAGCTTTATTTCAGCGTGAAGCTGATGTGATATATTTTTGGGTTTGATACTGGCAAAAGGTTGCCATCACGAGTCGGTTGTGCTATTTTTGTATCAATAAGTGCTTACAGTTAGTATTCATACCGGAAACATTTACAATGAAAATAAATAGCCAATGTTTCAATTCCCAAAGTTCTGCAAATTTTTCGGGTCGCAGCCGCAAACACCAACTTGTGTTACAGTGCTGCAGGCACTGAGCATTTTCTTCATTGATGTTATATGAGATGCTGCTTCCAAAGTTTTGTGAAATAGTCAACTGATAACGAATATAATTAACAAGTGTTTGGCTCTCATAAACTTTGAAATTCATGCCAGTGGTAATATCTGAAAACTTTCCACCATATGAGTTATAATGCATTCTTGAGACCAAAGTAAAACGTGGCGTTTGAAACAGCTGTAATAAGCAGCTCGTGTGGTAGATATGCACTCAAAATCTGTACGATTCTTCTACTGTTCCTCGAACATTAGTGTTTCTAGCGGTTTAGGTGCGCTAGAGTTTTTTTCAACTGTTGTTTTATATCTTCAATTATTTCTCCATGGCTCTTTTCATCGTAATTCCTTTGACGTTGCAGAATTTAGGTCAAGATTATTTAACTGCCCAGAGAGGGAAAATTTGGCTCTTAATTTCTATGAAATTATTTCATATCAATTTTACTAATAGGAAAAAAAGTGAACCTGATCTCCCGCTTATTTCCCCCAAAAGAATAAACATTTCCGCAATAGGGCATATTTAAAGACATAAATTTTCAACATCAGCTTATCTTATATCGATTTCTCTGCATGTTGTGCACCCTACTTTACTGAAAATTTAATATGGTTTACATGTAAAATTCAACTTGTCGAGAATAACTCACTCTGAATTCCTGAAACTCTCCACATACATATGTACTCACTTACTTACAAGCACATAAATTAAAGAAGAATACCGAAATCCATAGCGACGTCACCCGCTTTCCTCTGTTGGATCGATGATGGCTTTTATATCCTTTCGCCAATTGTTTTCCAGCTTAATCTCATCATCTAGCTGAAAAGCAAGCAGCTTGACGCACCTCGATTCACCAGCAAAGGCGAGTAGCGGGTGCAAGAGGATGTGAAAAACTGTAGAACGCATATATTGGTGCCGCCATAAGTTTGCAGTGGAGTCCTGATACAAGCGAATACATTGGCCTGAACCTATTGCTTATGACTCCCATTCCGCTTGCACTGCTCCACCGCCCTCGACACCCACTTCACGGTAATAAACAACACTCTAGCTTATTGTTTGCCGTCGACGAGTGGGCTGGGAGCAATGTAAGCTGAACGGTAAATAGTAAGAAAATTGGGCGGCTAACGGTCGGAAAAGCCACTAAGCAAGTCCCGTTGATTCGACCCGCGCACTCCGCACATTTTCTCCACACAACATATTTCAAGCTACTCCCGTTCTCATCATAAGCCCCGTAATTATATCTACTCGTGAACAGGGATTGTGCTGCCATCATTGTTCTTTTGAGGAATTCGCGCGGGAGGAGAAGCTCCGATGGGCCAAGGTGTGTGGAACGCATTGCTCCACAATTGTTAGCCTAGAAATGCTTAACAGGAAAATTGGGGCTAATTCCTCCCTCACAGGGAATTCGATGCGTTTCTAACCAGTGCCAACAAAGCACGCGCTGAATGTGAACACACTGGAAAGCGAGCGGAAGCGAGGCAGGTCCTTATACACTCTTACAGCCACACTCCCATATCTAGAAAGCTTTCATAGTGTGCAGGCGCTTCCGGAGCTGCTCCCCGAATTAAGGAGAAAAGCTTACTCATACACTCACATCAACACTAAAACACTAGTTCGCCCTTGAAGTATTGGCCTATGTAGCGTAGACTTTCAAGGGGACGACTGGTGCTTCGAAACAGTTCAGAGGACTTTGAAGCATATAAGCTCAGATTATTTCCCGAAAATTAACAATTTCGTAATTAAAATCAATAAAAGAGACGATGAGGTTGACAATGGTGACAACGACGATGGGAAAAGAGATTGTGTTGTTTGTTTGCCCGGAAGATTGGCGCAAAGTGCCCACTTGTGTATTAGTGTTATTGAAAATTCCGACTGAAAATTCTGTCGCAAATTAGGAATTTTCAAAATGTCTGTCGGTACATGCATGCACAGCACACCGATACGAGTATGTGTGGATGAATGTTGAAGGCAAGGTTAAAGCTATGGTTGGCCCAACATTTCCCATTTACTACCGTATTGGTTGATTTGCTCATTTTCCAATTAACTTCTAAACAAGACCGTTGTCGTTTTGTCAGGGCTCTATGGCTGCGTTCCGAAGCTGCTTTGGTAATTTTGCAACGAAGGAATGCGAGATATGGCGACGCGACCGACTGTGGATTGCCTAGAGTAGTATGTTCATTGAACTTCATGCATATTGGCTGCCGCTAGTAATGATGTGCAGGGTAACAGTGCTCAGTTTCTGGGACTTTATTTTGCACTTGTGCTATGTATATCCTGGTATGGGTGATAATGTCGACAACGACGACAAAAGTTTTTACAACTGTTGGAAAACTATCCGACAAAGTGAAATTTAATCAATTTTCCAATTTAGGTTTTGGAACGGTGGTGGCGTTGAGGAACTTGGGGACAAGTGGGCAAAGGATTAATTTTGCAAAGTATTGAAATCTTTGGAGCAGAGTTTGTAGTTAAGTTTATGATTAGTTCGGGAATCAGCTAGGGTAATAATTGGGTAGTTTGGGAACAGTAAGGATTTGTAACATTTTTTTTTTTTGGATATACAGGCCATAGTGGCCACTTGAAGGATATTTTGAAAATCCGTCAGTGATGATACAGTTTCCATGGTATTATACATTGATTTGTAGATTTCAAACTTAATTTTCCACTTCGCAGAAATAAAAATAACGGATTGAAAATTCAATAAAGTGTATCTCAATATTTTTTCATTGATTTTTATTTCAGTTCTGGCAATACTATGTATAGAAAAACACAGCACTTCCTCCTTCAAGACCTATACAAAGCAATATATAATCCGTAGGCAATCGCTTTATTCATTGAAAGCACAAAAGCCAAACGATCAACTCGTTTCTAGAAGATTGAGAGGAGTACGTTGATGGTGCTGATTATTTTGCCAACAAGAACACCTTCGTCAAACCCTTTGCCTTGAACGTATCAAGCGACATGACATATTCTTCTAAGTACTGATGCGTTCGAATGACAAGACTCTTTTCAAATGAGGTGTGAAATAATGCGAAAAACAAAGCATGGACGCTTTGTTCGCCTTTCACAATCCTCTAAGCACAAAAGAAATTCCAACAGCAAGCAAAATGTAAATTAGTCATCATTGTCAATTGTGCTGCGTATTCTTTTTAACATAATAGCGTAATTATGAAAGGAATTTGTGTCTTTGTCGAATAGATAGGAAACCTATAAACTATCAGGTTTCAATATTTTGTGGATTCTATTTTTTTTTGCTCTTCCTCTTAATTTGTTCGAGAGGGAAAGAATGCGACCCGTAGTCATTTAAACTATAGATAGTTCTTTTACTAACCTGTATTCGATCTTCAGGTAAATCGGTCTTTAGTGAAAGCATTTCGCGTGCATACACATCAGGATAATGGGCCTCCTTGAATGCTTTCTCTAGTTCGTCTAATTGATAACTGGTGAAAATTGTTCGGCTATGCCGGCGTTTTTTCTTCTTTTTCTTGCTACCGAAACCATTGATGCCATCAATGGTGAAATCTTTTGAATCTAAGGAGCCTGGAAATAAAAAAGAAATTTATATCTGCTTCATAAATAAAAAAGATTTATGAACGAATTGCTTTTGTTGCACATTAAATTCATTAGTTTAAAATTTATTTTTATTTTGATATTTTGCAACAATCATTCTAAGATTCCAACAAATATATTTTTTTCAGATGTTTTCGATATTTTGATTTTTTTTCTACTAGAAAATATACAAAAACCGACTGAAATCGAACAATTCTAACTTATTTATCAATATCAGCGATTTATCAATATCAGAGCTAAAAAAAACTGTTTTCGTACAAAATTATGCAAAAAACTAACTGGATTAGTGAATTTCAAAGCGAAAAAGGAAAAAAATTTTTCCTCCAAATTGGAAAAGAATAGCAATAAATTAATTTAACATAGCGAAAACACAATCGTCCATCAAACAATATCCATTACAGCCAACAATTATAAGACTTATAGATCAAATTCAAATAGAAGGAGAAAATGAGAAGTCACTTCAGCAACTATTTCATCTTATACATAAATTTTGCTGATCATACAATTATTGGTGTGTCTTGGATAGATTAGTGAATGTGTCAGAAATATACGTAAAATTTTTTTAATAAACATTTTGTGTTTTGAGAGAAAACACATTTCGGGATCCACAATTTGTTGCGAAACATTTCAATTAAAATATGCTGCTGTAAAGTAGCAATTATATGGACTGTAAAATAGAATTTTATGTGGAAGACAAGTGAGCTGAGATGACAAATAACAGATCTAATGTGGTGAATGAAAATTATTTTGTATTGAAAAATACCGAATGAGTATTTACGTAATACAATTCAAGTCTAATTTTAAGACGGCAACTGTGAAGCTGAAGGGATAACTTTTTGACTTTTTCCCTTCGCTTGTTCTCATTTCATTGCTGAATACTTTACAAATGCATGAATTTGGTACAAATGCTTCAAATCTCTGAATTCAACTTTCTTCAGAGTCTAAACCTTTACAGATATGCATATAATACTTAACTATTAGTGAGCTAAAATAATTCTTAAGAGTATTTGACATTCTTGGGCATTGAATAGCGTTGATATCAAGCCTTCACGCTAGATGAGAACAGCATAACCAAGCTTATTTCTTTTGAGAAATTCTACATGCGCATAAGCCACTGTAGTATTATATGACGTCAATTTATAAATAGCTGAGTGAAGTCCCTTTCTTTCCAAAATATCTTACTTCTTTTTAAGTTACACTAGTTTCATTGCTTCTTATTAATTTCGTCTAATCCAGACTATACATATGCAATACTAATTAATCATTTTTATACAGATGCTGTAGCCAAATGAAAAATAAAAATATATCGTTACAGCATCTACTTATTGCAATGACTGGTTCATTGTAACCATAATTGGTCCGGTGTTGAGGGGTCGACAAAAAGTTTACCCACCTGACACGTTTGTCATTAGTATTGAAATTAAGTTGGCTTAGTAAGTAACTTGAGTCAATGGTGCCTGCTAGAACTTTCGCGGCAAATACAATTTTGGAATTTTGACGTCGAGAGCTCAAGGTATCCATTTGTAAAAAATTCAAGCGATGTTAATAAGGGGAGAGATGCAAAGGCAGACCGTGAAGGCCGAAATGTAAAGGCCTTTTTTAAATGGGCTCAATGTGCCCAATGTAAACTTTTTGATACGCGCCCATACAAGACTTGCATATTCGACAATAAGTCTAACTAAACTCCTCTGAACGGCTGCTGACAAAACCTAAGGCATTGCTAGCTTTCACAACGATTGAGTCCATGTGAACGTCAAATGTGAATAATTGATTCAGCAGTACTCCTAAATCGAGTACTTTCGTTGATCTATTTAACGGTGTACTCAAAAGTGAGTATTCATAGATTAGTGGGTTGGTTTTGCGTGTGTAAGATATAATCGTACACTTGTCAGGATTAATAACGAGATTATTAACGGAACACCAGCTGGCAAATCTGTTTAGATCCTGCTGCTAATAATTGCAATCGCTAAAGTTTCTCACAACGTTGAAGGATTTGGCGGCATCGGCATAAAGCAAAACAGAAGATAACTGCAGAATGAAACCTATATCATTGATAAATAAGGCGAACAGTAAAGGGCCTAGATGACTACCTTGTTAAACACCAGACGTGGTTTTAATTTGAGAATATAAGACACCGCGAAACGATACACGTTGGAATCGAGTCGCCAAGTAAGAGTTAATCCAGTTCAAAAACAAGCTAGAGAATTGAAAGCAATGAAGCTTAGATAAGAGTATAGAGTGATCAAGCTTTTTAAAGGCTCTTGTCACGTCCGTGTAGGAGCCAGACTCGATTGAGTTGGTTACTTGGTGAGCAAATTCAAGCAGGTTGGTTGTGGTTGAACGTGTTGACCATAATGCATTTGCAATGTAGGGCTACAATATCGGTGATTATGGCTTCAAAAAGTTTAGTGACGCAGGGAAGTTTTGCAACAGCTGGATAGTTGTATGCGCCATTACGACTTCCTTTCTTGGACATGAAGTGTTTCCACAAATGAGGAAATATGCCTGCTTTTAATCAAGCATTGAAAACATTCGACAGCACAGATAGTAGTGATGGTATACAATATTTAAAGATCAATTAAGTATGCCATCTAGGCGAGGTGTTAGGTTATTGTCAAGCTCTTCATCGCTAGTTCCCTCCACTTTGAAGAGATTCGTTAATTGTGCTCACAATCATTTTACATATAAATTCAGTAGTAATCTGAGAAAGATTAAATAACTACAGGTAACAAATAGTTTCCGAACTTTAAGTACGCTATTAATTTTCCCAACAAATTCATTTACGTTCAGCAAAACACAAAAGTTTTGCTATTTAAAAATTCCGAACTGAAATCAATATACTTTAGAAAATATTTAAGTTTTGTAATGAAAAAAAGCTCATTATTCGAGAGCTCCGAACTGGGCATATTTACATTTTACAAAACAACAAGAGCAACAAGATCGCTCCGGCGACTATAAGAGAATATCCTGAGACTTATGTTGGCAGCTTTTCACCCAAATCAGCATTTACTCAAAAATAATATTTTTAATCTACATTTTGCCAGAGTAGTAAGATGTAGGTAAAATATCTAGATATTATTTCATCCAACAATCTTTAATCGGAGCATTTTCTCCTAGCCACATATCCGTCTGCAACACATAAAACTTTCCAAATAATCTTTAAAAAATACGGTCAACCCCTTTGAACAATTTATTACACTTCTCCAAAAACTTTGTCTACCCACAACTAGGTCTAGAGGCTTTTATTACCTTTCCGGAATGTTAGCGTATTAAAACCGTCAATTTTTCACAGCAACACATTTCTCGTTTCGTCTTTATAAATTCTCAACCGTTTCAACCTGTACGTTAAAACCGATTCGATACGGACTTGTGCTGAAATGATGCAAGCCCAAGCTCACATATGTATGGTATGTGCAATATTACCTCCGTAGCTACTACCGAATGCACATTAAATTACTTCTTCTGATACGGTATAAAAGGGGTAAGTAAAATCCATTGTAGTCATTGCCCCCAGGGATCCCACATATGAATCAACATACGTATCTATCTAGACGAGGTATCAGCTGTATGACTGGAATTCGGGCGGTTAGCATTCCAGGGTACTGTTTTCAGTGTGTCTCGACCCTATTTTATAGATGCGAATGAGATGTGCGGAAGGTAATTTATGTGAAATTACACACATCATGTGTGATGATAGTGATAATTAACACCCGAACGAATTTTATAATTCGAAGTTTTAATTATTATTGGTTAGTGGAGTTTTATTTTGTGTTTGTGTAAGTAGAGAGGTGGAGGTGAAGAAAAGTACCTGAACGGAGAAAGGAGGGTTATTTTGAAATTATTGGACGTGAGTTTTTTGACATATACTTGTTTAAAGAATATCACTTGATTGAATTTGCCTGTTTCGTTTTTTACAGCTGTAAAAATCAAAAATTATCAATAAAAGATCAAATTTTGCTTTGGAAGGTATATTTATTTTAATTTCTTTGTATTTATCAAAGTCTTGAGAGTATCATGCTCTCATCTTCACTCAACAGACCCATAGTCACATAAATTGAAAGCAGATTGCTAACGAAATATCGATATCTAACAAAATATTTAAATATATCTAATTTCTAAAGGAAAAATTGGTATTTTATTTAAGAATACTTGCTTATGGGTAAAACGTAAGAGCTTCTGCAATTGGAATTCAGAGAATGAATCAAAGCTGCTAGAATGAGATCAGGAATCTAAATGTCAGTAACCCTGTAATTAACTGAACCGGATTTATTTCATAGCGCTATTAAATTTATGATTTCGCTGTTTTATCTGTCCGGTAAATGAAGCTCAGACAGTGCTCCCTGATTTTCTTTCTATATTATACTCATCCGAGCGTATTTATTTATTTATTTATTAAAAATCTCATCTAACAGAACATTCCAATTTTACAAATTCCAAGTATATATATATATATATATATATATATATATATATATATATATATATATATATATATATATATATATATATATATATATATATATATATATATATATATATATATATATATATATATATATATATATATATATATATATATATATATATATATATATATATATATATATATACATATATATATATAGTGTAAAAAATAAAATCATTAATATAAAGCAAGAAAATTGAAGAAAAAATAAAGAGAAAGAAAACAATATACACAACGAAAAATCTACTTTAAAGAATCAATAACATGTATTTTAAAAGATTGAAAAGACATGGACAGAGAACCAAACTGATTATCATCATGACTTCAAAGAGTACGCGCAAAGGGGTAATGAAAAGCGATTGAGTTATAACTGGGCGATCAGACTCACGTAAGAAATGAGACACGCATATGTTGGCGGAAATTAAACTATGATAAAGCTTATAAAGAAGACATTCACCCTGAAATACTCTGCGGGTACTCAGCATGTGGAGGTTTAAGAAAAGCAGACGGTCACCGTAAGGACGATAAGCAACATTAAACTTGGAAGCTTACGCTGAACGGATTGAACTGTATTAGACAGGTACTCGAAACGAAGAGACCACACTTGGGAGCAGTATTCAACAATGCTACGAACAAGCGAAATAAAAAGACGAACACATGTGCCGATAGAAGCTGCAAAGCGCGAGCAGCGCAGAACGAAACCAGCTACCTTCGATGATTTAGAGACAATAAAAGAAGCATGCAGATAAAATTTTAACTTCGGATCAAAAATGATGCCAAGGTCCTTATGTTGATCTACATGCTTGAAAGGACTATCAGACACAAAGTATTCAAAGGAAACGAGATTAGACTTGTTGGAAAAAGACATCACGAAATACTTGGAAATATTAAGAGCAAGGGAGTTCGCACAGAACCAATGACTTGAAACAAAAAGATCCGATTATAAATTACTACAATCATTTAGGGAAGCGAATGCACGAACATTTTTAAGGTCATCAGCGTACAAAAGAGAGACTTCGATAAGAACGTGAACAGAAGGGGACCAAGGATGGAACCTTGGGGAACGTCAGAAGTAGGATAGAAAGGGGAAGAAGCACAATCACTAAATACAACACGACAGGTGCGATTATGTATGTACGGAGAAAGCCTGGACATAAGGAAACTAGAAACACAAAAATTACAAATCTTTTGTAATAGCACTGAGTGGTTTACCCTGTCAAATGCTTTAGCGAAGTCAGCTCAGATCAGCTTAAAGCCTGTTGCCCAAAGTACACGACACGAAGTTAGTGAATTTCACTAAACTAGTAGTCGTAAAACGTCCCTTAATGACTTAACAAACACATTAGGAATATCATCAGGACCACTGTTTGCTGTGGAACCCAACGAGGATATTAGGATTTCAACCCATCACAAAATCTTCATGAGAAGACACAGTCGTAGCAGAGCTGCCTGAAGCAATGTCAGGAGAAGAAAAGGAATTAGCAAAAAAATCACAAATGTCTTGAGAAATAGAAGCAGTAATGTTCTCTAGAAAAAAAGTATCAGGAAATTGGTGACTAGTTTTAAGGACAAACGACCAGAAAGGCTTCGAGTTATTTGGAGAAAGACACGCTTCAACGCAACGACTGATAAAGCTGTAAAGCCTCAACAGATCAACTATGAAGAAACTCATTTCGGGCCTTATCTTTCTCACACAAAGATTCAAAAACTACCACAGAAAACCAAGAAGAACAAGCCCCATGACAACAGGAGTAAATCTAGATACAAAGGAATTAAGCAGACAGTAAAAAAAGAAAGAGCTTTATTGATTTCAAGCCCATGAAAGAAAGACAACCAGTTGATAGCGAGAATTGATAATTAGTATGAAATATATCCTCCTTCGTTTTCTATACAGTCTAAGATCCGCTTTCTGACAATCATTGCAGTTTGACGTTGAGACTATCAACTGCTATATAATTTTTGCCGAAACTTGCATAACACGTTTTTGGACGATTGGCGTAATTATAGCCCAGAAAATTATATTTATAGCAGTATCTCAGGCATTCTCCGAAATAAATTTAAATTACATGTACCATTTGTAATATTATATCAAAATGACAAAAAGTCATATTCTTTAATATTTCATTACTGCTCATCAATTTTTTTTTTACGCTGTCACTTTGTCTACCCAAACGGTTTAAAAAAAGACAATTTTATCATCCCTTACAAAAAACGATACTACAATTACAAAACACACAAATCGAACCGTGAAAATTAGGCATTAATGGCAAACAACAGGATTACACTTTGAACAATATAACAACCTGACATGTAACAGATGTGGATATGTATGGCACTAATGACTATTGGACACCCAAAGCAAATGCCGAAGGGTTATTCATTTACTCACATATCTCAGAGAGTTGTTCTCCGTCGGAAGCTATTGAATCACAAATAGATATAAATGTCACATAGACGCAATGACTACCGACGGAAATTTCATGGTTTTGGTATTTGTGATGAAATTATAGGCAATGTCCGCTTGGTAATGTTTAAAGATGACGCCAATAGACATGATAGTAGTTACTTGCTATCGGTTTGACATCGTCTATAGGCTTAATCGATTATCGTTTTCATATCTGATATAATATATGAACTCTGAAAACTGCTACATTGCTGCTCCGCATAGACATTAATTTTCAAAAGTCTTCATCTTTTTACTCGTCTGCTCAAAGAGAATACAAGTTTTAGTTCCGAAATGAAACTCAAAAACCATCTGCAATCTGTAAAGCACAATAACACCGCACCTTTGAAGCATGCCTAAAGAAATACCACTTGCCAGAATACAATCGTCTGATTAGCAGCACTCAAGCACTGCGGCGAGAGAAAAAAGTAACGAGATAAAGTGTTCTATTGCTATCTTATCGCTACGTTGTCGCGTTCCACTGTTCGTAAAGTGTCTCGAGTCATCATGGGAGATCTTTGAAGAAGTCTCGACCACAACCAATGCTACTCACGCCTTCACACCTTAACGCGCTGCTGCGACTATGTTGCTTGAATAGTGGATGCTTGAAACCGCGTCACCATCGTTGTCGTTTTCGTTGTACGAATTTAATACCGACAGTGACTGGAAAATGTTCACGCCACGCTTAAGAACCTTGTGGCGAAATAAAAAAGATGACACTCCTTGGAGCCACTAGAGAAAATTGCAAATACTGTAGTGGCCATGATTATCCCATTTTTCCATTTAAATGTAAATTCTTATTTGTCAGATGTAAAAGGGAAGTGGTTTTTCGTGAAAATGAAATAGTAGTTGGGTATTATATGGTGCCAAGTGTATACAGTATGTAGCGGAATCGTTGATCTGATGCTGGTATTGACAAGTGACAAAGCATGCAAATTTTGGCAGTTAGCAGATTGTTGGCAGCTTATCATAAAGTACATTCTATCTGTTTTAAACTGCTGGTAACTCTTGTGGTATTAAATGAATTAAGTTCGCTTCGTTTCTCCAAAACTTGTAAGTAATAAAATTTAAAAAAGTAACTGGAAAATGCAATGCCACATCCACTAAGCAACTTTCTACTCCTCATTGATCAAATACACAATTATAATTTGCTGCATTTATGTTAGTCTGTTCTGAAAATTCGACCGAACCCCGAAAATACGAATCCCTTTCTGTCAGCAGCATTAGCACACGTCACCTTTACGTTTGCATTTATCAAAAAAGCCCATTTTATTGTCCCTGAAGAGACTGCCACCATATTTGCACTCCAGAATAAAATACCTTTTTCATCGTAACTCCATTCTGGCCAACAAACGTCACCATCACGTCCATAGATTCACCGCATATCCATATTGTCCTGTACATTAGCCCTCGCGGCAACAACCAGTTAACCGAATTTTGCTGCCTTGCTGCTAATACGAGAGCAACCATGCAGAAAATTCGTCTTCACTGCTTCGACTGCTATTACTGTGCTATTTAAAGTTGGCTCCGAGGAGAAAGATCCGCAGTGGATCCGGTGTAGCATGAAAAAGGCGTCTTCAATTTGACTGACTGACTTTTTCTTTTCAAATTTTCCACGTCTTTTTATCAAGTTTTGCGCACTCATCACAGCTAACTACATAACCATGGCTGTGAAACTGTCTTTTGATGTGACGTTGACGATGCTGGCTGCAAACTGACGACAATATAATGATAAATAATGCTATCAATGGAGAAAATGTTAATTAGAAGCTTTTTTACGGAATTGCATTCATTCGATGAGTTTTTCCGAGAGAGAGAGAGAGAGAGAGAGAGAGAGAGAGAGAGAGAGAGAGAGAGAGATACATTCAAAAGAGACGTGTAGTAGATGAGTGAGTTACTTTGAAGAAAATATGTTTGTTGAGAGTAAAATTAAGGTGACCTGAGTTAATGAAAAAAATATGTTCGTAGTGTAAACATGAAAATAACTATCGATATTTTCTAAAACTCAGGATGTTGGAAAATTTCGTCCATGTTTTAGGCCCAACCATCAATAGTTAGGAAAATTGTGATAAATTGCTAATATCCCTATAAAATTATTATGAAAAACAATAAAAATCAGCTCAATATAAACAATACTAATGTCACAACACAGGATACATAATTATGTTTTGGGTTACAGTGTATAAATGAAAATGCATATAAATTAAATAAAAAGTGTGAAATAAGGTATCAAAATACCCTGTCCTTCAGTTTCTAGCAGTAGACAGATATAGACCCATGGACAGATAACCCAAAAAACATAAAAATCTGTCGAATACAATTCCACAAATCGCCATTTTCTTTGGAATCCAATCAATTCCTGCATAATGTAAGTTAAATTTCCCCATTTACTAACAACTGCGCCTCGGCTAATCGTCAAATTATATCCGGATTACGAACCAAGCTAGAATCGGAAGGCAACACGGCTTGTAATCGACATGTTATTTTGAATTTAACTCTATCTCAGGCACCCTTAAAATGTTTCGCAACGTCATAAGATCAAAATCCTTGCGATGTCTCAATTAGCAAAATACAGTTTCCATGACACGATGTCTGTAATAAAAAATGCCTTCTTAAAAAAAATTCTTTTATTCACACATCGCCGTTTGTCGTTGATCATTTGTCCTGATTCGCATGAAATGGTATCGTCAGTGCATCGTTATCGTCGTCATATGACTAGCAATAGAGCCAGGCTTGATTATGAACTGTATAATAGCTAATGGTGAGCAAATGTGGTATTTTTTCCTTGAATTCACAATAGCGTGAAAAATTTTGTAAAAATTTTTTTGCTGAAAAAAAGAAAAATTTTTTTGCTGTTGCAGTTTTTAGATTTGTTTTCAGTCTTTGACAGGGTTTTTATTGACTTTCAGCGTAAGGCCGTGAAGCAGATGCTATTGTTCCGGAAAATAAAAATAGAGAGAGAATGCTCATTAGGAATGATTTTTGCGGAAGTATATTGAAGTCAATGTGAAAATATTTAAATTGCGAGAGTTTAATTGGTGAATATTGTGTTTCGACATGAAAGTTTGCTGCTTTTGTCAAAAAAATGTCAAAAGAATAGAACCCGTAATTAGTTTTGTGAAATGGATGAGTTCACGTACGTGCTACTAAAACGTCTTCTGGATTAGGGTTGCAGCCAGTTTTCGCTGTTATATACTGCGCTCCGTCTAATATCACATCAAATTGATGGACTCAAGAGATTTTCCAATTTAAGTCAAGAAAAAGTTCAAGATTCAAGTTCAAAATTTAATCGATCCATTAATGCGGAGCCAAATCACGTAATTCATAGGGAAATATGCACTAACGGTATTTTAAAAATATAAGTTAGTATCTCGTTCTATCACGAATTTCAAAATGTTGACCCTATATGCCTAACACATCAGCTGATACATATTTTTGAGATTATTTTATGTTCTATGAGCTTTTGAATCAACTTCACGTTCCGCAAATTAATTTAATCACATGAAAATTTTCTCTGACGATTCGGTCTTGAAACACATTGATTACCATTAATCAAGCATTGATGTATAAAATTTCAACTTGAAAAATCCACTTGCAATCTACAATCAACATACTTGTGATTGCATTTTATAATGACCACTACTGTAAATATCCACCACCCACTTCTTGCTATTGTTTTCCAATTAAATGCATCCAATAAATTCCCTATTCAGCAGCAGCAGCAGCAGTAGTTTTTCTACAAATTAAAGAGCTTGTTGGTGTCCTCACTTAGTCAGTAGGTATGCATTGCAATCCACCTACATGAAAACTGTGCGTACATTCCAGTTGGTGGTCTTGATTAAGTACCTTACAAGTGCGCACGTCTTGAGAATGAACTCAACAACGCAACTCTCTTTCGATCAAACGAAACCTCTCGTCCTGAGTACGAATAGGAATATTGTGGTCGACGTGAAGTTGAAAACATTTTGATTAACGATTTGAAGAATATTCTATAGCACAATAACATAATTTCGACGTACATATAGCATGTCCACATGTATATAGATGTGTACGTTAATCAGCGTAATCGGGCCTTTTGTCACAATGTCGTCGTCTGAAGCCGCGAAACCATAATAAGTACTTTATAATATTAATTTAATCGTAAATTCGACATCCTTAGCCATCCGACTTTCGACTGACTCTCCACGATCCTTTGATCTTTCTCAATAACGAGGTTTGTACGCTGCTGGCTGGCGACATATTGTAGAGTAGATTTTTCGGAGCTGTTGCAGCGTAAATCTCAATTAATTTCAAGTGTCCTTGGATTGTGTGTGCGTGCATGAAGAAGCTCTCTTTTGTTTCAATTTTCGGAGTTTTAGCAGTCCGAAAAATGTTTCGGGCAAGAAAAACATTTTGGAAATTTAACTTTATAGATTCAACTATGCTCTGGAGTTTGCCAGATACAATACACACTCTGATCGAATTATTTTGGATTGAAAGGTGTTCAAGCGTGCCGCTTGAGAAGTGTGCCGATGAATCTATGGTTGACACCTTTGAAGATCTATCGAAAAGTGTTAAGATGCATTTGCTTGATTGGCGGAAGGATGCATTGATTTTGCATGTGCCGCCACTGAAGTTCTTTGATCTGTTTGAAGAGTAATTGAGAACGTGAAATGTTCGCCTGTAATCGTCGGTGTTTGTCAAAAAGTAATAGTAGACCATGGTTTAGACTATTTTCAGAGCACCCTTCAAATGCCACTACTGATGTCTTACATTTATTTTTCCGTGTTCTTAAAGAAGCAATTATATCGAATGGGTTTCAGAAGATTCTATAGCATTGTTTAAGTATGCATTGTGCGATATTTAATTTACTTTCATTCAGCATTAATGTCTGATTAAATTTAAAAAAAAACCGTTGTTAGAATTGATTGAATTTTGATTTGGCTCGTAATATATACAGTGGCTCACAGCTTATTTGATACAGTGACTATTTAAAAATGCAAGTCACTGTAACTTTGAAATAAAGAACCCTATCCAAAAAATTTAAACGTATTTGACTAGATGCATGCTCAACAAATATAATGCAAATAAAAAATGTTCCAGCAATATTCCTCGGCGTCCGGTAAAAGAGAAACACCACAGGCGCAGAAAAATTGCAGCTCACAGCTTATTTTATACAGACACTTCAATGCGAATAAACTTCTATTTGTCGCGCCGTTAATCTGTCTTGTTTTTGTTTCTTGAATTTTTGATTCTGTTTCGACATTGGCTTAGGTAATTTTTAGCAAGATCTTGTAAGCTGAAGTGCCAAAATGAGCCAAAATTGTAAAATCGGTCATCGCACCACAATTGAACAGCGCGAATTGGTATTAAACCACATTAAAAAAGGACAAAGTGTTCGAAAAATTGCTGAAAGTGTGAATTTGAGTGTTTCTGCAGTGCAGCACATAATTGAGCGCTTCGTATACGAAAATCGGGTAGAAAATAAGAGAAAAAATGCGGCAAACAATATTTTCACACATTGTAAGGAAAATGAAAGCAAACACAAAGATTTCCGCTCCAAAATTGGTTACTGAGGTTCATCGTGAATTAAGGAAGTGTAGTGCTGAAACCGTCCGACGAGTGCTTCGCGACCATGATTTCAACTAGCGAGTAGCTCGTAGGAAGCCATTCATTTCCAAAAAAAATACAATAAGCCGATTTGCCTTTGCCAAAGAGCATGTGGGAAAGCCATCCGCGTTCTGGAATACGGTTATTTTTGCGGACGAGTCCAAGTTTAACATTTTTGGTTCCGACGGAATGTCATATGTCTGGCGCAAGGCAAACACTGACCTCAACAAGGAGAACCTCAAAGCTACTGTGAAGCATGGTGGTGGTAATGTGATAGTTTCGGCCTGCATGTCCGCAGCCGGAGTCAGAAATTTAAAGTTTATTGAAGAAACAATGGACCAAATAAAGTACCTTGATGTACCTAAAAACAATTTGCTGCAAAGCACTGAAAAACTGGGTGTTAGCAACCAATTTCGGTTGTACCAAGACAACGATCCAAAGCACAAGTCGGGAATTGCGTAGTCAAGGCCAATTGGGGATTGCCCTCATTTGATGTCTCCGCCGGCACAGTCACCAGATTTGAGCGTCATTGAGAATCTGTGGACTTTGTTGGATAACAGCATTAGAAAACACTAGAAAACACTAATAAACAAGACCTGAAGAAAGCACTGCTAGAGGAATGGCGAAAAATTACTCCCGACATCACAAAAAAATTCGTTGACTCAATGCCGAATAGGCTCTAGGCTCTGCTTAAGGCTAAGGGCTATCATACGAAGCATTGAAATCAACTGGAAACCTCATAATTCACAACAATTTTAATGTTTAATCAAACTGTATCAAATAAGCTATGACACACTGAAAGAAAAATCTTCGTAAAATCAACAATTTTCCTGAGTTGTTTTTGCGTCAACTACGGGCTATAGTTTAAACAACCATAAAAAAAATAGTTGATTACTTTTATGCACCATGACGCGTGGTTGATAAACAATATCCGTGGTGCAAAAAAAGTAAGCAACCACAAACAATGGTATTCCAACAATATACATAGTACGAAATAGTAAATGACTATAGTATGTAGTGTGGAATTTTGTTTGTTGAATTTAACATTTGTATGGTAACGCGCACAATGGCTGCGGCTGAATTTGCCAAATTTCTAATTTTATCTAATAGATAAGCGATGGCTGATGTGTATTGTGACAAGACAACCTAATCGTCGTACAAAAGGATTTAGCATTACAAAAGACAAAAAAAATGAATTTGGTTGGTGCTTTGGTTGCATTGACAGCGACATTTACGCTGCATTGTGATTCATTAACTTCAACTGTGGCATTCACGCCTCCCCCTGTGGCGCCGCTGACGCAATGCCGCTGTTTTGTGTTTACAGCAAATTTTTTGACAGCATTTCGCCGCAGCCCACTGCGTTTGCCACAGTGGAAGACACTGTAATGTGATAAACTTATAAAGCGTCATACAACGTAATATAAAGGCTTCACAGCATAACAAGAATATGAATTATATCGAAGAGCAAACCGAACACAATTTTGCCATGTAGTATATGAAACTTCTATGATAGAATAGGAGGATGAGTATGAGGAGTATGGAAAATCAACAGTTTTCCTTAGTTGTTTTTGCATCAACTAGGGCTATAGTTAAAACAACCATAAGAAAATTGTTGATTACTTTTATGCACCATGACGCGTGCACTGAAAAAAATCCACATAGCGCCCAGAGCCATGTAACATAGCGCATTATTTATGGTCCCATACGCCATGTACATAGTACTCTGAGCCATGCAATATGGTTCCCAGCGCCATAATCTCAGAATCTACATAGCGCGTGGTCCCATGTTACATGGCGGAGCATATATGGTGCCACACGCTATGTACAAAGTACCCTGAGCCATGCAGTATAGCTCCCAGCGCCATAATTACATGGCGCAGAAATTATGGCCCCACACGCCATATTACATAGTGCCATGAGCCATGTAATATGGCTCATGGCACTACAATTATAACTCGCAGCCATACTGTGTGAGGGGATCTATAAATGTCAGCAAGTGATACTGGAGTATCGTCGATAGATCGAGATCATTCTTAATCGGCTAAGGGCGCCTATTATTGAATGGCTCCCTCGGTGACTCTAAAAGCAGCCAGCGTCTGTTTGTTGCAAGCAAGTGACTTCTCCGTGTGCTCATTTATAGTAAGTAGCACTGTTTTGACTGATTTGCTTCTTCAATGTACTATAGTCCTCCACGCCATGTACTATAGTCCTCCACGCCATGTACTATAGTCCTCCACGCCATGTACTATAGTTCTCCACGCCATGTACTATAGTTCTCCACGCCATGTACTATAGTTCTCCACGCCATGTACTATAGTCCTCCACGCCATACAGTATAGTCCTCCACGCCATACAGTATAGTCCTCCACGCCATACAGTATAGTCCTCCACGCCATACAATATAGTCCTCCACGCCATACAGTATAGTCATCCACGCCATACAGTATAGTCCTCCACGCCATGTGTTATAGCTCTCCACGCCATGCACTATAGTTCTCCACGCCATGTGCTATAGTCCTCCACGCCATGTAATATAGTCCGCCACGCCATGTACATGGCGTGGAAGACTAAAGTACATGGCGTGTAGGCCTATGTACTTTTCGCCATGTATTATGGCGTGTGGCGCTATATTTTATCACAATCCCTAAATCGACTATGTACATGGCGCCAGAAGTCTATAAATTATGGCGTCTGGCGCCATGTGTTTTCTCAGTGTGGTTGATAAACAACAAAAAATTTCATTCGGAGCATGAAAAACGTCCAAATGTTGAAATCATTCTACTTTGAGTAGTATAATTCCAAAGACGTTGCTCACTGAATTACGTTTGTTGAAATCAACTATTGCGAAGTAGTTAAAGTACCATAAAAACTGTTGATAATTCGTAACGTTGAATTTTTGAGTGAATTGATGAATATTTTTCTATTTATCAACTAATTTTCGTGGTTATGAAACAATTAAAACAGTTGATTTCATGAACGTTGTGATATTTTTTTGTATAACAAGAACCAACTACTTTTATATCGTTAAATTAACATAGTAAAAATAACTATTTTCCGTAGTTCGTTTAACGATTTTGAATGAATCGTTGCAATATTATTAAAAATAGTTGAGCCAACCAAGAGTTTTTCTTTCAGTGCATGAAATTTGTTATTACTTTTAGTTTTTTGTTTTTTTAATATGTAAAGCAGCTACTTTGTAACAAATATATACTTGTTTAATAAACAACAAACATTTTTCTTCAAAATGGTGTTAAAATTTTTTTGATATTGTAATTATGTTTTGAGTTATTGCAACCTAATTTTTTAAAGTAGCACTGTATCAAATAAGCTGTGAGCCACTATATATATATATATATATATATATATATATATATATATATATATATATATATATATATATATATATATATATATATATATATATATATATATATATATATATATATATATATATATATATATATATATATATATATATATATATATATATATATACATATACATATATATGACTTCGATTTTTTTCACATCAATTATTTCAATGAATTCCTACCCACACTGGGCGTCAGATACCTCTACCACAATATTTCCTTTCTAACTTTATATCCTTCCGTTAAATATCTCCACACCTAACTTGTAACACTACACCCATCACTTTTTCAACACTTAATCGATTCCAAGTAGTGTCAAAACTAAACGAAACATTTCCACTAAAATTTACTGTTTCGTACCAGTCCCAAAAAAAAACTTTTCATCTGATCTCTTTCGAAAGATTATTAGGTTCACACTTAATGTCAACATTTCCACTGCTCTGACAAGCGCCAAAAGGAAATGCCACAAAGAAAACTATCTTCATCGTCCTCGTTGTTGTTGTTGTCGCCAAACAGACAAGTGACTAGAGTTTGCATGCAGCTCCATTTCATGGTGCTGCAACGCACTGTGAATGCTCGAGAGATGCAACATTGCTGATGTTGTTGATGCTGCTCTTACTGCAAGCACCACTTTCTGATTCAAACAGATTTAGATGCATCACCAAACAGATCTAATTACATTATCATACACCATCATATCAGGGTATTAGGTTCACTAACAGGAAAATTGACATGTTTTAAGCAGCGAACTTATCGAGAAAATCGTCGGAAGGAAAATAATATTTTTTTTTTCGATTTTCTATTTTGACTGCTAAAGGGTCAATCAAGAGCTAAATTTGTGGTTAAAATCGGCAGACGGTCGTTTTTACTGAAAATTGTATTAGTGAAAAAGGCATTGGCTTTTAAATACATGAAACATTTTTGAAAGGACTTTTTTGGGATGTTTTTATTATAAATTGGAAGTACATATTTGGAATCTTACAAATACACTAAATTTAAATAAACTTCACATTTTAAGAAAAATAAAATCTTCTTTGTGTTGAGTGTGTTAAAATGCAGATTAAGAAATTAATGTTCTCCAAATTTCATTCGGCTTCGGAATTCACTTCATTCTTTCCAAAAAAAAAGAAAGAAGAAAACATATCTAACCTTCCACAAAGTAATCCAGCCCACTTCAATATCTCGAATCAAAAATAAAACAAAACAGAAACCGTTGAACCATACGTACATACCTACAAAGCAATAAGAATAAGAATATTTTCCCTGCTAAATCGAAGTCATTCACTTTTCAGCAACTTTTCAGCCTATTGTGCCTATCAGTACAAATATGTAGGTACATAAATCTGTAGGCATCTATGTAGATTTCACGTGTTTGGTGTTTCTTTTGTTTCAATTCTATTGTTCGATTTCATCGTTGTCGGTCGTCTCTAGCCTTCGCTTGTTGCAACCGAAATCATGGCTGCAGTATAGGATCTTATTTGAAAATTCGCCTCCTGGAAATCTGCCATTATAGACATTAGGTTTTTGAGTGTGAAGTGGAAACGTACTTATTACCCTGTTGCTCGAAATTACCTGTATTGACTGTGAGGTGCATGCGTTGAGTGTGAGCAATAGGTGGTCAACGCCATATTGAATTGGTTAATTTACCTTTAATGATTTTGTTTCATGGGTTTCACTATGAAATGAACACGATTTAGCTGTTTTTTGGTTTCTTTTAAATATACACTTCTGTAGTCGTACTAATTATTGTTGAAAATAATTTAGTTTTCCATGATATTACATTACCTTTTACCGTTTTAATTTACCGTTTTCCATGATATTTACGTTACCTAATATTTAGCTGATAATAAGTTTGAGTCCTAATTGTAGTTGAATTAGTCAGTAAAATCGAATTCTATTTCAAAGAAACAGCTACAACAAATTTGTATCTGTACTAGAATATACAAGAATCTAATTGGATTTAAAAATTCTACTCGCCAAAATATATGCAAAATTTCAAAATCCGATTTACCTCCAATACAAGATGCACTCGAACCAAATGACGATTTCAGCTGTGAAAATCCTGAAAATTCAGAAAGAAAGTCTTTTAGCTAATGTTGCAGAGATAATCAAGCATGAATTGAATAACAAACTTGAATATATAATTGAATTGACCTGATTCGATTTTTCTAGCTTTCAAAACAAAAGACTTTATTAAAAGACCAATTTTCCCTTTAGTAACTAGATACACGGCAATTTCTAGACAGGTATTTCGAGGATAATCTGTCCTCTTTAGAACAATAGAAATATCGATATTCGTCCAGATATTGACATACCTACATACGCATATGTAGCGATTGTATTACCTATTCGAAGTTGTTCCGGATGAATTCGATAAAGATGAAAATAATTGTATATATTTTACTAGAAAATTATAAATTGCATGCTTTATGAACGTTATATTGAAAATTTGGAGTTAAGTTTGATTTCATTTCCAGAGTAAGCCTAAAAAGTCCCCGCATTTGACAGATGTTTGCCGGATGTCAGGGGAAATACGTAATTGGATCTTCGTGTTACAAGACGCTACTGTCATTTACCGAAATTTCTTTCTTTGTTTGGAGCCTGAAGCAGGAGGATGTGATCTGGAAGCGAAGCTAGTTCATCGGCAGCTAACAGCTATCATCGCATATATCATTTGTAAGTATAATGTTGATATCTATATGCGTTCTAACAAATGATTTTCTTGCAGCCATATATGGAAATACACTGAAAAAACACATGGTGCCATAGGCCATAATTTATGGACTTCTGGCGCCATGTACATAGCCGATTTGGGGATTGTGATAACATATAGCGCTACACGCCATAGTACATGGCGAAAAGTACATAGGAGCAGACGCTATGCATATAGCCCCCCACGCCATCTACTATAGTCCTCCACGCCATGCACTTCATGCAAACTAAAGCACCATAATAAAGGTCTAATAAAAAATTTAACTCTTAAAATATTTGCACGCATGCTTAACACCATATATATATATATATATATATATATATATATATATATATATATATATATATATATATATATATATATATACCTCCATATCATTTTTTTAAAATGTTTTTTTGTATTTTTTTCCCATTTTTTTTAATTTTATTTTATTTTTATATTTTTCATAGTGCTTCCCAGACAACTAGTTTGGTTGGATAAAGGACAGCACAAAGTTTTACGTGCCAACGTCACGTGGTATTCCAAGCGGTCCCCCATCTAAGTACTAACTGCGCCCAACATTACTTAACTTCAGTGATCTGACGATATATACTTCAAATAACGAACAATATCTAAATTCGCTCACCTATGAATGAAGCTATATTACATGGCTCATAGTACTATGTAATATGGCGTGTGGGGCCATAATTCCTGCGCCATGCAATTTTGGCGCTGGGAGCCATACTGCATGGCTCAAGGTACTATGTACCCCCAAATCATATTTGAAAATTTTTAAATCAAAAATGTTCAAATATGATTTGGCGCCATATACGTTTCTTTTTATTTCAATCATGAAAAATTTTGATTTGAAAATAAAATTTTTATAATAAAGTGGAATTCAAATCAGATTCGCTTTTTATTTCAAAGTGATTTCAACTTTTGATTTAAAGTGATTCTAAAAAAGTGTTAAGTGGGGAAATTTGGTTAAGATATTAAAGAACTTACTTGGCTTTATTTCTCTAAGGGGTTCATATTAATGTTTTTATGCGGATGTTTTTGTGGCCTTAATGTGCGCAAATTACATATATCTGCATAATAAGTACAAAAGGGGGGACATAAAGATATGATGCTAAAGAATTTACCTTGAAGTTTTTAGGGAATTGATTATTTTTTTATTAATTATTTTATTAATTATTTTATTTATTGTTATCAATTATTTGATTATTAATTAATATCTTGGCACGTAAGATTTTTAGAGCCCAAAAGTGAAAATTTCATCCACCTAATTTTAATATATAATGTCCAATTATAGTGTAGTGTCCTTAATTTTTATGCATTGTTTTAAATTTTCGAAGCAATTTAAAAATTATTGTTTTTTGAAATATAAAAAGTATGAAAAGCTTATTAGTTATTTTAACTATTTTATTTATTAATTATTTGATTATTAATTAATATCTTGGCACGTAAGATTTTTAGCGCCCAAAAGTGAAAATTTCATCCACCTACGTTTTAATATATAATGTCCAATTATAGTGTAGTGTCGTTAATTTTTATTCATTGTTTTAAATTTTCGAAGCAATTTAAAAATTATTGTTTTTTGAAATATAAAAAGTATGAAAAGTTTTTGCCGTCTTTCAATCAAAAATTCTTCAATATTAAATTTAAATTAAAGTTCAAAGCTACGTACCCACATCCAAATCATTGCATTTTCAAAACCTTAAAACTACTTGGCGATATATCAACCACTAAGCAGCACATTCTTATGTTAGTAAGTGCAAACGTATGCACATACAAACAATGTATTCAGATATCACCTTAAAATTTTTCCTAGCATAAATATTCATCGTGACGGGAAACTGGAATTGCATTGTGAGCATTCAATGCGGGAAACAGCAATCACAGACAATGAGCAATCACAGTAAATGAGCAGCCACAGGCAGAACAGCGAGCAGTTTTCCGTGCGCATGAAACTACAATCGCAACTATGATCAAAATCACTACTACATTAAACAGCTCTTTGAAAAAATGTGGGTCAAGCTTAATAATTAAGGAAAAATAGCATATGCACAGTATCATATTCAGCTTCAAATGCCATCATCTCATATTATTAAACAATACTTCAATTTCTAGGCAGATATTGATGTTACCAGAGCAATCTACCATTTTCTTTATAACAATTCTGCTCTACTAAGCATAAACGTTATATCTGCATTTTTTTCATTTTATACATACTCCATTACATCATTCTACAAAATTTATAACCTACACTCAGAAGAATTTCACCACTTGAAATTTAATAGAATCAAATTTAAATCAAAAGTTGAAACACTATTAAATAAAAAACGAGCCCCCACATTCAATAAAAATGATTCCACTTGATTATACAAATGCTACTACATATCATAATTTTCACCATTGAACGTAAAACAAAACGTTTTGTGATAAACAAGACCACTTTGATACAGCGTTATTGAAATGAAGGCAGATTATTTGAATTACAAAGAAACGTATATGACGCCAAATCATATTTGAAAATATTTGATTCATGTCTATTTTTGTTATTTATTCAACGATTTTTTTCTGAGTGTACCTTTTGTGGAAGCACGTTAAAATCAATATTGAAAAATGCACTCTCCATATATCTCCAGCATAAAAGTAATAAAATGTTGATAGAACCATTATGATTAGTACGGCAGAATTAATATGTCGATATACGTCCAGAAATTGACATACATTCATATATCTAGCTTATCAAGGAAAAATGCCTCTTTCAATAAAACCGTTTGAATTTTTAGACCTAACTAGATCGAATAATGGGTTGAATTAAGGGGTAACACCTATGTAGAAATTTCAAAAAAATCTATTTGTTTGTTTTTGCTAAAATGGCAGGGAAACATGTCTAGAATAACGTCTTAAGTTATTTTCAAAAAAAAAAAATTTTTTTCCGAGTTATGATCATAAACGTTGGACGCCCCAACGTGCGGTCGGGGCCTATGCGGCGCGCGTACGGCACGCTCTGCTCCAAAATCCTTATACCTACCACAGGTATCCGTTAGCGACTTTTCTCATAAGTAAATTACCATTCAGTATGACAGGTAGTAGACCAACATTTGCCACAAAAAAGGCAATAAATCCACAAAGCGAAAACGAGAAACGTGAAAGAGCCGCCCTTCGTTTTCAAACTTTAAATGCGTTTTTCTTGAAATCACATTTTTTTATACGGCCCGCACGATTATTCAGCCAATTTGTATCCGATCAATTTGAAATTTTGATGCAAGATTCACCACATCGTTTTCTAGGGAAGTACGTACGATTTTGTTGATAAATTGAAAATTGTCATTTTTACGGCTGATTTTGTACGATTTTTTTTTACCAAAAAATTTTTTTTTTGGAAAACCGTACGCCAATCTTTCAAATTTCAATATTTTTGAAAACCCGTACGTACTTCCCTTGCTTTTAGTTCAAACTTTAAGAAAAATTTTGATTTTTGTGTTTCAGACCATTTGCGACGACGAAAAGTTGCGGGCCGTTGAGGCATCTTTGAAAAATCGTCTGATGCTCGTAGCCTAGTACAGCCGCCATTTTGTATTTTAGGACGTTGTAAAAATTAATTTGTATACTTCAAAACATGTATAATAAAGCCATGTAATTATTTTTTCAATCAAATATAAAGTTTCCTTGGGAAAAAATGCAAAAAATCACCCTCGAAAACAGCGTTCCACATAGGTGTTAAATCTTCGCTTAGTTATAATATCAGATGCGAATAGATCATACTTCAGTTTCAAATTTTCGTCATTCGCCACACACACGCACACACATATCAAGTGAAATTTAATAATCTTGTTGACGCTAACTGTCCAAAAATTCAGCCACATCATACATCTCAGATCAATCTTTGAATATTTCAAAGTGTTGAGAGAAATTTGAATTGAAACTCTAGCTAAATTGCGTTTTCAACACATTGGGCGAAATATTATCGTAGCACATAAGTTTAAATGGTTCATGTCCACGGTTTGCCACAAATTCATAGCAATTATTATTAACCATGCTACATATTGTGTCTAAGTAAGTTAATTTTAAATCAATGAGTCTAGCAAGCAGTGGGTAAGATGTCTAGTTCTCTTTGTTTGCTTGCCAATTTAGTTAATTGTTTGACATGGAGAAGCTATTTCGGACTGCTTACTAAAATCTTCGTAATTATGAGCTTACAGAGATAGATTTTTTTTTGCATTCAGCATAATTGTCGTTTGAGATATTTTTTGTCTGACTTGAGCTATTATGCTTACTGTGGCAGTGAACGTAATGATGATTCACGATACATAATAAGCCGTGATGTATAATAAGTTATTGCATACTGCCTAAAGCTTAGTACTGCCTTCGATTCACATGAAATTTATTTCGGCGAAAATTTAGCTTGAAAATAAGCAAGAGTTGTACTCAATTCTCAGTGAAAAATTGCTTGCAAGTTGCTTTCGCTTTGAAAATGCATATGTACATGCCTCTAACCATTTCACGCCAATTTAGTATGTGCAGTTCTTTGTTTCGGGCAAAAAAGTGACATTTGGTGTTTGAATTTGAAAACTGAGTTGTCCAATCTTTTTTATTGACATTTTATCCGTCAGAAATGAGCTGTGTCTCTACTTTTCTCCATTGTCAAAATTTTCGCTCGAAAGAATGACTAGATAATGGAGACTGGACCAAATTTAGATTCACGATTAACTCAGTACCAGCATTTATGAAAGAAATTGGTTTCTCGCATCAATCTAAGATTCAAATAATCATATTTAGATGTGAGACCCACTATCATTGATAATAGTGCCTAAGGAGCATTTTTTTCTCTCTTCACCACGGAAAAAGTACCCTAGTGGACTTATAAAACATACTCTCTGAGTCCTCAAAAAGACTTGAATTCGAAACCGTACGTCTTTATTCACCTTCCATATCAAATTATTTATTTTTCGAACCCAAATCGCATTCAAAACTTACATCCGACACGCAACACAAACCTTATCCTTTTCGTAACCTTAAATAACATCACGTCATGCTCATATGTAAATAACATCTATGTTTTGTCATTCACCTATTAACCACATCAAACCCAAATATCGGATTCAAGTCAACAAATCAATCGGTCGATTGCCAGGTATAACGTTGAAAATCCAAAGAAAATCACACAAAAATGGCTAACAATAATTTTTAAAACGCATGGCTGTTTCGGCAAAAATGCCAACTACATACGAGACAACGGCATTGTGGATTGAAAAAAGCTATCGTCTAGGGATCTTGCTCCCATTTCATTCAATTTCCGAGCAGTATCCTGTCGTTGTTTGTCGTCGTCGTTCGCTTCAAGGCGATCCAGAAAGGCTGAATAAGTGAATGTGCTTGAAGTTGACTTGATGGAAATTTCGCCTTCTGTCAGGAAAATTCTTTTTGTCCGCTCGTTTCAAGCAAGCATATTTTTCCTTGACAAGTTTTGTAGTTTTTCTTATGTACATTTTGACGATTACGTTTTGGTGGTATTTTCAAGCTCTTTCTTCGATCAAAAAAATTGTATTTTCAGTTTTGTTAACGTTCAACTGCATATTATACTATAGTTTCGTGTATTTTCGTCACAGCGCACTGTTTCCACAGACTTGCTTTGAAACTTTTCACTCACCTTAGGTCTGATGAAAGTACATGTATGCAACGCATTTGGAAATCCTAACTTGCTTGAGTCGATGGTAAGTGCGAAAAGAATACGACAAATCTTATTGGGAATATTGTCTAGCCTGGCAATCGAGAAAATGTGGATCTAGAACCGAACGACCCAAGTGAATGGAAAACGGGGAAGAGTAAGAAGGAATTCAGCATAGCGGGCGGAAAATTTAAGTAGTTTTTTCCTAGGACGAAATGCCGGTTGACGATTTAAGAGAAATATAATTGAATTTCCCTATGTTGACTTATTTCCCGTATGACTTCATAATGGCAAAATTTTCTGCTGATTGGGAATTGCCGCACTGAAAGAAAAATCTTGGTAAAATCAACAATTTTGTCAACTACGGGCTATAGTTAAAACAACCATTAGAAAATTGTTGATTTCTTTTATGTAAGATGACGCGTGGTTGATAAACAACGTCCGTGGTGCAAAAAAAGTAAGCAACCACAAACAATGGTATTCCAACAATATATAGTATGAAGTAGTAAACGACTATAGTCTGTGGTGTGGAATTATGTTTGTTGAATTTAACAATTGCAGAGTGGTTCGCTTACTATGAAAATTGTTGATAATTCAATATTTTGTAGTGTGATATGAATGGATGCTCATTTTTCTATAGATCAACTATTTATCGTACTTATGAACCAATTAACGTAGTTGAATCCTCGAAGGTTTCGATATTTTTTGTATCAGCAAAGTTAACTACTTTTGTATGGTCAAATGAACTATTTTAGCATAGTAGAAAGAACCATTTTCCGTAGTTCATTCGACAATTTTGAATGAATTGTTGCATTACTATCAATAATAGTTACATCAACCACAACTTTTTCTTTCAGTGCGTTCTTTTTCTACCATCATGATAATAGTGATCTAGCTAGTAGTAGCCGAAGTCTTTGTACACTGAAAGAAAAATCTTGGTATAATCAACCATTTTCCTTAGTTGTTTTTGCGTCAACTACGGGCTGTGGTTAAAACAACCATAAAAAAATAGTTGATTACTTTTATGCACCATGACGCGTGGTTGATAAACAACGTCCGTGGTGCAAAAAAGTACTGGTTCAGGCGGTAACGACGTATTGGTATATTTTTCTCTAAATGCTTGTATCATTAGAGGAGCATTGATAAGCCATAAACCATAGCAACATAATCCATCCAAGCCTTAAATAGAAACAGGACGTGAGACGTGAAATTGAGTTCATATGCATAGCTGCAAGCTGCAGCATCTATGAAAACAATTGAAACTGCTAAACAATTTCTGGCACTGGGACAATCGTATTCGTTTTCGGGACTCCCTGTTTTATAACAGTGATCTGCAAACAGAAGACTTATATTTTGTGAATAGAAGAAGGGAAATATAAAGGCTTCACAGCATAACATGAATATGAATTATATCGAACAGCAAACCGAACACAATTTTGCCATGTAGCATATGAAACTTCTATGATAGAATAGGAGTATGAGTATGAGGAGGATGAAAAATCAACAGTTTCCCTTAGTTGTTTTTGCATCAACTAGGGCTATAGTTAAAACAACCGTAAGAAAATTGTTGATTACTTTTATGCACCATGACGCGTGGTTGATAAACAATTTCATTCGGAGCATGAAAAACATCCAAATGTTGAAACCATTCTACTTTGCGTAGAGTAATTCCAAAGACGTTGCTCACTGAATTACGTTTGTTGAAATCAACTATTGCGAAGTAGTTTAAGTACCATAAAAACAGTTGATAATTCGAAACGTTGAAGTTTTGAGTGAATTGATGAAAATTTTTCTATTTATCAACTAATTTTCGTGGTTATGAAACAATGAAAACAGTTGTTTTCATGAACGTTGCGATATTTTTTGTGCAACCAGAACCAACTACTTTTATATCGTTAAATTAACTATATTAACATAATAAAAATAACTATTTTCCGTAGTTCGTTTAACGATTTTGAATGAATCGTTGCAATACTATTAAAAATAGTTGAACCAACCAAGAGTTTTTCTTTCAGTGTGATTATATAATTCCAACTCGAAACTATTTCCTATCTAATGGCACTATCCTCTTACTGTTACCCAAACTGGGCACTTATCATTCAATATCAGCAAAATGAGCTATTATTCACCATTACTCACTTTACTTGCTATTTGCCGGTAACTGACTTTTGACAGTGTACCACGATCTTGTATGTGGCCAGCAACAGATCAGCTGAATGGAATTCCTTTTATTGAATTCGAATGATATCTTGCTAGCCGTGTTGGTACTTTATATTTTTACTTGATTGGATTATATCTTAGCTAGGTGATGGATTATTATTATTTTAAGTTGAAAATATAAAAATATCTTCAACTTCACCTTTTGAATTATATCTGAGGACTCTTTTTTATGAACAGTATTTTCAAAATGTGTAGTAACGACATTTGGTGTCATTTCGCGAGTAATTTTAAAGAGTCCGCATATTTAACAGTTGTTTGCCAGATGTTAGAGGAAATACTTAGTTGGATCCTCGTATCACTAGACAATTTCTTTCTTTCTTTGCTTGGATCTTGAAGCAGTAGGACGTGATCTGGGAGCGAAACTAGCTCATCGGCAGCAAGCAGTTATGATCGCATATAACATTTGTATGTAAGTATAGTGTTGACATCCATATGCGTCGTAATAAATGATTTTCTTGCAGTCATGTACGAAATACATATGTTTCACGCATTATGCCATGACGGTGGAAAGTTGGTTAAGAAAACACTTGTGCCATTCTTTCGGCGAATATCGCAAGTTATGAGAGTCCAAGAACGATAGAGATAGATAGAGCTCTCTTTCTAATGAAGTTGGATCAGGATCGGCATGTACTTGGTCATAAGCTGAGTGAGCAGCATGTAGGACACGAATGGTTTGGCTAGTTTTGGCAGTACGTGGCAGACATATTGTTTTTAACAGGTATGTACAGAAAGTTTAATGAGATATTTTATTTTGCTTTTGAAAATATTTTTGACTCATGGATTTTGACTTGATGAATTCTTTCATTCTGTCCGAGTTGTGGCTCTGAGGACGAGGAGGAATCCGTCCTCCATCTTATGTGCCAGTGCCCGGCTTTGGCTAGGAGAAGGTTGGTGGCACTTGGTGCGCCCTCTCTCTCATATCTGACCGAACTGTCACTGGACAATTTAAGGGGGATAGTGCGTTTTTTCAAAGGAAACAGATGGTTTCCTGAGTTCGGTGAGTAGGAGACAGTCACAAATTATTGAGGCATCACAACGGGCTTCTTTTGTGTCGGTCGTCAGGCGTCTGTAGATCGGCAGCCACTTCAACCTACCTACCTACATTCGCACATATTTCATGTATTCGATACTGCTTTATATACAATACGATAATACTCGTACTTTGCTATCTTGTGCGATTATTTAATTTTCTTCCAATATTTTTTGTTTTCAACGATCTAACGTAAAAAATAAATTCGCTAAGCAAAATAGATGGTCTTCTGGTTTTAAAAAAATGTGTGCCGAGCTTAATAATTAAGAACTAACAGCATATGCACAGTATCTATCATACTGACGTTTCATAACAGTATCATATTGACCTCATAATCTCACACTGAAAGAAAAATTTTGGTAAAATCAACAATTTTCCTTAGTTGTTTTTGCGTCAACTACGGGCTATAGTTAAAACAACCATAAAAAAATAGTTGATTACTTTTATGCACCATGAAGCGTGGTTGATGAACAACGTCCGTGGTGCAAAAAAGTAAGCAACCACAAACAATGGTATTCCAACCATATACATAGTACGAAATATAGGCAGGGGAGGTGCGAATGCCGCAGTTGAATTTGGTGAATCACAATGCAGCGACAATGTCGCTGTCAATGCAACCAAGGCACCAACCAAATTCATTTTTTTTTGTATTGCTAAATCCTGTTGTACGAGGATTAGGTTGGCTTATCACAATACACATCAGCCATCGCTTGTCTATTCCACCAGACCATTCAACCTAATTCAAACAGATTTAATTCAACCTAGTGGTGATGCCAACCTATGGTAGATATCACCGCTAGCGGTGCGGCAAAATTAGAAATTTGGCAAATTCTACCGCTGCCGCAAATTCTACCGCTGCCGCAAATTCGGCCGTAGCCATTGTGCGCGTTACCATACAAAACAGTGCATTCTAATTTGTTGACTGCGCTTTGCCACAGCCCACTGCTCTGCCACAGCAGAAAACGCTGTATTGTGAACAAAATAGCGTCATACAACGTAATATAAAGGCTTCACAGCATAACATGAATATGAATTATATTGAACAGAAAACCGAACACAATTTTGCCATGTATCATATGAAACTTCTATGATAGAATAGGAGCATGAGTATGAGGAGTATGAAAAATCAACAGTTTTCCTCAGTTATTTTTGCATCAACTAGGGCTATAGTTAAAACAACCATAAGAAAATCGGTGATTACTTTTATGCATCATGACGCGTGGTTGATAAACAAAAAAAATTTCATTCGGACCATGAAAAACGTCCAAATGTTGAAACCATTCTACTTTGCGAAGAATAATTCCAAAGACGTTGCTCACTGAATTACGTTTGTTGAAATCAACTATTGCAAAGTAGTTTAAGTACCATAAAAACTGTTGATAATTCGAAACGTTGAAGTTTGAACTATTTTTCGTGGTTATGAAACAATTAAAACAGTTTCATGAGCGTTGCGATATTTTTTGTGTAACCAGAGCCAACTACTTTTATATCGTTAAATTAACTATATTAACATAGTAAAAATAACTATTTTCCGTAGTTCGTTTAACGATTTTGAATGAATCGTTGCAATACTATTAAAAATAGTTGAACCAACTAAGAGTTTTTCTTTCAGTGCATATTATTAAACAATAATTCTAGACAGAAATCGATGTTTCCCGGGGAATTTGCCCTCTTCTTCAGCACAATAAAAATATCGATATCCGTCCAGAAATTGACATATATGACATATAACTTATGAAGAAAATAATCATCTTCCAATAAAACCGTTTGAATTTTTTTAAGTCGCAGCTGGTTCGAATAATAGTTTAAGGGGGAAAATACATGTAACTGCTAAAAAAATAGATTTTTTATTAAATCAAAATGTTCGTAATAATCTTAAAATATACCAAAAAAAGTTTTGAAGTGATATTCGTATTAGTTCTCGAGTTAAAGTCACTTATAGGCAGCGTGGCGTTCCTCAGCAGGTCGAGTATACCTGCCGGGCGTCCCTGCCTACTTTCTTTTCGGTGCTATGGGCGGTTTTCTAATTGTGTATACCTCCCACATTCTAATAAATCTAAAATTCTAAGGAAATATAGATACAGATGTACATTTACACTTGTATATTTTTATAATATACAAAGGGGCCTGTATTCATGAACCTTGTAGTAAAAACCGTTATATGGCGGCTTGAAAATAGTTGAAATATTAGCTTACACAGCCACTGGGATGTTCAACAAAGGCCATACATTCCTTTTGCACCTAATGAATGATTTCGGTATCGAAAGAAGCCCCAGCATATTTAATTATGCCAAGAGAGCCATCAACGACAGGATATAATGATAAAACCGTCGAAGTCTTTTCAGTTCAAAAGAAGCCCGAAATGCTTGCCGTGACCTTCTAATGCACCAAAATGATATGCATGAGGAGGTTGAAGGCCTGCTGTATGGACCTGGAATCGCTAACTAACGAATAAGTTCTAGTAAAAAATTATAATCAATGATTTTTATCAAACGCAAACTTTAAACGCGTTTTTCTCAAAGTAGTACTTTTTCAACTTCCGTACAAAATATCTAAAAAAAATATTAAACCGATCTGCGGCTCAAATTTATACTACATCTACAAAACAGTATTATGACAGTATTGTAAATTTGAGCCTACATGTTATTGTAATTTCGGAAAAATAACTTGTTTATTAATGTTTAAAACGTGATATTTTGAAAAATAATCGATTTTTGTTTAATCTAAAATTAATGTAAACATTTAATTTTTTTTTATATAAATTTTATTGGTTCACCTATGAATTATATGTCTCATTAGCATATATTTTTTTTCTCTGAATGTTGCAAGTTCCCCGGAAAAGGCGTTTTTCGAGGCAGTTTTTAATGTGTTTTTTTTTTCATTTGCTCGCATCGCCGCTATTTTGTGTTAAAAAATTATTGGAAAAATATTTTCATTTACTGTAAGATATGTACTATAAGGATTTAATATTGAACATTTTCTGAAAAAACAATATATATATATATATATATATATATATATATATATATATATATATATATATATATATATATATATATATATATATATATATATATATATATATATATATATATATATATTTAAGTCAATCTGAAATTAGCAATTTTTTTTCCATTACACTGAAAGAAAAATCTTAGTAAAATCAACAATTTTCCTTAGTTGTTTGTGAGTCAACTACGGGCTATAGTTGAAACAACCATAAAAAAAATAGTTGATTACTTTTATGCACCATGACGCGTGGTTGATAAACAATGTCCATGGTGCAAAAAAAGTAAGCAACCACAAACAATGGTATTCCAACCATATACATAGTAGGAAATATAGGCAGGGGAGGCGTGAATGCCGCAGTTGAATTTGGTGAATCACAATGCAGCGACAATGTCGCTGTCAATGCAACCAAGGCACCAACCAAATTCATTTTTTTTTTCTTTTGTATTGCTAAATCCTGTTGTACGAGGATTAGGTTGGCTTATCACAATACACATCAGCCATCGCTTGTCTATTCCACCAGACCATTCAACCTAATTCAAACAGATTTAATTCAACCTTGTGGTGATGCCAACCTATGGTAGGTATCACCGCTAGCGGTGCGGCAAAATTAGAAATTTGGCAAATTCTGCCGCTGCCGCAAATTCGGCCGCAGTCATTGTGCGCGTTACTATACAAAACAGAGCATTCTAATTTTTTGACTGCGCTTTGCCGCAGCCCACTGCTTTGCCACAGCGGAAAACGCTGTATTGTGAACAAAATAGCGTCATACAACGAAATATAAAGGCTTCACAGCATAGCATGAATATGAATTATATCGAACAGCAAACCGAACACAATTTTGCCATGTAGCATATGAAACTTCTATGATAGAATAGGAGTATGAGTGTGAGGAGTATGAAAAATCAACAGTATTCCTTAGTAGTTTTTGCATCAACTTGGGCTATAGTTAAAACAACTATAAGAAAATTGTTGATTACTTTTATGCACCATGACGCGTGGTTGATAAACAAAAAAAATTTCATTCGGAGCATGAAAAACGTCCAAATGTTGAAACCATTCTACTTTGCGTAGAATAATTCCAAAGACGTTGCTCACTGAATTACGTTTGTTGAAATCAACTATTGCGAAGTAGTGTAAGTACCATAAAAACTGTTGATAATTCGAAACGTTGAAGTTTGAACTATTTTTCGTGGTTATGAAACAATTAAAACAGTTGATTTCATGAACCTTGCGATATTTTTTTGTATAACCAGAGCCAACTACTTTTATATCGTTAAATTAACTATATTTACATAGTAAAAATAACTATTTTCCGTAGTTCGTTTAACGATTTTGAATGAATCGTTGCAATACTATTAAAAATAGTTGAACCAACCAAGAGTTTTTCTTTCAGTGTATCTATGTATTTTCCCCCATAATATAAGATTTAAAATCTTTTCTTAATTGTAGTCTCTGTTGTGAACAAATCATATTTCGTTTTCAAAATTTCGTCATTATCAAGTGAAAATTTAATTATCTTCTACATTTCATTATCAACTCTAGCTACATTGCGTGTTTAAGACTATTCAGCTGAATGAAATTCCTTTTATTCAATTCGAATGATATGTTGGTAACTGTGCTCGTACTTTGTGTTTTTACTTGTTTGGATTTTTCTTAGCTACCTGGTTGATTGTGATTATTATTCGGCTTACAAATTATTTTATTTGAAGTTGAAAATATGAAAATCTCTTCAACATCATCTTTTGAATAATTTCTGAGGAATCTTCCTTTCCATTCATTATATCTGAGCAAAAGTCAGTCGTGCTTTAATGTTCAGGAAAAAATGCATGAATTTTTAACATCGTCGCTCTTTTGATCTAATGCCAGATTTTTTTAAGCATAGATGCTCTTGCTTATTGATTTTAGTTTTATTTAAGACAAATCTTAAACTTGGAGTATTCCCGGTATAGGTGTTACTGGCAGATATTAATGATTTTTTCGTATGGTAACGAATGTAATATATTCCTAAAAGTCATCTAGTTTTCCTTGCTTGTTTTGATGATTTGTTGCTATTTTCATTGGATTTCGCTGAAACCTTGATCGTTTCAAGACAAATAACGAATCATATCTTCGAACTTTGGTAAATTAATCTACACATTTTAGCTGACATATTTCATTTTCACATTCTATAGTAATTATTAGTTTTTATTCGCTTTTGAAAAAGTAGTCCTAGATTCTATAATGATTTCCTTTTTACAAATATTTGCGATTTTAGTTGTATTTTCCGTCAATTAATTTATTATTTAATGGGACTCGAAATTATTTCTACAACTCGGTATATATTTCAAAATATCGCTCAAGTTTTATTTTTTATTCATGAATACTTATTAACATGCAAGGAGCTAGCAAACTAGTTAGTTTTATTCATGGGTTCTTCCATATTTATGCTCCTGCGGTCGAACTCTAAGAGCTGTTTGAAACTTTCACCACCGCTTAAACAATTCGACACCAAATACTGAAGCGACCAAACTATTTATTTCTGACTATAAACCACGGTCGAAACTACGAAATCGAAAGAAATTGATAAAAAGGATAACAATTTAACAGGACTATTCTTTTTGGTAGTTTTTTACGAGGCAAGGAAACATTTTATGATCATAGGTATTCGAAAGCTATAAAATTAAGTTTGTCTCCAAGGTTTTTTTTATAGTGTTCACATGTGATGTCCACGTATTGTCAATGCATTTTTAAATATTTTGTGGTAGTAAAACGGTGAAATATACTTGCATAGCTTGTATGTGTAACAAAATCCGTTGTCAGGAATGCTAAACTTTGTACAGGTTTAAGAAAGCACGATTCAGTTTGTATTGGGAGGTGAGAGCACATCGGACAATGTTGAGTATGCAAAGCGCGAAACAAGATAGGGTATGAGCTATGGCTGGAATTTGAGTATTTTCGGGTCTTTGGATTTTTATGTTTGTTATATTTTAAGGTTGAATTGGAATTAAATATGTTCACTCAATTCTGTTTCGAGTGCTACCCTTTCTCTGTACTTATGCGCTGACTACTTGTGGGTGTGGTTCCTGGATATGTTCCATGAATCATAGTTTCGATACTGAGGTTTGAGTTCACCTGGCTAGTACTTGGCACCGGAGTACAAATCATATCCCAACCATATTTTATTATGGAACAATTATTTTCTCCAATATTATAAAAAAGGTTCTAGTTTACCAATTTGCTTTGTTTTTGATAACAAGTGATATAACGAGGCCATCTCAGTAGCAAGCCAAATGATTTATTTCTAGAGTATGTAATTTTCTCTCTATTTGTATTTGAGTCATCTGGCCAACATTGTTTAAATTAAAAGAATTTCCCAATAACGAAGGCCGTGTTTTCACACAGTATTAATTTACGAGCTCTTGATTTTTGGACGAAAATTGATGTTTTGTAAAAAGAATACATTTAACTACTGAAAACCTCACCAGGTAATCTACGCCACTGTCTTCTAATTTCAAGCGTCTGATATTCTCTTCATCTTCTCTCTTAATTTCACACCACTAAATTGCCTCAGAAATATATATTTGCTTGTCGTGAATAATCAAAGGATAACTGCCGCACGCAGTCAACCGCCTATTATGCAGCCATACGCTCACCACCGATGCCGTACAATTCCCTTAATTTCATCTGTCCTCGTTTCCCTGCTTCAAATTCAATCCTGTTCGGTACTGATGACTGACGCGGCCTGTACGATAAATCCACTGGTATCCACTGGTAAAGCAAGACGCGAGGCAAAATAAAAGCAGTAGGATGAAAAAAATGATACAACTGCTAGTACAATGGTAACACCAGTAGGCCAACAGCGGTAGAAATTGACACAGACCAGTAAAGAGTTTGTTGGTTTTATGAAATAAGTTGCAAGCAGACTGCTACTATTTTTGAAAGGTGAATACTTTAGGGCATCTTGAAATACAGTTTATGGATTTATTATAATGTTTGCGGCCATCAAAGCGGTACTTTTGTTATGACCTTTGGAGAACTTTTGTTGGAAGTTGATTTGTGTGCCGACAACAATTAGCGAGGTGTTGATGCTCGTCATTCCAAATCACATTGATTTGCTCTTTCGCTCACTAGGAAAATCTACCTTGCCAGCGCAAATCTGCTTCTGCACTTGAAAATATATTTGCCGCGCCTCTGGGACTTTCGCATGGTAAATCCGTACATGAGTGAAATCGAGTTTGAAAGTAGCTTGCTAGAAGCGAGAGCTTGACGGTAAAGGATAGACGTTGAGCTTGCAAATCTAAAGTCCTAGTCTCTGAGAAACATTTTACTAATTGGCATTTTCCACGAGTCGAAAAATTCACATTGGAAAATATGAACCCGTAAAAACTATGCTTTACATGCATGAGCATACATAGTTGAGTGCAACAAGAGGGCCTGATAGAGGAGTTAAGTTGCACTGAGACAAAACAATAAGGTGTGAAAGGAAGGTGTCGAAGTGCTTATAGAATAATGACTGAAACTCCTATTCAATTTTCCGCTTGCTATTCCTCCGTTTTTCATCTCCAGCCCGCATAAATCATTGCACTCATCATTTCGCGCGACATACGCAACGCATTTCTTCAATGACAGGATGGGGAGGAGAGGAATGCACTTATGCACGTCAAGTGATTTAATTGAAATTTAAATTGCCCTCCTGGTCTCTGATGACTGGTGATGAGTTTCGTTTTTCGCTTTCGTTTGTTCTTAAAAGAAGTTTTTCACACCACATGAAAGGGATGCCAAACTCTCTCACGCAATTCACAGATCTCATCAGCTTTATCATTTGCATCATCGCGTCGCTTCTCCTTCTCCTCTTCCTTCCCCCCTCAATGAAAGTTTTTTTGCTCATTTTATCGTAGCTGGTGCATTCTGTTGCGTAGTTAGAGCCACTTTAAGTATCAAGAATTTCCTTTTTGATTCATTCAAGATTGTCATCATCACGGCATTCGTCTTTACTGTCTTCATCAATGAAGAGTTGAACCATCAACCTCGTCCTTACATCATCAAATAGCATTATCAAATAGCAGCTATTTATAAGCCAAACCACTGGGCCCAGTTACATGACCAAGCAAGCGGTCCTCGGTGTTTTGTTCGCGGCTTATAATTCAACTTTCATTTTTTTTCGTTTGCACTCTGGAATTCGGGAAAGTAGCGTCAAGTGAAGAATTTCAAATTAGGACTTGACTATAATATTGTTGGTACGTTTGATGTTCCCCCCGAACACGAAAAAATAAGTGTTATCTGAAGCAGGTGTCAGGGATATTTTTTTCTCGAGTGGTTTCGTCCTTGCTATGTCAATGATGAGACGCACCAGCTACTAACTGAATGTACGATGTAGCCAATGCTATGAAGCTAAAGATGGTGGCGTTGGTGTTGGAGGTATTACCCCTACTCAGTGTAGTGCTGAAAGTGTTATGATGTTTGTTGCTTTATTGTTGACGAAATAACGAGAATGGGTTTACGGACTGTAGAATTTGAAAAATGGAAAATTTGGGGAAATAGGGAGAAATGTTATGATTTTATGATAATTATCGACAAGGGTTTTATCTGTCTTTGAATTGGATTTTTGTCTTTGAATGGTTTGAAGAGACGAAATTGAGTGGTTGTGGTACGGGAACTGTCAAAAGAATACTTGAAAGCGTAGACGTCCTATCCTATGACGGAAGTCTGAAAATTAATTTTGGGAAGGTATATATGTAGGTATTTAATTTGGTGATTGCGTCAGTTGTTGAATAGGAAGTATGAAATGCTAATATTGAAAACTTTAAAAATCGTCTGGATGGACCGTGAACTTTTTTGAAAATTTGAATTGTGTTCGAGGCATCCTGTTGGTATACATAACAATCGTGAATACCGTTCATGGGCTTTAATTTGTCCATCAGCTTAGCGTCACACTGTGCTCGACAATGTGTTGCATCAATTGTAACTAATAGATTGAAACTTATAGGTTTAATTTTTAAATTTCAATTGAACAAACCGAGAAAAAATAGTCCAGTCCTGGTCCCATTTCATCATAGCAAAGCCTTTTTTTATTGCCCCGAACATAATTACAATATGCATATGCATAGTACTTCTTAAGCCTCACAAACTACCTTCTACATGCTTACATATAAATCTGATCTGCTGCCTTTGATCCAAATGCATATCTTCATCGTATATCACGTCCGAACCAAAAAGTCCATTGCAGTTGTTGATTTGATTTGTTTCGCATAGCATTATGGGGTCTTTTCAATTGAATTTCATTTATTATTAGCCTTGTGGCGTATGGTGCCATAATGATTCCAATTGAATTTGACAGACAAACGCGCTAATAAATTCCACTACAATTGGCTTTCAAGTGTTTGTCCTTCGCGATTGCGAATAAACGAAGTAAGTTTATATGGAAACGAGAAGAATGAAAAACAAAAAAAATTTGAATGCGATTTAGTGAAATCTTTTATTGTTTTTCCATTCGGTTTTGTACAGGGTGGCACATAATTGGCATCGAGAAAATGAATGCGGATATTTTAGATCTTTGAAATGAAGCGTTTTTTAAATCGAAAAATGTATGCGGCATAATTTTTCGAAATCATTTTTTTTGGTTAACCCTAAAATAAAAGCCGCTAATTGGGACGCTAGTAAACCCACGTTGTTTTAAAAATTTCAGCAAGCTTTTGGTCTATGATTCTATACAAATAATCAAAGATTCTTCATCTACTAGACATCAACATCCTTATCCGTTGAAAACTGCTATCCCTAGGATGTCAAATAAGGATCAATTAAGAATAGGAAGGGCAATTAAATACAAATGAAACATTTCCTTTAAATTATTCGTTCAACGAACATACGTTTGAACTGTTGGAACTGTTGTCTCCATAGCTTTGGTAAAACAATGGTCGTTATTCTTAATATTTCGAAGGCCTTTGACAGAAACCCTAAACCCAACAAGGTTTGTCGGAGGATCACTTTACTTTTTGGCAGAGCCTAACACCCATCTTTACTCTCTTGCATCCACAAGAAATATAATTTGGGGCTGCTTCACAGTCGATGTCTTTAGAGGCGTTATTAGAGTTGCATTCCTGAATAGTAAAATGGTGATAAATATCCCTGTAAGAAACACCAGATCCACTCGTTTACTAAAGGAATCCACATCCTACTACTTACGCAGTGAATAAGCCAATAAATAGATGCTCCAGGACATTCAATAGCATAAGTAATCTGTATTGTCCAACGATATCAAAATTATCCTTTAAATCCTCCCTTTTCTTCCTTATCTTAATGTTCCCTATCTTAAGCTATATGTCAATATTTTATTTATTTGTTGTTTATTAATTGTTATTGATTTATTTGTTAGCTATTTGATTAACTTAATTTTTCGTTTTATTTATGTACACACATATTAGTTTCCAATTTTGTTTTGTACTGCTTATGTGGCTTCTACTTTGCTTTAAATCCTCCCTTTTCTTCCTTATCTTAATGTTCCCTATCTTAAGCTATATGTCAATATTTTATTTATTTGTTGTTTATTAATTGTTATTGATTTATTTGTTAGCTATTTGATTAACTTAATTTTTCGTTTTATTTATGTACACACATATTAGTTTCCAATTTTGTTTTGTACTGCTTATGTGGCTTCTACTTTGCTTGGTCAATGAATTAATAAATTTCTCCGTAAACCGTTCTTTGCAAGTTGTTCAGGAGGGATTTGAATCCTGTGCCGACAGTATGAATGCCGGGGTTCCGAAAGGTGCTCTTCCTTTTATTCTATGGTTCATGGTTTCACTCTTACTCTTTTGAAAATTAGGTAACGGAAACGTTATTTCTGTCAGCAGAGGTCAAACAGGGACCTACGGCTGTTAGCAATGGTTAAATAGGAACCTATTAGGAAGCATCGCTCGACGTTTTCTTTCACTCAAGCCCTACCCTTATCCAGTTAGTCACAATATTTTCGTCGATGGCGTAGGTGTAAATGAACTTAACCTATTAGGTTTTAACATCTACAGCAACCTTAACTGGAATAATTACATTTTTCAAATTGCGAAAAATATAAAAACAAAATTTTTAGACTTCTTTCAGTGAGGCAAGAAATATTTTAGACATACTTGGCTTCAACAAGACTTTCATAAAATCAGAACTTGAGCATATCTCCCATTTATGGGCTAGGACATTTATATGGGCCACATTGGTTTAGTGAAACTAGACAAGACTAGACGATTGCAATACAATACAAAACAAAGAATTCTATAATTAAGATCCAAACAAAACATGAAATAATAGCAGAAGATATATAATGAAAAAATAAAGTAATGAAAGACAATAATGTTAAGAAGCTTAATGAAAAGTTATGCAAAAAAATCAAAACTTATGTCAAGTTTTAAGAATTAAGGCTATGATATGCCGTCTAAAACGAGACAAGGTTAGTGGTAAAGGACTAATCTCTAGTTCATTGTGTTTGCTGGGGATATTCAATAATTGCGAATGGAAAAGAACGTCGGTTCGCGCAAACGGTATTAAGAGTACTGACGAAGATCTGTCTGAGCGATTAGTCACGCGAAACAAAAGCTTCGAGCCAAGACGAGCCAAGGTCAGACAACATAGGGCAGTGGAGGAGCCTGAAAAGCAGACAATAATCAAGGAATACTCGACGAGACTTTAAAGAGGGAATTCGGATTAAGGACAAACGCAATAAGGTATGTGAAACTTAAATAATAGTGAACGTGTAAATGTATGCTGCACGCCCTCTATGGCATCATTTAAATAGACATGGTGGGGAGACCAGACCTGACAGCAGTATTCGAGGATGCTACGTACAAGTCACAAGAACAGATGAACAGAAGTAGTGATGTTAGTTAAACGAAAGGAAGACCTGAAGACTAAGCCGGACAAACGAAAGGCCTTGGCAGCTATGTATGCGATGTGTTAATCAAATTTAAGTTTTGAGTCGAAGAGCACACCAAAGCCCTTAAAATAGTCGGCAGCCACAAGAGACGGTCCGCATAAGGAGGAGAAAAACATTAGACGAGCTATTTTACAAGTATAAAACATTAGATGGCATTTACATATATTCAGAATAAGAAAGTTCCTTGAGCACCACTCACTCAAAGCACAAAGATCATTCTGCAACTGGTTGTAATCATCCAGCAAATCAATCATTCTGATCATCTTAAAGTCATCAATAAATAGAAGACAGGGAGAATTGATAACGGAAGGGAGATTTTTGATTAATATCAGGAATAACAGAGGACCTAGTATTGATCCTTGAGGAACTCCAGAAAGAGGGCAGTATGGGGAAAAAGAACGTGAATTCACTGATACAGCTACGACCAGAAACATAGGATGAAAACCAGAAGAAGAGAAGATGAGATAAACCATAACCCTGGAGTTTTAAACGAATGAGCTTGTGGTCAACAGAATCGAAAGCCTTAGAAAAATCAGTGTAGTTAGTGAATGTTAAGAGGTTAGCGGTGGAAGATCTACCTTTTGCAAACCCATGCTCCTCAGCAGTAAGGAAAGGATGAAATATAGGAAGTAGCCTATTGTAGACAAATCTTTCGAGTACTTTACTAAAACAAGAAAGGAGTGAAATAGGACGATGATTGGGCATACTAATTGGGTCACTGGATTTATGTATCAGGGAAATATAAGCAGACTTCCAGTAGGAAGGAAAGCAGCCCGATGAGAAGCTAAGATTGAAGATAATAGGCAAAAGAACAGATAAGGACGACGAAAGAGATTTTGGCGAACAGGTTCGAAAGCCATCAAGACCACAACCGACGTTAACATCAATACATTGAAGTAAGGACTCAATTTCCAGGGTGTTGGTTTGGATACAGGAGATGGATGACGGAGGAAAATGTGGGAAATCATAAGACGTGATCGGATTATTTTCAGAAAAGAATGAGGAAAAGTAAACTGTAAAGAGATCACAAATCTCCTGAGAATTAGCAGCAACGGCACCATTAAAAAACATCGAATCGAGATGAATCGAGACGACAACCGATGGGAATTTTTCAAGGAGTGGCCGTAAGACCAAAAGGGCTTGTGTTGGTTAAAACAAATAAAGCATTCGATGTTATTGTAATAATCACGCACACACAGAAAAATTTGTGTCCGAGAATCAAAGAAAATATTTACTTGTTTACGAGATATGAAATCTTCCACAAATCAAATAAACTTTTGTTTAGTAATTTGTATAAATGTTGTGTGAAAATTTCTTACATTCAACGGAATACAATTTTCACTTCAACTTATTTCAAGCAAGTAAGTTTTCTCAAATTTTGTAAACTATGTCTACGAACTAAGCAAATTATATCTACAACGCGAACATGTTTTTACATGTTTCAACATCAACCACGCTTCAATATTCGACGAAAAAATTGAAAGCTTTTATGATTTCCGCCAACATTTGCTTTACACAAATGAGAGAACACTAGCTTAGCTCGCTAACGCGCCAGTCCGAAGCAGCAATAGTCCAGGGAAATCTAACATGGTGCTTCGGAAAATTTAGGGGAAAGCTGAATTTTGGTGTGAACCTTGGTAGTGGCGTGTTGAACAAAATGTCAAAAGTCTCCATCGATCCGAGTGCTGCGTCACTTTTTATACGGGGTCGAAGGTCACCAAAAGTGACCTTTCCTAAATATCTCAGTAACGGTTACGTTTTTAGAAAAACAATGTATGACAAATTTGTAGCCTAAAAAATGTTCAACAAAAAAGATTATACAACTTTTTTCTGTAACCATAACCGTTTTTGAGATATATTGATCTAAACATTTGTTACTAACAGCATCCTCTTTCTCACGGCATGTTAATATTATCCGATTTTGATTACGACTTGGCATGTTTGTGAGTTCGTTTTTCTATGTTTAAGAGGCGCATTCAACATGATGAGGCGTATACACGTGATTATGAAATTATGAAACGGAAGATGAAGCTGGAAAGGAAATTATCAAATCGGAGCGTGAAGTCATCAACAGTTAGACCACGGCAAAAGGAGTACCAGTTAGTTGAGTTGATTTCAATCGTCATCTTAACAAAGTTTCCTTTATGGTAATTAAAACGCGAAGGCCATGAAAGAGTTTTACTAGACACGAAACCAACATAAATTTCTATAGAAAGCGGAGGATGATGTAGGTCAAGTGGGACATAGGGCATACCATCAGCTTGGGCAGTAATGTTGTGTGAGGGAATATTTGAAAGAACATAGTCAAGAACTTTATTGTTGATATTATGAACAGTGTTCAATTGATACAGTGAATATAAGCATAGGAAGGGAGTGCTAATTACGGAAATATTAGTAGAGGAAAGTATGGAAGAAAAGTTAGGACTCCACACTCGATTCGGCAAGTAAAAATCGCCACATATTACAAATGAAGCAAAGGAGAAACGATTGTTGATGAAACTGTAGAGCTCGAAAAAAATCGGTCATAAACACTAGCAGAGAAATTACATGGATTACAAATCGAACAGACGATTAGAGTTTTAAAGGGAGCAAGGGTGCAAGCAACACTATATTTGACAGGAGGAAAAGGATGATGGAATTCATGACAGAGTGTTCCTTGAAGAGACTTGTGGATAGCAACTAAGACACACCACCGTATTTTTTCATTGACGCAGTACGATCACGATTGCAACGAAGAACAGAATGAAAAGCGAAGATCTCGTTATTATAAATATCCCCAGTTAACCACGTTTCGGTAAGGCAAATAATTTGATCAGAAGACAAAAAAGAAGAGAGATTAAACCTTTTTAGGTTGGTCCTTAACTCACGAATATTGTGCTAATACATGTTAATTTTGTTTATGAGTCTAGTTTTGAAAATTCTGCGCTGCATCCGTTTATGCCGAGGTCTCGAAATAAACTCCTTAACTGAGGCGCCATTAAGCGAAAAATTGATTTGGGGAGCCTTTTCGGAGTCAGGAGGCAGTGTGAGTCGAAACGAGGCGATGGTTTGGTTATCCAGGTTAACCTTTATCAATTTCGTACACGTAAGGAGCGAAAGCACGCGGCCTAGCCTAGCCGACACATACGATTTAAGGCTCGGCCACATAGGCAGCGGTCTGTCGCGGCAGGCAGCGATGCGGTCAGGCGGTCTGGTTGTATTATGGAATGTTGTATCAGCTCTGTCAGACACAACGCGATCTACCGAATTCGGTCAATCTGTGTCGCGGCGACAAGCGATCCGGTTGTATAAACTTACTGATTTTTGTAGTGACCGCCTCAAAATGAGCGAGCAAGCTGAGTTATTTATTGAAAGTGTACGTAAGTACACATTTTTATTCGATAGTTCGCATGAACATTTCAAAAATATTTTAAAGAAGGCAGAAGCATGGCATGAAGTAGGCAAAGAAGTTCATATGACAGGTAATGACATAATCACAAATATTTTCTAACAGATTTTTAAATGTATATATTAAATTCATTTTTCATATTTAATTCACTTGTTAATGCACATATTTAATATACATATACATATATTTAATGGGTACGTGTGATGTATGTATATATTATTATGTATATAGACAAATGGCTAGTCTTTTTTTAGTGCCAATTGGTTCTCTGAAGTTGTTTGTGCACTTTTCAATCCTCAATTTTATCAATTCATGGAATTCCTCAAAACAGTCTCGTGACATGCGAAAATACTTGAAAAATCTATCTTCATTTGACTCCAGTTCGATACATAATCGGTGGTATTCACCCAACTGTTTTCTTTTCTTATTGATTTCATGCACCCAACATCGTCTTTTTTTCTTTCTGTTTCGTAAAGCTAATAACAGAAGGAGTTGTTCTTCATCTGAGCTCATACTCAATAGCAATATGAAACACAAATTATTTAGAAATTGCACTACTATTTCTCTCGGGCGCACTCAGTCACGGACTGCGCAGACAAGGTATCGCGTCCTATGTGGCGTCAACATATCGCAGACCGCCGCGACAAACGCCGGATCGCTTCCCGCCGCGACAGACCGTTGCCTATGTGGCCGAGCCTTTAATGTGCTCAGCCGTTGTGCAGTATGCAAGCCGCAATATAAATATTTATAACGGTGTGAGGAAAATTTAAAAAGCTGGAGGCAAAAGATGAAGGACCATGGTGATTAGGCGCAGTAAATTGCTGGCTTGCAGCATAAAAACTCACCTGACTAGATTGAAATGTGAATACTGGCTTGGGAATTATCTGGATGAAGCTGCTGTTGCTGATGTTGAAGCGGTGATGGCAGCAGAGAGCTTTGCTGGCGTTGTTGGTTCAGTTGAAATTGTTCTTTCTGATTTTCTACACCAACTTGAGATGTTTCTTGTTGATCAGCTGGTTTGCTAATTAAACATAGCTGCTGAGCACGATTTCGTGTTACACCAGAGGAGTTGATCGCTGGGTAAGTCGGAGATGCAATATTAATGATTGGAAAAGTAGAAGATGCAAAGCCTACCACTGAAGAAGTCAAGGGTTACTCGCACTCCGGGATTATCAAGAGCTCTGATATCTCCATGTCCAACTTTTCATACAAGGTGGTAAAGGAGCTCTTTAGTTTGCTGATGGTATCCGCGTCGCAACAGAGGTGACAAACAAACGATGTCATCCACTAGTTTCTGCATGATTTGTTCTTCTTGTTCTTTTCATCCTACTTTTAGTGTTCGGAAAGAGTCGATTCCTGGCCTTCCATTTGATCTCTTGTTTATAAATCATCTTCTCTCTCTCTCTCTCTCTCTCTCTCTCTTTAACTCCCCTTGTGTTTTGTAAGCTGGTGGTCTAAAGGTATTCACAGCGATCAAATCACTGCTAGACACACTACACACTGTCGCGGTGCAACAAAGCCTTTCATGCCAATTTTGTTAGCTAGGAATCTTTCACTTCCGACAGACATGATTTATAAAACGTTTTATAAAAGTGTCCAATTTTGCTTTGTGTGTTTAATAAATGTAAAAAAATGTGTAATTTGACGACTTATGTATATTTTTTAACTATGTATTGTGTGCAAAAATAGGATAGTCCTTCCTTTCGCAAACTTGACGGTTGGAAGTGTCTGTTATCCTAAATTTCCGAGCACCCGTTTCGAATTGTATTTATTATATGAGAATTATATGAGCAATTTTTTTTGTAGAGGTAAAATATTTATAGATTATCATATCGGTTCGAACGTCTCATAATAGAATTTTCATTCACAACTCATTGATTTTCCATATTTTCCAATTCCGTGCAGCCAATAATATTTTTCTAAATGTTGCAAAGTTTTTCCGGGCATGTAAGACGTCTCCTTTTACGCTCTGCTACTCTATCTTTAGTTCAAGCCCAGAATTGTTGATAATTTCAAGGTCCTTAAAGTGTGGTGTTGGATTGTGAATTTAAATTGGATCTCCTTATGTTCTATGTCACGTTTAAATTTTGGGTAAAATGGCTTCATTCTTAGAGCAGCCACACTTTTTACTGACATCGCTTTCCGTTAACGCCTATATATTTCCTTGGCACGTAATGTTTTAGAATATTGTGGTTGGATTTGGAATATTTAATTAAGGTGTTGAATTTATTCAATTCAGACTTATTCGCTCGTAATTCTCAAAATTCACAATTTTCTACTACGAAATACGCAATTTTCTTCTACGATCTTTGAAACAGGTCGATTGAACTTTCTCGTATTCTTATAGTTTCTGGGTATTTTTTACAGTATCCTTGTATCCCTCATTGTTCTTCAGCATGCATCCTCCTATCAAACGTGGAAATCACCACCAAATTATAGCATTTCAGTTACATTGCAGATCTAATAAATACTGAATTAAAATCAAAGCGGTAATAGTTCATGAGTTCGGTATGATGTGATATACCTGAAAAGCATATTTTGCAATTTAATTGCTCTAACACTACATATATATAATCTGATGTTATTATGATGTGGAAGAATACTCAGCAAGAGTTCGTTAAAATTGAAAAAATTAACATTAATATCATCGAGCCAAGACTTAATTAATTATATTTAGTTGTAGGGCATATCAAACGCACTGCTGGGTTTCTTATTATACAGTACAAGTTTTTAAATACTGCACTCAGGTAAATTTCATTTAATATAATCAAATTTAAATCAAAAGTTGAAACATTTTGAAATAAAAAACGAATCTTATTTGAATTCCACTTTATTATAAAAAGTTTATTTTCATATCAAAATTTTTCGTTATTGAATGAAAAATAAAACATTAAAACAAACAAGACACACTTTGATACAGGGTTCTTGAAATGAAGTCAGATTATTTGAATTATCATATTTGAAAATTTTTGATTTGTAATTTCAAATAAGATTCGTTTTTTATTTAAAAGTGTTTCAACTTTTGATTTAAATTTGATTCTAAAAAATTTTAAGTGGTGAAATTTAGTGGTGAAATTTAGAATCTTCTTAGTTCACTTTCAAGGTTCCATTCCTTAAACTTATGTCCTTACAATGCTAATAACACCACTCATAAAAAAAAACTCATCTCACTTGAAAGCAACCCTGCATTCCTTATTCCATGTAAGCACATGAAATCTGATCAGACCAAGCAATAGCGCTGGTGTCAACCGAGCTCAGGGGTATGAGGTACGATCTGCACAATAGCGTTAACCCTTTCGGCCATCATTCAATAGGTAACTTTAGATGCTGTCAAATATTGCAAGTGACGAGTTAATTATGTCTAAACGAAAAATATCAATCAACGAAAGCGTTGGCAAGCAATAATAGCAGCAACAACAAAATAAGTACGAATATGGTATGCAACGAACAATAGACGACCAACACTAAACTTTCAGAATTAATTAGGGGCTTCGTGTGAATTGTTCGTGTCTTGGGTTTATTATGTGGGATTTCGATTCGTATGTTGTCAGTGCCAAAAATTGGTATGAAGGCTATTTAAATTTCTTTACAGAAAACATTCCTTTCAAATCCTATACGGATGATATAGAAGAAATTCCGTTTTGGAGAGGGTTGATAGTCTATTGTTTTTTTTTGTGCCTTGACTGCGCAAAAGGTGCTGCACTCAAAGCAACTCTGAAAGCCCTTGTTCCTATTATGAGTGCAACAGATGTTTTTTACGTGATATAAAAATGAAGTAGGTTAATTTAAGTCAGTCACACTTCACGTTTTGGTTTCATGGCAAAATGTCCCTAATTCACTGGTTTCGCGACTATTCAAAGTAACGCACTTGAGCCTCTCCGCCTCAAGGTATTAGAACACTCTTGGTTTCTATTTGCATTTTGTATTTTCCTTATCTCAATGTGATTATGCACCAACACTTCGCCGAAGACTGTAGAAACGGTTACATATCCTGTTTTCTCGCCCGCCTTGTACGGTTTGGATATATTCCCAGACAGTTGCAGTAACATGGCGAAATACCTCGGAACACCGGTAGGACTATTCACCCGTAACAGGACGAACACAGTATGAATGAGTTTTCAGGACTTCTGCAACATTTCCTCAGTTTCTCTTGTGAAATATTTATGATTACATCTAAACGAACTAATGATGATGCACCACAACAAGAAAATGCTGCAAGCTGAACACGTGGACCGAATACAACGCCTACAGCATCGGCAGTCAAGCTAAGTAGGTTTCTAAAGTGTCATCCAACGGAGGCAATATTTACGGATGCACCACGTTCTACAATGGCAAATAACAGCAAGAACAACAGATAGGAAAATTAGTAGCGTGCAGAGTGTAAAAAAGCAGCCTAAAAGTAAATTAACTTGAAAGCAAGTACACTTATGAGTGGTGATGATGGGTATGCATGCTTAGACAGAGAACAGGGAAAAGTTTTGAAAGAAGAAGGCAATGGAGGAGGAAGATGTTTTCCAGCAAAGGTATGCAAATCGAATGCAATGAAGTAGGACAATATGTTGATGAAGAATGTGAATGTCAGGATGATAGTTAATATGGATTTGGAGTAGTCTGGGTATGAGGCGCGAGCTGGTTTCGAATAAATTCTCGCATTTCAGGTCACATTGGATTTAAGAATGAAATTCTAGATAATTTTGTAGTCAAAATTGATATGCTAGTTCAAAGGCCTGTCTCTAATCCCACAATTAGCTTCTCATTATCTCGGATACAGAGATAACAATCACTTGACACTATGTTGAAAAACCTTGTTAAAAAATTAATATCTCAATTGAGAGATTCGTCGTAGTGTTCATAGTTTCCGATATCCTATTCAGCTCGACCGACAACAATCTTCAGATGTCGTGTAAACAGACCTCCTCTTCCTTTCTCGACACCTTCCAGATGTTTCGCTTCGGCTCCGGGTACATTTTCAGTCAGCAGGCAATCCACAGTACAAAAACCCCTAAACCACAACGATAATTACTTAAACCGATTACACTGGATAGTAAGTAGTCAGTTACTGCATGACCTATTGTGTCAATTATCCTTGAAGCTGCTCTCTTTCACTCTCGGCCGCTCGCTCTTCGCTCTACCTGCTACGATAAATACGATTTTCGAAAATCAAGAATATTTAGGAAAAAATGAGCTACTCTATTCGTCGTAGGATAACAAGAGCAACATAAAAGGCACAACAAAACTGCGGAAAGGATAAAAAAAAAAGGTGAAGAAAGCCGAAGAGAAAAAAATCGAGATCCGGGTATTACAGTGTTGAAAGGTGATCGGATAAAAAATTCAATACACTTATTGGCATCTTGTCGGGCTTCTTAAGGACATGTGACAACAATTGCACTCGACTCGTATTTTTTCTCTCTTAGGCTATGTTTCGTAGTGCTTTGAAATGCCTACGTTTTTGACTAGTTTGTCCGTGTAATGTGTGCTGGATGCTTGTTTGGAGTAGGATCATACTTTGCTTGGGGCTCAATGGGTCATCGATTGTACTTTTGTATTGGTTGTGGTCGATGGTAAACTGTTAGGGTGCTAGTGATACGATAAAATTAAATTGATAGTAGGCAAAATGTTCAGCTACTTGGTTTGCCGTTGTTGAATTCACTTTGCATTGAACAACATTGGAATGAATTTGTTTTGGAAGAATGTTTTTACATAAAAAAGATAGATTAATTTGTGAATTTTCAAAACTTTGATAGATGTCCATTGAAAAGTATGAATATATGTCAAGTACTATCTTGAATAACTCACGGGCATGTGGATCGAAGAATGGCTCCACTATTCATTGTTTAGTCCAAAAAATGCTGTTAAATTTCAGTTAGTCTGAAAAACTGAATATTTTCATAATACGGATCAATATCAAATGGTTCATTGATCAATTATCTTCAAAATGCATCAAAAATTATTTTAATGAAGCTCCTCTGTTCAATCGCTGACAATTTATTATACCATTTGTAAATACGATTGCCTGTACCCAAAATTCGGGGTTATGGTTTAGGATCAAACCATCCAAGAACAAATCAGTAGCGTGATCATTATTAATAGATTACCCTGCCAAGTTTCGTAGGTTTGTATAATGTGTTTTTGCTATATGCGACTACGTTGCTCAATGCTACTCATCTCCTCTCACAAATATTCAAGTAATGCCGAAATTACACTGCTGTCACGTCACGTGAGCTCACGTGACATCACATCAGCTGGACTCACGTGAACACGTGACATAGATCTGCAGTACCATTTTGTATGCTTAGAAGCACACTGCTGGCACGTCACCCGGACTCATGTGCTGTCACGTGAGCTCACGTTCCCGATAGTCTGCAAATTTAGATTTTTGAGCTCACGTGACAGCACGTTTAACATGTAACGTATATTTTTGAATGTCGTATATGGCGAAATAAGTACTGGTTAATCAAAATATGCATTATAATTTCATATATGCACAGTGAGTGACGCAAATATGTGTGTGTATATGTATTTTCTAATTGAAATCGTAGTTTTAGCCAGTTTTATTCGATCAACTTAAATGAACTGCAACTCACGTGAGCTGCTACCATGGCACAAGTGCGTTTCCAAGCGTGAGCTCATGGCTCCACACGCATGATGTGACAAGGCGTGAGCTCACGTGACGTGACAGCAGTGTGTTTCTACCGTAACCCTGGAATGGTACCGATGAGTCATTTTTACTCACATGCGGTATATATTTTGTCGCGCATCAGCCAGTTGGCCACTCTGACTGCCATGAGGCTAGAAGCTATATAATCTTTTTATGTTTAATGATCAAATAAAAAATGTACATAATACTATTGTTGCCTTCTTTTTAGTAAAAACATGTAGGGCAGACCGGGGTTAGTTGACTATAGGGGTATGTAGACTCATTGCGATTAACTAAGTAAAAATCGAGAACTAAGCTGTGTAAATTTGGCTGTGTATTCAGTTTAAGTACCTGCCTCAGTGCAGCAATAGTCGTCGAAGCCAGCGCTTGTCGTTCACGGAATAATAGAAAAAAACGAAATTACAAGCACGTGAGTGAAAATTTTGTTTCAAATTTAAATTGTCTTATAGTGTACACGCTCATGATATTTGCTTGTCTAATGGTTTCAATTGAAAGTGTATGCATTGGTTAATAGTGTCCTTAACTTGTTTTGCCTGTGATTGGAATAACCTTTTGTCATGAGTGTTTTAAAAAGAAAATGGCGGGTTGGGACTTATTGACTCACAGCGCAGCGGGGTTAGACGACTCTGAGTCAACTAACTCCATGTTTGGTTTTTATTTTGCTTATCTTTTAAGTTACTACTAATCACATGCTTTTCTTACATTCAGAACGATGAGGACCTACAAACGAAAAACGGAAAGATCGAATACATCTAAAGATGTCATGGAAACTACTTGTAAAGAGGTTATTTATGACGATAGAAGTATTCGAAGTACGGCGGTTAAGTACGGAATACCATATAAAACTTTACAGAGATATGTCGTGTTTTTTCAATTTTGTGTTTTTTTCATGGTCAATACATAATTTAATTGATATGGTCAAATAACCCCGTCCACTGAGTCAATCAACCCCAGGCATGGGGTAAGTGGACTCACGGGGAATCTTTTTGAAAATAGCAAATACAACTTGAAAAGCTTATTGTGAATAAAATGAAAGGAACTATTCAAAAACCCATTGAAGTAATCAAAACGAAAACGTATTTGTTATGGCTAAAAACTAAACAGTAACATTTGCATAAAATTAATTATGAAAAATGGGTCAACTAACCCCGGTCTGCCCTACCTAAAATTATCCAAAAATTTACCGTACCATGCTAGGGTTAATAATCCCAAAATGTTCCTAAACATTGGTTCTGGTCTGAGAAATCAACAGCACGGAAATGAATTTCAAAACCGTGGATGATAGATAAGATTAAGTAATATTTTATTTGGTGAAATAAATAGTAAAGTAATTAAGGCTAAAACGTCCGTAAAAATAAAACACACACTAGAAACATACAAAGAAACTACACTTCTAAATAAAGAAAAATCATGCTACCTAATTTATAAAATCAAAGCGACAGATTGCTAATTCTTTTATTTTAAGAAACAATTCAAAATGATCTTTTCGGAAATTTCAATGCTTAAATCTATGATAATATGATGAAATTTAAGGGCTGAAAGGTATCAGTGACTATAACGATCTATGAATGCAGGCATATAGCAAGGAATTCGTATTGTAGTCGAACGTATTCACGATGAATTAAGTAGGTACGAATTTAATTGAAATCCACACACACACAAATACGGCTGGTCGTAATGAATAAAAGCCTGTGTAATTTGATATTTTCACTACGAACAACATAAAGAACGAGATCAGCAATGGAATTTCCAAATGGATAGGTCATGGATTTCAATACGAAATGATTTTTTTTCGTACTCGAGCATCGTTTTGCTTTTACTTTTTGTTTGTTTATTTAAGGTTTGTGACCTCGTTCCTGGCCAAGCAGGAACTGAATTGCATGAAAAACCTAAACAATATTTAATTAGTCGAGAAATCAACTGACCTATTCAGTGGAAACTACTCGTATTAAAAACTAATTTTGTAAATTGCTTAAGTGTAATAATACAATCAACAATATTTAAACAAACTTCGAAACAAGATAGGTGAATTTACTTTCAAAAGCTACAGTCGGCCTACGTCTTTGTCTACTTCATATTCTACTTAAACAATTATGCGGTACAGTTATTTCATTCTTTCGGGCAAAATAGATAAATGCCTAATTGTCCAATTGTCTGCTTATTTTCATCAAGGATGATCGCCTTGTAATTCCAATTAACGAAAAATGGTCCGCAAAGAAGAAAAGAAACAAAACGATGAGACAACCAACGCTCAGTGCTAAACGAATCGTCTTGGTTGAGCAAAGGTGTTTAGCCACAGACAGGCTGTTGGTTTTGGATCTTCGCCTACTCATGTTGCTTTGCATACCTACGTTCATAGGTTGTATAGGTACGAGAGTTTCATTTAGTAAGCGTGTTGCTTCGTTTTGAGTACCTTAATTCGTTAATTCCTTGATGATGTGGTGTTTTTATGTTGCGCTCGGTGGGGTTTTTGTTGACTTGTCCGAGTAAATTCATCTATTTGTTCAATTGATATTTTGCGCTGTCTCTCTTTTCTATTTTTGCGGCCATAATTGATGATAGAGTTAAATATACAGAGGACTGCGAAACTGCACAGTGGCTTTCATATGAAATTATTTGGCGAGGAATACTATTACGGTGGTTAGAAATATAAAGGAGTTTAGTGTTCAATAGGATGATGTGCCAAAATCGAATTTGGCTGGACTAACTGGCGTGAGAATTATACTCCCACGTTGGGCGCTGGTTTTATTGCTGCGAAAACTTCGAAAAGTAGAAGTATTTCAGAAATACGAAGTAACTTTTTTAATTCATTCATTTTAAACATCCAAACGAGCTAAAAACAACAAACCGTCAGTATTTCTCTACACTCTCTGCACTATGCCAATCGAGCAATGAATACACATAATCTGTCATCAAAATAACATACAGTGTGTGGCCGCACCAAGAGTTCCAGCAACGTAAACTTGACGCAAGTCCGCAGCTTATCTGACCTCTTACTGCATAATTATAAACTTTTTCTTTGCATTCGCGCGCCGTGCGCCTGTCCATCCGTCCGTCCATCGAATTCAGTGTCCATTCTAATTGGACAATCTGAAGAAATACCTTCAAGTACCCGACTACAGTACCTTTGTAGTGGCTGGTTGGTGGCTACACAGTTGCTTGCTAATGTTATTTTTCAGTTCAATTTTAAGTCTTTTTTGTGTCGATGGCCATCCGCTCATTCATTCACCCGTGGTTGGGATTTGTGAATCCACCGCAAAGTGAGAGCGTACTCCTCCCGGGACAATTAGTAAACTGAAGCACTTGCATGAAAAGTATTGGAAACTTAATGAACCAAATGTTTACCTGGATGACAAACACCGATTTTTTCGTTATTGGACGCGAGGCGAAAAGTCAAAAGTGTCGACGACGATGATGACGACGACGACGACGAGTAGTAGATTGTATAGAATGCAAAGTAGTTACCTGCGTTTCGATAGCTTCAGGCTTTTTTGAAAGCTTTGTCGGTAACCGTTTCAAGTTGTTGTTTCGTTGAGTAATTTCACAGTAAGTTCACAATTAGGAAGCATGTAAGTATGCCACTGAGGCATGAAATGGATGAAGAAATGTTTTGAGGACCTAAATGACTTCCATATGTGGCTAATAAGTAACAATACGAATTTGTTTGATTCGAAAGTTTTGGCGGCTGACTTCGAGCACAAGGCAGGCGAGCATAGTTGTTGAGGTGTTAGTGAAAGATAGACAAAGAATTGAAAGCTGAAAATGGCTGATGCAAGGTTGATTGAACCTGAATTTAATTAGATATGAAAACTTGTCTGTAGGGTGATCCAGTTTTAAATAAGATTAGTGATTGATATTGCTACACGATTTAGAAAACTGACAGTACTGAGTTACAAGCATGTTAACAGCTTTTATATTGAAGGGTCAGTATATTAAGCTGTTGGTATGAAATGGCGAAAATTTAGCAAACTCTGAACAATTTCCAGGAAGTTGAATTTATTCTTCTTTTTTCTCTCGGACAGAACATTCTCATGTTAGTTGATACACAACATACTCAATTAGTGAAAGGTGACCCTTAAGATGTAGTTTAACTTAGCTCATTTCCTAGATCATCGGGAAACGCGGCCATAATGAATGTTTTCCAGTCTATATTTTCATGAGTGGATGGCTAAAGTTGGTAGATTTGAGATAGCTAAAAGTGGATTTTAATAACATTGAAAATATTTTTGTCTTCAATTAATATTTTCAATTTGTTACGTTTAGTCAATTAAAGTATCAGCATTTTGAACCTCAAATTTCAGTACTGATTAATTGTTGGATTTTTTTTCCAAATAAATTTTGACTGTCGTTCAACCAAAAGTACATTGGCTGCCGAAAGAGGGTTACAGTCTAGAAATAATCTTACAACAGTTAGGCAAGCATTGAGTGTTTAATAATTCGAAGACGTTGAAATTTAGAATTTAACTCCAAACTTAATATTATCAGCAATATAAAATCTAGGATTGGTTCTACGAGTCTCTCTAGGTGTTTATTGCTAGCATTTAATTTCGTAGTTCAAAAATTAAAGCAGCGGTTCGACAAATTTGAACCATTTTTAACCAATTGTCGGTCGATACTTAAATCAATGCACCATTGATTTGAGTATTGATTCAAACAAGAAAGCAATCATACCAAAAACTTAAAATTAGATAAATTTAATTAAATTGATTGAGATTTAAGTAATTAAAGACATTCGAGGTTACATGATTTTTTGGCGATAAAAAATCCAAAATTGAACCGATCTTCATGATTTAATTTTAAATGTTTGTTTTCACGACGAATTTTATATAAAACAAATTCGGATCATCAAGTATGGATTTTAAATAGTCTGTTTTTAGCTTTAAATGCTAAAAATAAATTGTGTCCTCACGAATAATCCTTCATAACTTTTTTTTCACTCTACACAACTGGCTTCTTATGTTTTTTTCCTCGTAAACTACGAAAAAAAACCAACATAAACACATGAATGAATTGATTTTCTGGTTTCTTGAAGCTGAAGAAACAATTGATAGAAAGAAAGGTTTCAGGTAAATGTCGCATTACAAAATAGAGTATGAAAAGCATAAAAAAAATTTATTCCAGTTTGTATATTGATTTTTCAGACGCTGAACATAAGTTGCATGGTAAATCAAACAAGATGACATAAAATGAGATGAGATGAAATAAAAAAAAAAATCAATTTTTTACAGTTCAAAACTTCAAAAAAAAATCGACTTCACTTTTATTTTAATTTTGTTCTTATTTTCGTGTAGATTATGAAAAAATATTAAGAAGAAGGTTTGGTGGCGTAAAAAAAATTATAGAGGTTTTTTTTGTAAAAACCGAATATTTTTCAGCATTCAAAGCTGAAAAAATTATTAGAAATACTGTTTTTTTTAATTTTTGCAGTTTTTTTCATAAATCCGCCGTGAAAACGAGCATTTAACAACCATTTTCCGAAAAACCAGGTGACCGCGAAAGTGTATAATTACCGAAATTTAATCAGCTTGAAGCTGTTAAAAATAAACATCAGATGACAATCACAAACGTCAGATGAGATAAACTGATACTTAGAAATGCTCAATTTAAAATATCACATGCCCGTAGTTCTAGATGATAATTGAATTAATACTTCAAGAACACCATTTAATTACTTAAACGTCAAAATCACTCATCAGTCACTTACAGAAAAAAAAATCTGAAAAGATCTTATAACTCGATGAAATCCTTGCAATAAATTTAAATTCACGTTTGGGTCGATTGTGGACTAAAAGTTCAATAATAAGTGGATAGTACAAAAAAATAGCAGATTTTATTTTTGCAGATCTCATCTTATATCTAGCCTTTTACTCGAAAACTTGAATGTTGTATAGTCACAGTTGATTTTTTGCTGATTTGATTATTTTGCAGATCAAAAAAGCTTGAAATCAAATGTATCATTATAAAAACCGTTTAATCTAGTCACGAATTTCGCCAACATTTTTACGATAACTAGAAAAATGGTGCTATAAACAGTAATATTTGGTCTTTCAAAGAGAGCTCAGTACTAACTAGAAACTTTAAAGAGCTTTGGACTTTAAAAACCTGTGGATGCATTTAACTGGAAATTAGTGAATTATATGTAGATATCCTTCGTTAATTATGGAGGCTTTACATTTTAAATATCATGAGCTCAAAGATCAATTCTGGTTTTCAACAATCAAATTCGTGTTTAACTTCATGAAACTGTTTTCACGAAACAAAAGTCTAGCCAGGATGATTTTAAAAACATCGGGTTTTTTTTTACATTAATCGAGAAAATATTGATATAAAACACTTATTGATTGATGTTATCTTTTGAGTGCATGTAAAAACATCACCAGTAACCTTATCGGTATTACAGAACATCGGACTATTGAAATTTACCTTATTAGTTTTTTTGTTCTGGTTTTCAAAATCCAAAATTTTATAAAATGCTATTTTTTTCTCCAAAAGCTAAATATATTTTAATTTTCCTGATAGATATTGATGGCAATCGACCCTTTTCCTCAGATTACTTTCGAAATATCGATATTCGTCAAAAACTTGAAACATAGCTTTCCTGAATAAAAGTTGGTTTTTGAGTTCAAATCTTTGGTAGGTATATTAGCATTTAGAAGCAACATGTAGGTAGCCCATCGTGTATGTATAATGAAGACATTCTCCATCCTCCGAGTACTCACTCTGCTGATTACTGAAAATGTTCAACTTTGAATTGATCAGTCGGTTTTGAAACCATTCAACAGTCAATTAAATTGTTCGTTGCGTGATTTAAAGTGTCTTGGGAATGCAGCGAGAGAGAAAAGAGTCTATTCAAGTGGAATACATTTGAGTGAGTGAACTCACTTTGTTCAAACTGCGCGATTTTACGCAAAAACTCAAAATGTTCTATCGATGCGTCTGGCATACTTCACAGATATTTTATAATTTATAAGCTCACAAAACCAATCTATAATTTTGCTACTCCAAAGATTTTGTTTGAACAGTGAGTTGTTTTACGTCATTATAAGAGAAAATAACTTTCTAGTTGCTTGTACTGAAGCAATCTGAATCTGAAGTAATAATTTTTGTATCAAGTGGCATTTTCTGCAGGTACATATAGACATATTAATTTTTAACTGTTTGCTTTCCTTGATGTACTGTACCTACTCGACTAAGAACTATACAAAAAAAAAACGGTTGAAATTTGTATACAATTTTCAGGCAACACAAATCACATTATCACAACATCATATCTTTCAAAATATCCTCAAAACTCACCTGCACTAGCCTGGGGATGTAACAAATGATGTCCTCCAGCTCCGGCAATATTATGCGGCAAAAAAGCTGCCGCAACGGCCGCATGAGCATTGAAATAGGCCATTCGGGAGGCGGCCATTGTCATCTGATGATGCTGATCGGCACTGAATGGTGTCTGTCCCACGTTCGGATATAAAGTGGGAGTAACAGCTGACACGGCTGCAGCTGCCGCAACTGCGGCCGCAGCAGATCCTCCACCCGCCGCATTTCTTGAACTATCACCTAGGCCGAGAAGTTCCTGTATAGCGAACGGTGATCGTTGTGGCATTGTACCTCCACTGCTACTCGACAATGATTTCGTAGGAAGTCCTAAATGCGGCTGATAGTGATGTTGGTGTTGCTGTGACGTATGATGAATGGACTGATGGGAATTTTCCAAGCGTTCTTCTAATCGTTGTAAGGACTCTAAATTCATGACTAACAAGCGATCGTTGTCAGTTAGATCGCGAATGTACACATTTGACTCAACGCATCGAAATACCGACGGCGAAATCGTTCATTAAAACTGAACTCACTCTGTGTAATGTACATGATTGCGTCAAGGCACTGCAACTTATCTTCCTTTGAATCATTGCCTAATATTCTCACAACACGATCAGTTCTTACGCAGAGACGAAATGAAAAGTTCTGACTTCGTGGTTAAAAATCCTTCCCGACCCTACTCTCGAAAAATATACAAACGACACTTAACTACATTACCAGCGACCACATGATAAAAAAATCGATTTAAGTATCTGTTCATGGAGCCCAATAAAACTCAGACTCATTTTTCGATGCACAATGCGATAATCTATCGCCGTCATTTGTTTCACAGTTTGATTGATGCCAATGACAACATTTCCGTTTGTTGCTGCTTTCAAATCAACGTCGTCATCACATCAATTTCGCTCCAAGTTCGCTGACGTGACTGACTGGCTGGCTAACTTGACCAGCGTAGGGCACTGAACGTCTTCGAAAGTTAGTAAATCAACTCTTCAAGACAACAACGCAAACTTTTCAAAACACGATAACACAATTAACTTTACGAACTTTTCAAACGAATGGTAAATGGACTTGAGGAAATTTTTCGATGTGGTCCAAGACGAGAACCGGTTTTGAATGATTCCCGCGCCATAGTTACAGCCCCAGGTGGAAAACTCGAAAAAGTTCAATGGGCGTCTTCGATATTGGTGCGAACCTACTTGTTGTGCCTCCATCCTGAGATGCGGTAGATGCACAACGTAGCTTGGTCTCCGTTCCACTCACAGTACTGAGGCATGCATCTGCTCTGGAATATAAACGCCACCTCCAATTTGTCTCGGCAACTTCTTGATGAGTACTGAAATAGCCCCTCCGAGGGAGATTGTGCGCACAAACCACTCCTGCACGATAATTATCTGATTGAGCTAACTCATCCCATTGGGCTTTGATTCGCTTTCCAGGATTCCAGCTGGTACTAGTGTGAGTGAATTTCCAGCGAATAGGATTAGTAGTGGTGCAGTCGTTGAATGTGTTGGCTCGGGCGAAACAAAGGCGTGAGTATGTAGTGGTGTTTGAATCAATGGAGGATTGTTAATCAGCAGAATGGTGGCCTCGGTCACACCCCCCGTGTCTTACTCTGCTCTAACGAGGCATGAAGACGACTATTTTCGTACTCATTTTGCACAGATCCGTCTGAAACGACGAGCCCAACTAGAATATGTTAATTAAAACGGTAATTAGTCAATTGGATATGTTTCTGGGATGTCTGGGTACTTGAGCATTTCCGTAACTTCTCCGTTTCATTTGAAGGTCTATTTGCTGTCTTTCGGCAGCATAACCTTATTCTTCGTCCTTCGAACAGAAATTCATAAAGCAATAGCTGCCACTAACCTCAAATTCATAGTGTTTTCGGCCTCCTTTTCGTCCTGGCTGGACCCCTATCATATACCTACATAGCATTGCGTCCTTTCCAAACAGATCGTCGACAGAGGGAAAAGGGTTTATCCCAGTGCTACTATGGCTGATGGCTGTCGAATTTGCGAAAAAGGACGAATGGCAAATTAATGGCCAGATAGAAAGTGAATAGTAGTGAAAAGACTGGGTATGCTCACCAAAAACGAACAGATAAGGTTAGTTCTCAAAGCAATGTCGGAGCTGTGGCTATGCAAGCCTATCTACGTTGTCCTTCTTCCGTTCGTCAGCATCGATTGATAGAGATATGATTGGTAGCTTTGATTTGATCGTTCAGGTCTCGTCGTCATCGTTTATTATTGAAGTTCCGGCGCTTTGAATACGACTGAGAATGAATTCGAGCTGATGTATAATGCTGGTGCGGCTGTAACTGAAGGCTGATGCTATTTTCTTATTTCCGATTCGAATGAGAATTGATTATTTGTGAAAACGGGTTTATTTTAGATTTGGATGTATAAAGCACCACTGAGTCAATGGAAAGTGGCTGGAAAGCTTTTATTGTATTTTTTTCTACAGGAAATCCATGCATTGATTGCATGTATCGCAAAATTTGATTATTTTTGCAGATTATTTTTTACTAAGAGTGTTGCACTAAATTTTATTTAATCTTTAAATTTGATAATAACAGTGTGTTTTTCAATGATATTTCCTAGGCTCATGACCGTGTATCTTAGTGCGTTGTAGAACTAGCATACCACCAGTCTATTCGTGTTCACCAGTCTAGCAACATTTCCATCAGTTCGAGCAAAATTTTCATATAATGCTGACTCTTTTGGTAAGTACTTTAATGTTTTCTATATCAACTACTGTCTTTTTGCATGATTTTTTTTCTGGTTTTAATTCAATTTAATTGCTTTAAACCAAACATTTAACCATTTTACATAGGATAATCTTGGCCTGCGCGTCAAGTCGGCCGTATGTTCACAACAAAACCAATACACGGTGCAAAATCTAGAGTTCAAAAGTTAGAACTACAGTCACTTTACTCACCCTATTTGAAAGATGGCTGCTTAGCTCAAAACTGTTCGCACTTAGTTGTCCGTGACGTTTTGGGTCAATGCAAGCATTTGTAAATATGTATAAACCTGTAGGCCTGCTTAAACTGAAAACTTTAGACATTATAGAGTAATTTGGATGTTTTATATTTTAAGCAGGTGGCATGCATTCAAATCTTACAATTCTTTCTTGGGCAATCTAATCATGTTTTGGAACATATTTCATGCGGTGGATTTATTTCTTTTATTTTTAAATAAATGTTGGTTTCATTACATAGCATTACTTATCAAATGAAATTGACATTATCAAATAAAATTGAAAAATATTTATTTTTCATTTATTTACTGTCCAAATCCACAGAACAAATCCAATTATAGATTAGTCAACAAAAAAAATACATATCTATACATAAATACATATAATAAAAAGAGAAAAAACACAATAACATAAAAACTAAGAAAATTAATAAATTCAGAATGGAATAATAATACATACAAAAAATGAATAAAAAGCTAATCGACCGAAAACGAAGCAAACAAGTTGACTAAATTGGGAGATATTCCGAGTATATGAAAGGATATTATTTTTTAAAGTATTTTTAAATACAGATAACGTTCGAGGCAGAGGGCCAAGGTTTAGGCTATTGTGCTGACGAGGCAAACGCAAAAGGGGGAAAAGAAATAGGTGTCGGTACGGGCAAATGTAACATTAAAGTTAAATAATGTTCTATTAAACCGGCCCGACTCTCTAACAGAAAGGTGAATACTGGGGTCAACCAATATACTGCCGTTAAAAAGTTTGAAAAAGAAGCAATCGTCGAGGAACACTCTACGTGACTCAAGGGAAGGAATTTGAAGGATGGAGAGGCGCATACTGTAATCATAATACCGAATACTGTACTTATAGAACAACGAGCGGGTGAATCGGTGTTGTACGGATTCAACCGCATCGATCAAGTATCCGCAATGTGGACACCAAGTTTGGCAACAGTATTCAAGAACTCTACGGACGAAAAAAAAAAACAGATATAAAGAAGTGGAAAGATTAACAAACCGGTTAGAGGATTTGATGATGAAGCCGGAAAAACGAGAAGCCTTGGCAGTGATGTGTAGAATATGCAAGTCGAGCTTCAATTTGGAATCAAAACTCACGCCAAGGTCCTTGATACTAGAAACAGCATTGAGAGAAGAGCCAAGGGAACAGTAGGAGAAGAGCAAAAAGGATGTATTGTGGGTGAAAGACATTTTTAAAAAATTCTAAAGTTGACAATATCCGATCGAGTTTACAAATTTAAAGTCCTAAGCTCGGTTTTAATACAGCTGGTTTTAATACAGGTGACAGTTTAAAGTACCAAGAACCTTATTACAGGTCCGAATTGACGATCGTATTAGTGACGATGAAGTTTGAGTAGCCTAGTGGGTAGAGCCTGGCTACTTGCGTGTGGGGTCTCTGGCTCGAATACAGGTTCGGACAAGAGACCATGCATCGAGCTTTGATTTCATCTAGCTCTGAATAGGTATCTGAATTAAATTCAGAGATAAAGTCAGTCGTGAAACTAATCACTCTACACTCGTATTCCAGTGGCGTGGCGTTCATGGAAGCAAGGGAAGCATTGCTTCCCTTACATTTGGCTGACATAAATTTTAAATTGTTTTTTTTTGAAATCGTGAAATAATCGCGTATAAACATTTATCAAAGAAAAAAAATTTTTCAAATCAAATTGTGAACATCTCACACAGTTGATCTGGTAACGCCACAGAATGAAAATAATGAAAGCACAACAACGGCTTGGAAGCAACTCAAAAATTGCTTTTACGACCGTTTGTTTGATCCCATATAGACTAGACTGTGACGTCATTAAAAAAAATATGTTCATACGATCTGTTTGGAAGCAATGAAAATGTTGCTTCCTAGGGGAAATTATCTTCTCAAGAGAGAGACTCAGAGCGGAGGAACATATTCCTGCGTTCCCCTCACTAGCAGCAGGGTAAATTGTTATTGCTAGCATTTTACTTTGCTTGTACAGATTTTTTGTGAATGAAGAATACTTGCTGTGAGCGAATTTGAATTACGATATGTGACAAGCATTGCCAGAGGCAATGGATTCAATAAGTCGTTATTTTATGTGTTTTATTTATGATTTATGTTATGACATTATTTTTTTATATGTTCAATTTTGTATAGAGACTTTTATAAAGGTGTTTTCAATTGGCGAAGGCTTTTAGTCATTTAAAGCTTATAGGACTTGGTAGTAATAGGTGAAGTTGTAGACTAGAATTATGTAGAATTGAATGTGTAAAACTACTGTGTAAAATGGTATGATACATTTAATTGATATTTGAAATATTGAAAGGTTGAAATAGGTGAATGTATTTACTTGTTCTGTGGGTCAAAATTTTAGAATTCGTCAACTTATTTAAATTTTATTTCATTGGATCTCGGTAATTTACTGAAAAAAATAACATCATCAACCAGGACCGATCAAAACCGAATTTGAAAATTGTCTGTATAATAAAGACATACTCGACAGTTTGATCGCAAAATTAATATATGAAAAACTCGGAACGGATTATCGGCTGTTGTATTAAACAAAAATAGTTTTGCTGGTCATGTGTGCTATTTTCAAGCGTTTCAGACATTTGTCGAAATATCGGATTTTGTAATTTAAATAATGTTTAAACTGTGAACAGGCATGGTAGAAATAGCATTGATCACATCAATTCAGTGCTTTTACTTTCCAAGTTTGATTCCGGTGATTTGAAGAATTGCTGAGTAGTCAATATAAATATTCAGTGATATTGCTCACAGTTAGGAGAAATTGAGAAACAATGAAGATTCTAATAAACATTGTGTGTCATTTAGGATGTCAAGAAGAAGCATTACATAGTCATAATGAAAATGTGTATTCTTGCAATAGGGGTAGATAACCTAAAGACAATAAATCTTTTGACAGTGCGTAACCGATAATTGCCAGCTCACTTGAACCAAGCAAGTGTTTCTTCCGGAACAAAAAATTCCCGTTTCCGTCCCGTTCATTTAACCTTGTTTTGCATACTGTCCGAAAATTTAAAGCCTTGAGGAGCCTCTGTAATATCTGCCAAAATATCTGGATTGCAGGCATGTATAAAAAAATGTATAAAAACGCAATATTTATTCATTTCTTTTTTGATTTGATTTTATCTAAATCGTTCAATAGTATATTTTCCGAATCTATTACTAGTTTTTCAATAAAGACAATAAGTTTATTTGCTTTGTATATAATTATTATATTCGTCAAAAAATGCTTCCGAAATTAGCTCCAAAACGTTGGACTTTTAATGGTAGGTTATTTTTAAAAATTTTTCTATAATAATTAGCAATTAAAATAGCTCGTGGAATATATAACTGAAAATGATAGTGCTAATTGAGACGGAGCGATCGTCAATAGTGAGAGCGGACTTTTTATTTTACTTAAAGATTCTTAGTTTATTTTTCTGTTTAATGTTTTTTTCTAAAAAAAAAAAAAAAAAAAAAAAAAAAACAAATACATACTATTCGATATATTTCAGTCCTAACAAAGTAATATAATGTATCATATTCAGATCTTATACAATCTTTAAGAAACCGTTTCATGGAAATCGGGAACGAATTATGGTCGATTTGCGAAACAGCACAGCGTCGTAAAACAGCAAGGTGCATAATTGACAACAATGAAAATGTTGTACCATTCTTCACAAGTGCTTATGTCGAAATAATTGATAGCATAATCGTTCAAATAAACACAAGGTTTCAGATTTTTAAACCTTTTCAATTCTTCGATGTTTGGCCACTTTCAAAAATATTATATTTCTAGTTCTGGGAATGTTATTATTTTACTGATAAATATTGATATGGTTGCTTATTGTGTGAAGGACTGTGAACTTTTATTTTCATAAGAATACACAATGTCTATTCTCACGTCCCTGTTAGTAATTCCTGAGTGATTTTATAGAGGGGTTCTATTACACGTAACGAATTTGCGGAAAGTGTAATCAACCATGGACATCAACCAATTGCTTCCCTTCGGTAAATTGTCACGCCACGCCACTGTCGTATTCTCATTGATTGTAAATTTGTGAATGAAGCTCTCTACCAGCTTCAAATCTTAGACCTGTCAAAAGGTTATCGTGTAGTAAAGATGAAATATATTCAAGAAATATTAACCAGGGCAGGTGAAGTCGGAGTCGTAGCTCTCCCTATACATTTAAACCAGAGTCGGTGTCGAATTCGACTCCGACTCCGCTTTAAACATACAAGGCCACAGCTCCGAATCCGCAGCCGTGGTATTTACCTAAATATACTTTTATTTAATTTGTGAAATCGTTTATAGCTTCGAAAATCTGTGGCTTCCTACCATATCAAATCATTTGTCTAATGCATTGGCAACTGCATTTTTAAATGTTTCACATGCTACGACTTATCACATCTGCTCGAATGAGTTTCGGTGCATACGGTGCTTGACAAAGATGAATAGATTACTCGCAGCATAAAAAGATTAGCCTGTTGATGAAAATACAATGACGCTACATATGTATAATCTGCCCTATTCTTCAGTATCTATCGGCCATGACGAAATAGAAATAATTACTTTCGAAATATCCATATCTACCAAGAAATTGAAATATATCTAGCTTATAAGGGAAACAAGATCTTTAAATTAAAATCTGTGGCTTCGAGAGCTAGACGAAGATCGAATTTCATAAATTCAATGAAGAGCCAGAGTACGAAGGAATAATTTAAAAGTTTGTACTTTGATAATTTCCTTGACTTTCAGCGTACCTACTCTTAATATGATATCAATGTGTATATTTTTCTCCTAGTAAGAAGCAATTTTTCAACAACGGTCGATTTTTATCTGTGCCTATTTATCAATATTTCTTCAATGTGCAAAACTTTTAAAACGCTGTCTCGTATTAATAGATAGTATCTCAAAATTACTAACGTGTTGAAAGTCACACCTCGAATGTTGGTTCATTGATCTGATCTCAGTTAAATGATTTTATTTGGGCAATTAAAGCTTTTCCACAGGCTATTCACAGCGTTCTTCGTTTCATTCCATTTGCATATCGTCAATTCAAAATAATTCTTTGAAGTGAAATATGGTCTTAGTGATATTTATTTTTGAAATCAACGAACATTGAATCTAGTCCCCGGCTCAAACTTTTGAGCCAGTGTCCTCGTTTTTAAGTAGTTATATTCTGGAAATAGTGTGCAGAAAAAATCGGACCATGCACGCGCACATTATTTTGGCCTTCGATAATATGCACGTGTTTTAATGAGAGCACATGTAAGTGGATTAGTAGCTCGATTAGTAGCTCGATTAGTAGCTCGATTAGAAGCAACCCTTGGTATATGATTGTTCTTATATACTCTCCGTAATTTTCTTTTCCATTAAAATCCTCCAAATTTTATATGATTACTTAATTTTTTGCAATTATATTTTTCTCTTATATCCCATTAAAACACGAGGCACCAATTATATCTACAACAAACTAAAGTGACTATAATTTCGCATATTCTTCTCGTCATCCTCCCAAGTACGCAAGTGTAATACGTACGATACATATAAACTTCGAAATCTTTTCATGAAATTCAACTAGGTAGGAACTTGAATTTCCAAGAACGAGATCACATCATGCTTACTGGCAGTGCAATAATGAAGAATATTTTACAGAACAGGTAGATAACTAGTTGATATATACATACATAGGTTTATCAAACATATCCAGTTTCATCTCCTGATCCTGACCGAATTTATTTGGAAAATATTATGACGTGCACAATGTACACAAGCAGCATATTTCGACCGTATGCTGAACAATGAGCAACGCTTCAGTAAAACTAAAATGAAAAACAAAAGATAAACCATAATGTTTGTAGTAGGTCGATTGAAGAGGAGCATATGGTGCTGTTGGTGAACAAGTGAGATATACGGATCCTGTTCTGATGTTAGTTTGATATTTCCATAGATGCTGGCTTTTCGATGATTTCGATTATTTTAAGCGAAATCACAGTTAATTCTTGATCAATCTTGTGAAAAGACGAAGTTTGATTTTGTTAAACCATAAATTTTTTTCATATGTTTTCTACCTTCACAATTTCATATCATTCTAAATTCATAGTTACTTGCCGGTCCATTCCGAAATTTCGACGATTTTTTCTCAATATACCAATCAACGCATAATCCAATAGCAATTCAAATCAAACTTAGTTTTCAATCAATTAAACACAATTAAAAACCACGATCACAAAGAACAGTAGTAATTCAATATGCCTAACCTTTCTCAAACCATACCTAAGAAATGCAATAGAAAAAACAATGGAATCAACTTTACGTTTCAATTGTTAAGACAGCATCTGGGTAGAAATACTTTCTCATTCATGAGAATTGATGTTGCTGCAACCACTACAGACTTCTTTTGTTGCATTCATTTTCCTCAAGGAAAACCAAAAACTATTTTGAAATTTGCCAAATTAACCCCTAATGATTGTCCTAAACGGTTTCTTAATTTCCTCAAATGTCGTCTGATTGAAACTTGTCTCGCCTGAAACTGGTAAAAAATTCATCCACTGAGATAAATATCGTGCAACTGATGATGCTGCCGGGTCCGGGCGAAATTTCATGGGTGATAGTATGGGATAAGTATGAGTTTATGCATTGGGTGGATTGTGGCAAAGATAGAAAAAGGGCAATTTTATTTCGAGCAGTATGAGATATTTGGCTCACCGCATTGTTAATTGTTTGTCACTGATTTCAAACAAATGGAACTTGAAGTTTAAATGATTGAGATGAAGATGCCATGAAATTTTTGCTGCAACTGAACTTTAGTTGATATTTGAATGTAAATATCACGACAGCTTCTAAATGAAGACTGAGCACATTAGCGAAGGAGTATGGAATATAAAGGTATTTCATTTCCATGGAGATCATGCGTAGTTTGCAGTGTTTTACGCTATAACTTGATTCACCGGAGATCCATCTCGAATCGAGGAAATATTTTTTTTCATAAATCTTATGTCATAAGGTTTTTTGGGTTCAACCAAATTTTTCAGAAATTGCATTTTAAAATAATACCAAACATAAGTAGGGTAGAATGGAGTGAAGTGACAATCTTTTTGTTCATTTTGCGAAAAAAAAGTTTAAATTGCACTGCATTTTCAAAGCGATTGAACCACAAGAAAGCTTAAAATTTGAGTTTAAAATGACATCAAGGAGGACCAAAAAAGCAGATGAGAAACGTGTTGCAGGTCTATTTGAAGATGGACATGATTTGTGGGGTGTGGTGGCACATTGTGGAGTGAGATGGAACATTATATTAATTTTTTTCCATATAATCATAAAAAATGTATATTTTGAGTTCAGAATCTGAAAAAAGGGCAAAAGCATCTTTTATTTCGATTCACAGTTCACACAAGCGAAATGACTAATCGTAATATTGGCACATTTCAAGTGCACTTCACGGCCACACTCATTACATCTAACCGAATTCGATTTGGTCAATATTTGGGCATCAGCCCAAGATAAATTATGCAGAAGTCTAAAGAATCCAAGCGCCGAGTCTTCTTGGCCGAAGTAGTCTTTTTTCTTTTTCTAGCGTAATTTTTTTTTTACCGAAAGCTACCGTTTTTTGGTCGCTGATATGATTTTTTTTCGTGGCGTGCTCAAGTGCAGGGGCCCAACTTCGTTCAAAGAATTGTTCAAAGATGCCGAAGTGCATGGTTCGGTCGATTCCGAGATTGAAACCTTTCGAAAGCCGCTGGCTGAATTGAATTGGACATAGTCCGGATAATCAGCGTTGCTGGAATTACATTGATTTTCACCAGTGCTTCCCTTGCTAAACCACTTTGCATAAAAAAAAATATTTTACAGTCAGTATTTAACAATCAAAAGATTTGGTTTTTAAATATCCAAAAAAATTAATTTTTTTTTTTGAAAAGACAAAACTCCATTGCCACTATGCATGAAGTGGTTTTATTTTATAACAGTCCAACTACAGAGCTTCGAAGGTAAATTTACAGTGACGCAACAAAAACTCAAGCATATTACTCAAAACCTCAAGCACAGCGCATCAATCAATTCAGTACATACAGTTCATTGCAGCGCATTGAGATACTATCATATATCTGTAGCAATTGCCAATTTGAACCTCCTTTTTACTAATGTTCGAAGAACATTAGTATTAAAATCGATTCGGCCAAAAATTCATATTTCTATATATATATATATATATATATATATATATATATATATATATATGTACAAAAAATTTCAGTGAGATAATCTCGGGAACGCGCCATTCGATTGAGCTGAAACTTTCAGGATACATTGGTGTATATGCAGAATAGGTCCAGGTCTCTTTAAATGTCAGTTATTGTAAACCTTTTCGCGCCGGCGGGCATTTAAGTGATATTTTTAATATACCTATTATTTCGTGCACAAATGATTTTCGCAAAAATAAAGTTAATAAAATAAATTTCTAACGTGTTTTACATATGAATCGGATAATGCTTTGGAATTTTTTAACCCTATGTGTGCGCTGGGTGCCTAAAAAGAAGACGGGAAAATTTGAAAATTTTTAAATTTCGATAACTTTTGACAGAGCTATTCAATCATTACGAAATTTTTAGGACATATTGATATTATTTAGTTGTAGATTTGTGTGGCTTTTAATGAGCGTGCTGGTAACCCTGTAGCTAGGGCAGGCACTGAAAGTGAAAACCTCCAAATCATCGTCTCTCTTGAAAAAATGCCGTTTCTTCAAAAATAAGCCTTTCATATGTAAATCTTGTGCTTTGTTTACATAACCAAAAAAAAAAAAAAGATATGGTATAACGGGCACGCCTGGCAACCCTTGCCCAATTTACCTATATTTTTAGCATCAAAAACTTCTGTTCACGGAAACTCACGATCCGATGGGCAGAATTATTTGAAATTCACAGCATGTATTGACCTTAAATAGGACCAGGTCTGATAGAAGTGATTTTGAAATGCGGGCGATTCTGTGCCAGTGGTGCCATCTTGAAAAACCACTAAAAAAGATAACTGTTTTTAGCCCTATAAATTCTGATTGAATCGTTCGATTTTGACGAAACTTACACAATTGCTGAACCTTACTTTAAGCCACGTTTGGTAGAAATTTGGTCGAATAATTCGGTTGGAGCTGCCAGCTATGATAATTTTGGTGTCTTCATTTTGAAAAAAAAAATTTGGAAGTGAAAACATTCAAACCATCGAATATTCAAAAAAATGTCCGTTTCTTACAATAAAACCAATCTGTATATAAATCTTATGTTTTATCTACACGTTCAAAATAAAACTTTGGAAATTTCATGTCGGACAAGAACGGTAACCCTCTCCCAGTTAACCTATATTTTTAGCATCAAAAACTTCTGTTCACGGAAACTCACGAACCAATAATCAGATACAGCTAAAATTTACAGAATGCATTGGACTTAAGTAAGACCAGATTTGATAGAAGCGATTTTGAATTGTGGGCAACTCTGTGCCAGTGGTGCCATCTTGAAAAATTACAAAGAAAAAAAACTGCTTTTTGCCCTATGAAATGTGAATAAGTTACCAGATTTTCATGAAATTGACACAGAAGCTAAACCTAACTCTAATCTCTGTTTGGTGGAAATTTGGTTGAAAAATTTGATTGGTGCTACCAGCTATGGTAATTTTTGTGTCTTTGGTTTTGAAAATTCGCTCAGGAAGATAAAACTTTTTGCACTATAACTTCCAGTGCAGTCATGAAATCAATACGAATTTCATACAATTAATGAAACCTGTCATAAACATTATTCAGGCCAAATTTGGTTGAAAAGACACGATAGGGTTGCCAGCTATTGTTGGTTTTGTGTTTAATTGCAATATCTTTATTAAGCGGTTTTATCGTAGAATTTTCAAATGGTAATGATATTGTAGTGACAATAAACAGCAAATATTAAGCTTTCGATCATTTGAAAAAACTCGCTGCAGGTAACCCTAAATTTCTTTATACTCCTATAACTTCGAATGTAATTAAACAACGTGAAGCAGATTTGATATATTCTTGGATTTGATACTGGCGAAAGGTTGCCAGCACGAGTCGGTTGTGCTACTTTTGTATCAATAAATGCTTACAGTTAGTATACATACCGGAAACATTTACAATGAAAATAAATAACCGATGTTACAATTCGCAAAGTTCTGCAAATTTTTCGGATCGCAGCCCCAAACACCAACTTCAGTTACAGTGCTGCAGGCACTGAGCATTTTCTTCATTGATGTTATATGAGATGCTGCTTTCAAAATTATGTGAAATAAGCAACTGATAACGAATATAATTAACCCGTGTTTTGCTCTCATAAACGTTGAAATTCATGCCAGTGGTAATATCTGAAACCTTGCACCATATGAGTTATAATGCATTCTTAAGACGAAAGTAAAACGTGGCATTTGAAACAGTTTGGCCGTAATAAGCAGCACATGTGGTGGAATATGCACTCAAAACCTGCACGATTCTTCTACTGTTCTTCGAACATTAGTGTTTCTAGCGGTTCAGGTGCGCTAGAGTTTTTTTTTATTCATTTTATTTTATTGGCTGCGCATGTGCGAACATGCACTCAGAGATCGAGTCGTGGTAGAGATTCGCACAGTAGACCGGCGGTAAAGGAGAGATCGCGGCCGTGGCCGAGGTCAGATCGTCGAGTCGGATGATAACCTGGGGGGTAGTTTTGCTTGGGTCGGTCATCAGCTCAAGAGAAGTTTGGTCGGGCAGCACTTCGGAAACGGGCCAGTTTAAGTATCTTCTCGGAAATCAGTTGATAAGAATAGTCAAAATTTAAAAGTGAAATATTTTGAATAGTTGTACGCGATGTTTGCAAATCAATCGAGACAGTGATTTAATAGGAACGAGAGATTCTAGCACGTGCCATTAGATTTGTGTGAAATGTTCAAAAGATAAGTTTTGAAAATTTTGCCCATTTCGCCCTATTTCGACATCAATGCCGACCAAGCCCGAAACTTTACTCGTGTGGCTATACCCATTTTAAAGAGCAGGACAACATATCGTCGCTCACTCACACCCGATATTCGAACACCAAACGAGAATTTTCGGAAAATGAAACGATTTTGATGCGCGGCGGTTTGTGATCAAAACGTGAAACGATAAGAAAAAAAACTACACTACGAATTATTCAGTGTTTAAAGAAGAATCTGAATTTACTCACTTTTCTCGAAACAGTGCAGCGAATTTTATGTGATTTTGCATGTCCGAATGATCACAGCGTTGTTTTTGAATTGTCGAGAATCGCTTCATATTCTAAATTAAGGAAGACTAATTTATTTTGTACATTTTGAATGCAAATTTAACTTATATTTAACTGCAACATTGTCTATAAAAAAATTTAAAGTGATCATTCAAGAGAACCTTGGTCTTATTCGTGAAAAATGTTTAAAAAAAGTGCTATGGTCCCCAAAAGCTTTTGAAGAAAAAAAAACATAGTTAAAAGTACTTCTTTAGCGTTTGAGCTTCACGTCAACGAATCAAATCACTATTATCTTATATAAATGTAACTTCTTTTTGAATAATATGATTGGATTGATTGGCAGTAATTTTATAAACATAAGAATGAATTTCTAAAAGATTATTTCTGGCCTTCTTATTGGGTGAAAGCCCGAAAAGACTTCGCATTTGCAGGATTCGCGATGGCCTGGCTGGCCAACGAGTAATTAGTGTTTTGGATTTTCAAATTTCTGCTTAGCGAGAGACGTTGGCCACGCTTCTTTTTCGTTTGTTTTAGGTCAACGTCAGTGGGTGGAGGACCGCAGACCATCGAAGGTCAGGGTTCCGCCACCATCAGGGGCTCGAGGCTGTCTGCCTCACTCGGGTTCCGGCGAAAGAGAAGCAGTTATTTCTCCCGTTTTTTTCCTGCTGACAATGTTTCTAATTGGCTCCGTGCGTCGTCACGAGCGGTGGGTCTGGCTTGCCAGCCCATGGAGCAGAGCCATTCTGGCAGTCCTGTACGGATATTGAGCTCCTTTTCTTTGGGTATATTCATGTACCGGTTTGCGGCTACTGTATAATGACGGATGAATTATACGTAGCATCCAGTGACTTCCAGAGAGCAAACTACTCCCTTTATTTTCAAGGACCCACCCCAGCCACAGCGAGCTAGCAAAGCGGCACCCCAGCATCCGTCGGGGTTGGTTAGAGGATACTCCGCTAATGCGGACGAGGGGTCTTCACGGCCATTTCTAGGGTACCCTGCTCTCGCGCCAATTTTTTTTTTCACACTTCAAATCTTAGCACTCTTGGTTCTGGACTTGGGTCTGGTTCTAGGTGGTGTTAAGGTGACCCTTCCAATACAGCGACATGCTGGGCTGCATTGGCTCTGCAGTTGCTGCCGCTCGTCTTCTATGGCGCATTATGTGAGTAAATTACGTGCTGCTAAACAGTGTCTTGAAAATGTTGCTAAAACACTTATTGCTTCTGAAGAGATAGTCAATGTAACTCTAAAAAGCCTCCAACCACTGCTGGATACGGTTATATTTGTTTCTGGTGAAATCACTGACAGAGTGAAGCTGCAAAATCTCCTGCTGGAGTCACGACTGAAAACTTGAGTAAATCTCATGCCCAATCGCCTCAGCCTATTTTTAACGAACATCAGCCGCTGCAACAGCCCCAACTCTGGATTGGGATGATGCTATTTGGTTATCATTTCAACTAGTAGTATTTCTATAATAATGTCATCGTTTCTCTCACTTTGTTCTCTCTCGCAGCTTAACAGCATAACAAATGCCAACAATAGAATTCTGGACCTTGTTTTGTCCAATCTCCCAAAATCATCACTTTCTTTAAGTGCTGCTCTCTCTTCCTATGTGCCTTCTGACCCACATCATCCCCCTATTGTCCTTGAAATCTCTAATATTGATTCTATGAGGAACAAAATCCCTTCTCTGGGACGTTTCAACTTTCACAAAGCTGATTTCACTGGCATGACGATTGAATTAAATAGAATTAACTGGCTCTCTTTCTTTCGTGGTCTTAACATTGATGATGCTTTCTGCAAATTGTATATTTTCTTTCCTGCCAAACCTTATTCCGCAACTCACACCAACTCATCGTCTTAAAAAACGGAATGATGCTCCTTGGCTCAGCAATAATGTTGCAGTCGCCCTCGAAGCAAATAATGCAGCTCGTAATTAATACAAAATATCTGGTTCACCTGCTGACATCCTTTTTTTTATAAAGAACTACGCTCTAAAGCGAAAGACCCTGCCAGACAGGCTTTGTGCACTTACATTGTTGGCACTGAAGCGTCAATCAGAACCAACCAACCGAAATCCTTTTGGTCATTCAACCATTCCTTGAAAAACTCTCCCAGCATCCCCAATGGTATGCATTTGGGTGATACAGCTGCTTCCACTCCGCTTGAAGTGTGTGAACTTTTTGTTTCTTCCTTTTCCTCTTTCTTCTCACAACAATGCCCTCCTCCTTCCCAAAATCTTATCTTTTCATCTTCTCCTGAATTACATTCGTTTCGGACAAACCCTTTAGAAATTGAACTTATGTTGGAGGATATCGACGCCAAAACGGGTAGTGGTCCCGACGGTATTCCAAACATCTTGGCTAAATCGCTTTCATCATATCTGTGTGTCCCTCTTTCTATCTTATTCAATATAAGTTTATCTTCTGGTTCTTTACCTTCTCTTTGGAAAACTGCCAATATCTTTCCTATACATAAACCTGGTGATCGTACATACATCTCAAACTAGCGTCCCATTTCCCTTTTTCCTTGTTGTAGCAAGATCCTTGAGAAAGTAGTCTACATGCGAGTCTACTCCTTTATCCAACCTACCTTACTTCATGAGCAGCATGGCTTTGCCAAAGGTAAATCCACAATAACCAACCTTCTTTCCTTCACACATATGGGCGCATCCGCTCTTGACCATCAAAAGCAGGTCGACGTTCTATATTCTGACTTCTCCAAAGCCTTTGGGTCTGTCAACCATAACCTCCTTCTTCGAAAGCTAAGGAACGGTGGCATAGCTGGTCCTCTTCTTTTCTGGTTAAACTTTTACATATTTGGTCGTACCTGTATTGTTGCTGTTAATTCCTGTTATTCTATTCCCTTTTTTTCCTTTATCAGGTGCTCCGCAAGGATCTCTTCTCTTTTTTTTGTTCATAAACGATCTACCTCCTTTAATTCAATCTTCTTATCTGTTATATGCTGACGAGATGTTCCGAGTGATCGAGTCACAAAATGCCTGTACGCTTTTACAAAATGACCTTAGTAGTTTACAGACTTGGTGCTGCGCCAATGCTCTCACTTTGAACATCGCTAAATGTCACAAAATGTATTTTACCTGTAAAACTTCACCTCCTATTCTGTTTCTGGCTCTCCTCTTAATGTTGTTGATAATTTTAGAGATCTTGGTGTAATATTTGATGCAAAGCTTAAATTTGATAAGCATATTTCATATATAACTGCTAGGGCCTCTAAGTTATCGGGTTTCATTATTAGATCCTCTAAATCTTTCGTTAATATTTCCACCTATGTACACCTTTTTCTCTACTTTGTACGTAGTGTCCTTGAATATTGCTGTCAAGTGTGGTGTCCTCATTATGTTTACTTAAATACTGCGTCGAAGTCTGTTCAACGCAGATTTACTTGTACCTTGTTTTTCAAGTTTCAGCTTCTTCACCGTCCTTATAGTGATAGCCTTTCGTTCCTAAATCTCCCTTCCCTCGAATCACGCAGACTTCTCCCAGATGAGTGCCTACTCTATAAATTATTTTATAGGATAGCTGTTTCTGACATCAGTAACCACGTTTCTGTACGTGAAGCAGTTCATGGCACGCGTTCTACCGTTGTGTTTAGTGTGCCACAATTTTTTTTCTCCATTATTGCGGTTATCAAGGCTTAGTCGTCTACCGCCGACATTACGTGCTTTTAAAACGTTTTAAAGAAATCATATTTTGTATACTAGTACGGAACTTATTGTAGTTTTATTTTTTTTTTCTCTTCTATCATTTTAATGTTTTTTTTCTTTTTTTTTTAGTTTGTACTTGTTTAACTTGATTTTATTTCTTATTACTTTTTTTTTATTTATCTTGATTCTGTATTTTTTTATTAAGATTATTATGTTTCTGTTTGTTTTATTACTTCATTTTGATTTTGATTATAATATTCATTAACTATATTCGATTGTTCAATATATATTAATGAATAAATCGTATTTACTAGCTGTTTATTTTTATATCAAATGAAGGCATTGTTGAAAATTTTGGCGGTTGAAAATTTTGTGTCCAAAGCGTTTTGTACTTGAACCTGCCACTCCGAGTATTGTGATAAGTATATTTAGATAGTGGGCTGCTTCAAATTATTATTATAATATGATATTCGAGTTAGGCGTTTTAAACTAGGGCAGATATGTTTTCCAAACAGTTGCCGGTGTGGTTTAGGGGGCCTGCAGTGTGTAATATCCCAGTATGACAAATTCGGCATTTCGTTGATAATAAATAATGTATAATAATGTAAGGTAAATCAGAAAACTGTCTCAATCGTTACAATTTTCTCAAGAGCGGTATATGGGAAACGTCGAAGGAAGTCTGGAAGTGTTCAAAGTTGCCTTCTTTACCTCTTGCAAAACTTTTAAACATTCGTTTTTTTTGTCAGGGTTAATTGTGTTTTATTTTTAAATGCGTTCTGAATTGTTTGTGTGTTCTTTGCGAATTATTTTTGAATCCTTTGTAAATTATTTTGAAAATTATTCTTAGTTTTTCTGTAGTTCTTTGACAAAGCTTCAAATATGTTTTCAACACATTAATATTGCATATATTCAATAAAAGACTAATTGTTTTCAATTCTATTACTGATTCTTTTATTGTTTCCATTCATGAAGTTTATTTGTTTGCAATAAAAAATCTGTAAATTGATTTGTAAACCTTTTTTGATGCTATAAAAACCCTTCTTTTAAAAACATTGGAGCTCGTTTCATCTTGTTGAAGAAAATCTTTGCACGGGAACTTCCATACAAAATGGATAGGTTATTGGAGAATGAAAATAATAATTAACATTTCAAACCTTCCAAAAATACTGTGAAATCAATTCTGAATGCCGAATGTGTCAATCTGGTTACTTTCGCAGTGGTTTGCTCAAATTAATTTCAGTGCCATTATGGGTCACTATGGCCCTGGTTATGCCGTAGCTAAAATAGCGCTGCCAAACTGGTGCTGCTATAGTAGTAGCGTTTACACCGTACAGCTTATTAACCAAAGTAAAAATGGCGTAATATCTTAAAGGAGCTCAATATAAGAACAAAAACACCCTTGCACCAACGCTTCCAGATTGCGAATGTCACTCGAAACTAGAAATCCTATTTATGACTGTTCTAGTGTTTATACCACTGCTACCTTCACACTTATAACCGCGATAAATTTTAGCAGCGCTAAAGTAGCGTAGCCAAAATAGCAAGCTCTGCTAATTTAAAAGTGGTTTATACCGCTGCTAAATAAGCACAGCTCACTAATTTAGCTAGGGCATAAACGCACTCTATGTCTGTTCGCGTACTACGATTAATTGCAGTTAATTGCAATTAACCTCTTTGCTGGTATCCGTTATACTCAAAACTCTAAATTCACACTCTTGTAGTAGGGTCTGAGGTACATGAGGTATATCAGTTACATCACATCTTTCCGAAACCCCGCCTACACTTGACAGTGTAAAATATTCACTGAACACTGTACAACAATCATTTAGCAGTGTACAAAGCGCACTGAACGCACGCACATGCAAGCTGTCAAACATGTAGCCAGGCAAAAAGTAGAGAGTTGGTCAACTTGGGCTACGCCCACGGCGACATGGGCTACGCATTGTGACTGGTTCAATGCAATCCTGTGGTTTTAACTTTTTGACAGTTCCTGGCTTCGCTGCAGGCCACGGCTACGGCTACACATTGTGTTTCAGCAGTAAAGTGATCTTCCTTCAATGTTCGAACTCGTGATTTTCGTATAGGTCTACTTAGACGCTTCACATAAATGATGCCCACAAAAACCCTGCAGTGAATGTACTCAAAAAGCGTCTCGGACGCTGCTCAGTTCACAGCGTCTCAGTGGGTAGAGAAAATCAGAAAACCGTTTTCCATCCACCCGTTAAACTTCCCAGAAATCTTGGCGTATGAGAGAAAGTAAAACGCTGAAAAGTTATCAGCGTCTCTGTTATGTTTCTGTTTCCCGTCATGATTTACGTTACAGAATTTGAAAATTCTCTTCTGCTCCTCTTCTTACGAGTTTTTTTCCCTTCTGATTTGATGCCTTTTATGCTTTGTTCGCATGGTATATGTACGGCGCAAGTTATTGTGATGTTGATATGGAGAATAGAATGTGTAGAAGTTACATTGTTTCGTGTGCAATTTTCTTCTTAGTGAGTAGGAATATCACTGAAATAAGCTGTTGGCAATCAATCACTAACTTTTAATACAAATATGGTCAGCATTAAAATACCTACCAGCATTGAAGTACCTAAAAAAATCGCATGTATAGATTACTACGCGCTTCATAAATATGTTTATCTTTATTACATGCTTATAAATTTTGCTATTGCTTCCATAAGTCTCAAAACCACGAGCCGCCACTGATTTTCACCACTTATTTTAGCTTCAATGAAATCTGCTTCGGTAAAAATGGAAGAGTTGAATGGAAAGATTCCAGTTGCAGAGAATCCCGATTGGATGTTAACCTGAGTTAATGCCGTTTCCATGGTCGACCCAACAATTCCTGGCACATCCCGAACTTGAACATTTTTTGCCGATATGTACTTTTGTCCACGCATTAGCTTGAATCGCATGTTGGGTGTTTAGAGGTGCAAAAACCGAAACATACAATGACTGCAGCCGATGGGTGAAAGGGGTTGGAAGCCAAAGTATTCTGATGTTGTGCTCAGTCGCCAATTGAAGGGCTTCGTGAGTACGGTGAGATATATGATTATCAAGAATGAACAAAGTACGAACATTCTTCGAGGCATTGGTGTTATCAATGTAGTGTTGCAAAAATTTGACGAATTTAGGGCCTTTCATCCAGCCACTTCCATTTGCATAACGCAAAGAGTTATTCGGTGCATGTGTCATAAATGATAAATACATGTTTTTAGTTGAGAATAAGACGAACGCATGAATTGATTATCCATTTGCATTTATTGCAAATGCCACGGTTACATTGGTTCCTCGTTCTTGTGATATTTTCTGGCCAACCTTCTTCTTTCCTTTTTGACTAAGCTCTTTTGCAGGTTTGGTGGGAACGGTCAGGAAACCGGTCTCGACCATATTCCAGGTATATTTGGGATTGAAGGTTGGTTTGTGACTTCATCCAAAAGTTTGAAAAAGTCATCGAGCACCGGTTTAGAAAATGCCTTCATCCGCTTGGCACTAATCTGTTCCGGGGTGCGTAGTGGAATGTTTGGATGCCGCTTCAAAAAGCCTTAATACCAATCTATTGCGGCCATTATATTTTCATTCCAATTGTCGGAATATTTAACACCAACTTTCTGTGCAAAATCAGAAGTCAAAGGGAGCAAATCGTTGATGCTTAAATTGTAGCACATTTTCCAAGCTGACAGCACATACTTGGCAACAGCCTTTTCTTGTTCAGCAGCAAAAACCTAAAAAGAAATGATGAAAAATCAGATAATCGAAAATGAAGAGTAAAAAAAGAATAGAACATACAGGTCAGCCCTCGAAATATGTTGAGTCTTCGATGCATATCGTCAATTCTTCATCATTAGCTTTGTTGGCTTCTTCAAACAGACATCAATTTTCTTTAAATACCGGCATAAGCTGGTTGCGGGAATATGTGGGAACAGATCTAAGTGATTTCTTTCGATTCAAACATCTTTTATGGCAGCAGGAATATTATCCTTATTCGGAAAATTAGCGATGGTTTTTCGAATATAAATTTGTAGCATATCGACTGAAAAATAACAATAAAACAAAACACCACTAAATTGTGTGCCAAAAAATCACAAATTATGAGCAAAAACACAATTTGTAAGTATGTACTGTGGCTTGCTCATCTTGATTTGAGAATGAAAAATAAATTTTTTCGCACGAAATCCACAGCAATTTTTTTTTTCAACAAATCAGCAAAAATTTCAATCGCTTATTCGAGCTACAAAAACGCGTGCATGAACTGCAATGTCTTGTGCCACTAATGGTTATTTAACATGAGCTATCGGAATCGGCATGTGACAGATGCCAAATTTTGTCAACAATAAGTTAACAATAAGTACCAAATTATACCTCACCCCGTTTTCCACGTCTCCCTTATCTACTTTAAAGACTAACTTCTTACTAAAATACCAAACATTATCCAGAATTATATCAAATATACGGGAGATATTATAATATTTATTTTATACACATAATATTTTTTTTACAGGAACCTTTGCAATTGTAGCGCAAGTTATTTTGCGAAGATTAAAGATATGTATAATTAATATTATGAAACAACAAAGATATGAACGCTGCCTAATTAGCTATTTTAAAGACGTGACGTATTCAACTTTCAAGAAAAACTGTGGGGTTCGTATCATCTGGTGCCCAAAAATGTATTCAATTAACCCTAGAATGGTATTGATGAGTAAATTTTACTGACCGCCATGAGGCTAGAAGCGATATATTTTTTTTATGTTTAATGATAAAATAAAAAATGTACATACATAATACTATTGTTGCCTTCTTCTTTGCCTAAAATCATCCAAAAATGTACCGTACCATTCCAGGGTTAAGTGGATGGCTCCGTTCGTTGCGAAAACTTTGAATCGAGGATAATACAAGAAACATCATCACCAAGAATATTACAAAAACCATCAAATAACTTAGTTTTGCCATACCTACTTCGAAAAGCCTGGAATTAATTTTGGTGAGTACTTATTTCTGACTTATAATTTTTGCACGTTGACTAAGCAAATGTGAATTATTTAGCTAGTAGAGAATTGTTAGCTCCGGCGTTTCTGAGTTCGAGCTTAACAAGCACTAGTAAGTAGATTAGTGCAATCAGGGGTTTCCTCAGGAATTTTTCATGGGGGGTGTGTTCAGAATTTTAGGAGGGGTGTCCCTTTGGAACAAAGGACACAAAGGTCCATTTGTGTAGGAAAATTGTCCGTGTTAGGGGGGGTGTATGCACTTTCCGGGGGGGTATTAGGGGGGTGTTAGGGGGGTGTAGGAAAATCTCTGAGTGCAATCATAGGGAACCATAACTACTAATCCAAAAATAAGACAAAATTGTTGGCTTGGCACTTAAATCAACAACTTTAATCGTAGCGAACAACAACTACCAATCCAAAAACACACTATTAAATTTGAACACTTATTCGTTCTAGTGATCGAGAGCGACTGCCTTGGAACTGTGTTATTTCTGGAGCTAGTGCTTTCGGCACTCTGACTCCCCTCCTCTGGGTGGGCGTCTTTTTCCAGCCCAACTCACTCCTCACCTTAACACTAAATCATCCCTTAGTGCAGATGTTCCGCACTATGCCGTTAGCTGTCGCAGGCTAGGGTATCGATCACTAGGTCGGTTGATGATATACTTCAGTTCCTCCATGGTACTGTTAGGGTGTCCGTCTAGTCTGTCAAATAGTTTTAGTGTCTTGTCACGTATGTAAATGTCGATCGGGTCGATCCTCAGTTCTCTGTGTATGTCCGTGTTTCTAACATACCATGGAATTCTAAATATTTTTCTCAGAGCGAGGTTTTGACAGATTTGTACTTGGCGTTTGTTTGTCTTGCAAGTCTGATAGTACGCAGTGCTTCCGTAAGTCAACATTGGTCTTATTATTTGTTTATAAATTAACGTCTTGTTCGTCATATTAAGTTTGTCTGGTCTGGTCAATGGTTGTAGTCTACTTAAAATTCCATTAATTGTCTGTCTCTTGTTCTTTATGTGTGTAGTCCATGAGAGTCTGTCGTCAAAAGTTAGTCCCAAGTATTTGGCTGTCCGTTGCCAGTCTATCATCTGGTTGTCGACTGTTAGTTGTGGTGGTTGTTGTCTTTGTCGTCTCGTTACGAAGATGGCTTGCGTCTTCTCGGCGTTAATTTGGATTTTCCATTTCTGGAAATAATCCAGTAACATATCTATGTAGGTTTGCAGGTTTGAAGATATAGCTTCTGCGTGCTTTGAGGTATAAAATATACATGTATCATCGGCGTACAAGGCTACTTTTGCATTGGGCATATCGGGGATGTCTGATGTGTATAAACTATACAATATTGGGGAGAGTGGTGAACCTTGCGGGACTCCAGCTTCTATTGACCGCATTGACGAGAGATGATTGTTAATTCTAACACAAAAAGTTCTGCCCTGGAGAAATGATGCAATGAGTTGTATGAAAGGTATTGGGATTTGGAATGTATGCAGTTTGAAAATTAGTCCCGCATGCCAGACTTTGTCGAACGCCTTGGCCACATCAAACATGACCAAGCCCGTTGATTTTCTTTGGTTGAGCCCTGTTCGTATGTGTTGTACCACTCTTGCTAGCTGGAGTTCAGTAGAATGTAGTGGCTTAAAGCCGAATTGTACCTCCGGGATTGTTGATTTTTCCTCAATTATTTCTTTTAGCCGGTTGAGAAGAAGGCGCTCAGCGATTTTTCCTACGGAGGACAGGAGACTTATAGGTCTCCAGTTTTGTGGGAATTGGAGGTCTTTGCCTGGCTTAGGCACCACAGTAATAATCGCTGTCTTCCAGACCTCTGGGAAGATCCTCGTATAGAATATAGCGTTGATTATGTTCGTCAAGGCCTCCAGCATGTTGTCGGGAAGATATTTTAGCCATTCATTGCCAATAGAGTCTGGCCCAGGTGATTTCCGCTTGTCTAACCCATTGACTATTTGTTTGATCTCTCCGAAGTCAGTTGGTCTGATTCGAGAGTCTCTTGCTGTCACAGAGGCAAGGAGCCGATCAACAGACTCAGAAACTTCCTCTTCCTCGCTAAGGTCATCCTCCAGAGAACGGTTTTCTTGGAATTGCAGCTCCAACACCCCGGCAAAGGCCTCCGCCTTGCCAGCATCGTCAAACTTTAGCCCATTTGGCCCATGTATGGGGGGCACGACGCTTTTATTTTTTTGGCGAAAGTACTTCGTCATGCGCCAATAATTGTTATCTCCAGACTCCATGCTCTCTAGAAAGTCACCCCATTTCTCATTGCGGAATTGTGAGATCCGACAGCTGATGGTATTTGTCAGCCGGTTTGCTTCCGTTCTAGTGCTAGGGTCACCCGTACGCCTAGCTCTTCTCCGCATTTTGTTCCTCCTCCTTATGAGATTTTTTATTTCTCTTGGGAGTTCGTAAGGGTTGCTCCCCTTTGTCGGAGTATGAATCGTGTTGTCCTCTTTTGCCTGCTTGATTTTGGCTGTCAGAGTGCTGATTGCTCTGTCTATGTCGCTGGCGGTTTCGAGTGTTTCTTCGAAATTTTCATTCGCCATTGCGTCTCGGAAAGCATTCCAGTTTGTTCTCTTCATCATTCGAATGGGCTCGTCAATGAAGACATCTTCTATGATGAAGAGTACCGGCTTGTGGTCGGATGGTAGTTCATCGAGGACAGTCAGTCGCAGATTGTGATGGAAGTTTTGCGACAATCCTACGTCAAGGATATGACTATGAACTGTGCCAAAGTGTGTGGGTTCATCGGGGAGATGCAGGCTAATGCAATTTTCCATGATGAACCTTTGTAGCTCGATTCCAGCTTGGTTGCTTCTCACGTCTCCCCAGTGGCGGTGGTAGGCGTTTAGATCTCCTGCGAGAAAAACAGGACCTTCGTGCTCAAAAAGTTTCCTCAATTCCGGACCGAAGTTGTTTCTCCCGGGTGGGATGTACGCAGAAATCACCACGAACTCAAAGGATTCCGTATGCACTTTGACGACGGTCGCCTCGACTTGCGGTAGGATAGGAGCTGGTATGTGGATGTGATTAATGCCTCTTCTCACCAGAATTGCAGTGCCTCCACCTCTACCTGTCATTCTATCACTACGGTATAGAATGTAGTTAGAGATATGGAGGCGATCAGCTGGTTTTAAGAATGTTTCCTGGATGAGCATGATGTCAACCCTATAGTCATATAGGAATTGCATCAGCTCTCCAGTTTTACTGATTATGGAATTAGCATTCCAAGTGAGAATCGACATGTGTTCGGGAATGGACATTAATGTTTGTTATTGCTATTTTTGGGAGCTGGGAATGTTGCTAGCATTCCCTGCACCATTTTCTCCATCATTTCCTTCATCATGCTCTGGAACTGTTCCTGCATATTGCAGAAAAGTTGAGTCATGATAGCCGGCTGAGGGATATTGGGCAGGGTCCGCTGTGCTATAGGATTGATGTTAGTTTTTGCGGGTAGGGTCGTGGGAAGGTGTGGTGGAGTTGAGGATGTTGTATGGGAGTTCGCTCTCGCCATCTGTGCATACGTCTTCCTTAAGTTTTTGGGATTCTTTGGACATCCCCCGTAGCTAGCCGGATGATTGCCGCCACAGTTAACACACTTGGCGGCCTCTTCTCGCTGTTTTGTGCAATTTGAGAAGTGGTGTTCTCCTTCACACTTGACGCATTTTGCCTGGGCATGACAATTATTCGCAGCATGACCAAACTGTTGGCAGTTGTGGCACTGCGATTGCCCTCCCCGGGGTCTCTGTGCCTCAACCTTACAAATGAGGTGGCATACTGCAGTTATATTGTATATGTTGGTCTCACTTCTCGGTAGGAGGACCTTAACTAATTTTGACGTCCCATTCCTCAGTTTGAGGAAGAAGACTTCTAAAGGGTGGAAGCCCTGTGTCTGGAGATCTTCCCTAATTTCCTCTGTGGTAAGGCCATAGAGACCTCGAATTACGACATTTAGGTTTTTCTCCTCTGGGAGAAAATACGTATGATACTGTATTTTCTCGCCAGTGAGGTACCTCGTTAGGTGTTTGTGATCCAGTGGGGTAGCGGGAATCACCTGTATACCAAGATATATTCGTTTGGCCGAATTAAAATTAATTTTTAAGTCCTTAAGGGCTCTTGATATCTGCGTCCACTTTTGTGGCTCTCTAATTATGACTGGGACCGTCGTACGTTTTTGTTCTAGTTTGTTCAAGCTGTTAATTTTGTCCTGTCCGTTGTCAGTAGTTTTATTTTTTATGCTTTCTTGTGTAGTTGAAGATGAAGACTGCTTTGTCATAGGTTTCATTTGTTGTATTGGTTTAGGTGGGGGAAGTGGAGGATACTCATTTTCCGCCTCACTGGGCGAGGAAAGAGCATCCTGCACCTCCATATCCATTTCATTACTAATTTGCTGCTCATTTTCCGAGCCTTCTCCTGCTGATGACACAGTTGTGTCATTGTAATTTTTCGTCTTTTTTTCTTCATTTTGTGTCGGAGATTTAGTCAGTTTTCTTTTCAATTTTTTTTGGTTATTTTTACCAATTTTGTCAAGGATCACGTCTGTTAGTTCCTTGTTTTGTTTTATCAGCTGTTCGTTTTGTCTTCGTTGTACTGAGAGAGCGACTGAGCTGCTTGTCCCCTTTTTATTCCAATTTATCATATACATTTATGCTTAGTCTCCGGTTTGTGTAACAATACAATTTTTCTCATGCGAAAATTATTTACAAATAATTTCTGTAGTTTAGATATATCCCATTACAATTGGACAAATAATGTGTACTTGATCATGATCTTAACATACATGGTGCCAAATTCCTCGACAACAAAATTATTTATAAACAATCTTGAAATCTGATATGCATGGCATTAGTAGTCCAGTAACCTTAAACATCGGACCTTGCGCTAAATCTGGTAGTTATTTTTTTCTGATACTTGTTTATAATGCTGCCCTAATGAATAATCCATGTTTGGCACCTTGAGCGCTAAGCTCAACCTTGTCAAAATCGAAAAAAAAAACGATAAATTTGCGACTTTTTCTAGTTTTTGCCAATTCATACCATAAAGGACTTGTTTTATGATAAAATTTACTCAATAAGTTTTTCAATTACACTTAATTTTCTGCAATTTGAGGCCAGAACCATGTCTGTAGATTCAATAGTTTCCGAGATATACAGCCTTAAAAAACGATTGATTTTTTTTTTGAATTTTTAGCAATATTTTGTTGTTGTAAGAGCATTTTCACCTTGGAAGACTTCTATTCGTTAAATGATCCCTGCCCCTATCATGTTGTAACATATCCCGAAGAGGGTTGCGAGGCCCACAAATCTCCTTTACTACACATATAATTTCTCATATCAACCTCCTGTTCTTTATATGATCGAAGACTTGTCTGAACGCTATCGGGTGTGAAAGAAAATGAGAATCAGATGAATGATTATTTAATACAAAAACAAATATTATAAAACATAAATAATTATATAAAAGATTGTACAGAAAAGACGACATCACACTACCTACATCAATTAAAATAATTTTGACCTGTTGGAAGAGCCCGGGTCAAGTTCGTCCGTTTTTGGATCGGAGGATTTCGAAGTGTCATTGACATCTTGTGACTGATGTCAGCATATCGTTATCGGGAAGATCGTCGCCTTCTGGGGAATGGAAGTCTATTTCAAGTTCGGCATCCTGCACGTTATCACAGGAGGCCCTGCTGTAGAACCTCTACAGGCTGACGAGCATTTCAGCCGGCCCTTCCTGCAGCTGCACATGTTCCCAAAAGATTTGTTGCAACCACACGAAATTATCCGTAAGAGATGTTGTGAGGCTGCGTCTCTGGTCATTATTTCAGGGCTGAGGCCTCTTGACGTGGATATCCACCCCAGGAGAGCGGGTTCAGTGTGTCTTCCAACCACGTCCGCATCTGTAAAAAAGTTATAGTCATACAGAAAATGATCAAATAAGAGCTTTCTATAAATGAACTGAATTCAAAGACAATTTGTACCTGATATTAGTACCAAAGACCAAAGAATCAGGATTCTGAGTCACAATCACTGAAGGAATGGACGAAAAGGAAAATCTCTGGTTTCTATGTATGATGACTTTGATGAGGTTTTGCTGGAATACACGATATCTGATGATTTTCCTCTTCCAAATTTCTTTAAAAAAATCGGTTGTAGGTTTGTAATTCTAGTTAGAATGATCAACAAGTCAGTTCTCACCAATAACTAACACTACATCCACATCGTAGGTAGAGGTAACAGTGACAGTTGTAGTAACGATGAGTCTAACAGCATCTTACTCTGGCTGGAGTACTTGAACCATTTTTGTTGTCAGCAGGCTTATGAACCGATATTTGTTTCGACCGCGTTTGTCAAGAGCTTCTCTTGAAGAATCCGCGCCATAGTTATATCAGCAAAAATAATCTCTGGAGATCAGTGTGACTGCGCTCTTCGAAAACGCTTTTCAGCTGCTTTCAAGGTTGTTAAATTGAGAGACATATTTTTCACACTAGTGACATAGATTCTTTTTTTCTGGCTGCTTCTTCCCTTGAGCAAAAAGAAATTTTCCAGTTATTTTGTCTCCGCAGAGAAAGCAGTGTTCTCTAAAATTGAACAGCTGAGATACTGATCTCGTTGGTTTTGATGGTATCATACTTCTTTCCCCACAGTGAACACAGTTATCAACTTGAGGTTGGTATAGCTCATCTGATAAGCACTGTGCATAGATATCTCGTTAACTGCCATAAACATTCATTTTCTTGATTTTTAAGAAAAACACTGGACGCAAGAAGGATTTTTAGACTCCTTTCTTTTACTAACCGCACTTCATCTTGACTTAATGCCTCCTTACATATAAAACAAAAACTCATATTGGGACTGGGACTAGACATTTTGTAGATTTTGAATATAAACTGCAAGGGAGACACGAACATCTCATGTAATGAGACACCGGCCGGAAGAGAGCTAAGTAACGCCTGACAACTGAAAAGTTAAGCCTGAATTACATTGCCATGCAGTGCAGTGCACTGCACTGCACTGAAATGTAGAGCTCATGTAATTGCATGTGGCAATTTACATTAACTGCACTGCATGGCTATGCAATTCAGGCTTAACTACAGGCTGATTTCTAAAAACACTGCCCACTGCATCGGTTGACATTTGTTTGAAAGTAGCTGACCGGGCAAAAACCATTTAAAATGAGGCGGAAATTCCGTTCCAGGCATTAAATTGTAAATGGACGAAAAACAGATGCATAAAATCTGAATATCAACCCTCCACAAATTAATTTGACATTAATTGTCAGAACACTGCATTGCTTTCAATGTATTTTGCAATGCGTGCACTGCTTCGGCACTGCGCTGCACTGCATGGCAATGTAATTCAGGCTTCAACTGATGTGATGCGAAGAACTGCCGTTGAGGTCTAGTGAGTGGAAGAGGAGTAGAGTGGTGAGAGAGGAGTGCAGTGGAGGGAGGGGGAAGGAAACGCGTTTTTCAATTGGCAGCAGCTGGCAGCAGCTCTAGCACTTGAGCTTTACCTTCCTCTTACATGTGTAATCTATTCTGTACATTATTTTATAGCATTATCTGTGTCTTATTATATTTTAGTTACTAAAATTAGTATTATATATATATATATTAATTTTTTGTTGGTTTTGTTCCCAAATCATAGCAAATTTAGTATGATGTAAATTTATCGCATTGATTTTATCATAAAACAAGTCTTTAATTGTATAAATTGGCCAAAATGAAAAAAAAATCGAAAATTTCTCAATTTTGACAAGGTTGCGTTCAGCGCTCGAGGTCGCAAACTTGTGTTATTCATTGGGGCAACATCATAAAGAAGTCGAAAAAAATCAGAAATACCGGATTTCACGCTATGTACTTATCCTATAAGAGCAGAGATTTTCCTACACCCCCCTTACACCCCCCTAATACCCCCCTGGAAAAAGCATACACCCCCCCTAACACGGAAAATTTAAATACAAAGAGGGACCTTTGTGTCCTTTGTTGCAAAGGGACACCCCTCCTAAAATTCTGAACACACCCCCCAAGAAAAATTCCTGAGAAAGCCCCTGCTATAAGAGGACAAAATTACTGGACTACAGATTGAAAACAAAATTACGTAATGATGTATAATCAGAGTGCATGCCATCAGAAGGTATGCATAGAGTATGCATTGCATATGAATATGTATTTACATCAACAAAATATATTTCAATTTAAGATGACAATAAAGTATGCATGTATGTAATACTTAACTTTTGCTTTATTTTATTAAAGTTTTATTCTAAGTCTATATGGGACCTAATTCATACGCCCTATAGTGCATTGCTATTGGATAATATACTGGCCAAATTATGTTCAATCATGGTTTTTTGTAATTTTATATGCACATACTATACTATACCATTTGCAAGTCAAATTCGCCATTTTGCAATTCAATATGACATATTTGCAAATCATTTTAACGCTTTAATAATCAAATCATTTTAACGCTTTAATAATGATATTTGTTCACTTTGAGTGTACGAAATGAACATAGAAAAAATTAAGAAAAGATGAATGTGAGTGATTGTTAAATTAGAATGGCAAAAATAGTAGTAAAACAATAATAAAACATTATATTTTTACTAGTTCTTAAATTACTTATGATATCACTATTGCTATTAATACGATAAGTTCCTTAATCTAATCAAACTTATGCTTAATTTTACTACTAATAACATTAATTGCTTAATGTAAATTAATGTGATTCATGCTCAGCCGCAACAGATGGGAGTTGGAGTATAATGTCCAGGAAGTAGTTTGTGCAGTCTGATGGTGTGATGCTATTGATGCCTGCTGCAATTAAATTTGACAGGGGGATTACCTAGAGCTAACCGCACAAAGCCTTTCACTTTTGAAAATGCAATTGGATTCAGCATAAGAGAACATGTCGGCAGAAACATCAGAAGCAATCCCACCAAGCAAACACAATACTTGGACCTCTCGACGCTTGTGTATCTTAAAATTATCCATTATTATTAATCAGTATTGCCAAGAGGTACCGAGCTTTGCCATCAATTTCCGCATGAATCACTCAGTGTTGCACGTCGAATTAGTCAACCTTTTACTGGATATGACCTCCTCCTTGCTCATAGGAGCTATCAAGGTTCCCTTGAAGCGTCCAACTTTTGGAATTACCACATGAGCACGTGTATTCTTTTGAGATCGTGCATGCCGTCGATGAAGATGTACGCTGCACCCACACTCGTCAATGAAAATCATGTTTTAGCGGGTTTGCTGGCATCTTTCTGACAGATCGATAGCATGTTTTTTTTGTCGTTCGATTGTGCGAATTGCGCTGAGTTTATCCATCTCGAAGTGCGCTAGCTTTAGCGTAGTTTTCAATTTGGTCAAACTGTTGTTTACAGGGAACATACTGACATTAAACCCTTGTTGCGCAAGCTGTTATTTAATAGACTTGATGGTTATACTAGTGTTTCGTTCTACGCATTCCTCGATTTTTTGGAGCACTTTTGGATCTACCACCTAAGTTTAGCGATAAAGTGCGATCATTTTTTGTGTCCGTAAACATCACCTTTAAGGATAATACAATACACATCATCATCAAGAATATTACATGCACCATCAAATAACATATTTTTGCGACACGTACCTCGAAAAGCCTGAAATTAATTTCGGTCAGCACTTATTTCTGATTTTGAATTTTTACATGTTGGCTAAGCAAATCGGTCTAGTTTTTTTTTCATCCCGCAAAAACATCCCACTTTGATTCTGCTTCCGGAGTCTTATTCCGCAAAAAGATCGAGTTTCCCGAATCAATTATTCTCTGCTTTGATAAGCTTTAGAGCCAATATACGTTATAACGGCGAAACTTCGGAAAAATTAGGGGAAAGCTGAATTTTTGTGTGAACCTTGGTACTGGCGTGTTGAACAAAATGTAAAAAGTCCCCATCGATCCGAGTGCTGCGTCACTTTTTATACGGGGTCAAAGGTCACCAAAAGTGATCTTTCCTAAATATCTCAATAACGGTCACGTCTTCAGAAAAACAATGTATAACCAATTTGTAGCTTAACAAATTTCCAACAAAAAAGATGATTTAGCTTTTTCCTGTAACCATAACCGTTTTTAAGATATATTGATCTAAACATTTGTTACTAACAGTCCCCTCATTCTCATCGGCATGTTGATATTATCCGATTTTGATTACGACTTGGCATGTTTGTGAGTTTGTTTTTCTATGTTTAAGATGCGCATAAAAAAAAATATGTAATCAAACTTATCTACCAGACTCCAGGGTAGGTGGAAAAGTGTACTCCGAAAAGTTACCACCAACCCCCGCCCCCCTTTGCCATAAAACTTGTAGGGACATCTGTTTGCTACTCTCTTCTCCGAAAAAAACTGTATTGCGGCATCATTTATGGGATACTTCACGAAGGAGCAGGACAAAACAACAACTTTGCAGGTGAAAATAGGTTTTGTAACATATCATGGGCCTAGGAGCATGAAAAAGCAAGATAATATCGTGGCATAATTCTGTAAACGCTCATTCTTGACATTATAGGAGCTCAATCCGATGCAGATTATCCCCGAATAATCAGTTTTTTTACCAATCCTGTGATGACTGCATAGCGCCAAAGGGACATGACGCGTCTCGAAATCAATTGAAATTACGTGGCCTTGCTCTGATCGTTCATGGGATAAGACGGTATGGAAAAAAAAATTAAAAAACCGGGTATTTCGGGATGGTTCGTTTGCGGGGGTGGGTAGGATGTGGATGTAGGGCTGGTCCTGCGATGTCAAGAATAGGCAATGAATAGGATAAAAAATGATCCTATCTTGTTTAACAGTGGGCAAAGAGTAGGCAACGAGCTCATTTCTGAAGATTTGGGATGGATGCTCAGGGATACCATTTTATGGCAAAGGGGGAGGGGGAACTTTTCGGAGCACACTTTTCCACCTACCTCGGAGTCTGGTAGATAAGTTTGATTACATATTTTTTTTTATGCGCATCTTAAACATAGAAAAACAAACTCACAAACATGCCAAGTCGTAATCAAAATCGGATAATATTAACATGCCGTGAGAAAGAGGATGCTGTTAGTAACAAATGTTTAGATCAATATATCTTAAAAACGCTTATGGTTACAGGAAAAAGCTATATAATTTTGCTGGAAATTTGCTAGGCTACAAATTCGTCATACATTGTTTTTCTAAAGACGTAACCGTTACTGAGATATTTAGGAAAGTATAAAAAGCAACGCAGCACTCGGATCGATGGGGACTTTTGATATTTTGTTCAACACGCCAGTACTAAGGTTCACACCAAAATTCAGCTTTCCCCTAATTTTTCCGAAGCACCATGTTAGATTTCCCCGGACTATTATCTATGCTGATTTATGGACAAGAAGAGAACCATGATCACAATTCAATAACCTTTACAAGTAAAATATTCATGTTTGATGAGGTCCCATTAAAAGCTTGATAATACTATTTTATTGTATAATCCAGAGTATTTTCTTCTTGTTTCAATACATAAGAGTTGATTTCATTGTATTTTATTATTTAATCTAAGCAAAAAACAACTGAATACTTGCATGAAAACCTAAAAAAAATACTTTTCTGAAAAACTACACTTACCCTCTCTGAAAATAATGAAATGGCAGCACTTATTGCTAAACCCATTTTCAAAACAATAATATTAATCTAAGCTTTAAAACACACGACTGGCTGACCTCTGTTCGGTCCCATTCGGCCATGGACGATTGTTGCTTGATAATGTTGATAAATTCAATATAACCAAGTGTAACCAAGTATCGTTGGCACACATTCATACACTTCTAATAACAGGAAACACTTTCTGATTACAGTTAACAGCTGCAAGAGAAAATTAAAATTATATCACAAGTGAGTAAAACTAAAAATTTGGAATTTGACATGTCTTTGTTATCCAGCGAGCATATAACTTGGACAATGCATGCAACAACATAAATGTATGTAAATATCGACCCTATCTGCTGAAGATGTTTTTAGCAGATTAAGCTAGTAAGATACAAGATAATTACGCTAAAGATGAATCAAATGCCTTCAAAGTCTTCATCTAACGACTCTAATCCACAATATGATCAATACCAGCTTAACATTTATTTCTGAGCTACCAAAAAAAAAAATCATTTAATTATATGACACTTCAAACCGATCATATTACAAATTCCCATTATATTCACACTTAGCTCCGATGAAAATTAAATGCTTTTCCAAAATTCTATATTCAGCACTCATTCACTTTGAATATAATCATAATTAAGGAATCTTATCGTTTACTCTCTCCACATCGCTCTCCTATGGCCATCATAGATTCAAACTCAACGAGAGCAATTAGCGAAGACATCAAAAAGAAAATTGACGTTCAATTGATGTGATCTCGTCTATGCTTCTATTGTTGCTGTGTGCCCAGCTCGCGTCAGATTGTCGTCATAATTACAATGAATTCATAGCTATGAGACACTTCGCTCGGCACTCTCTTTCGGATCAATTTCGCGATAACGATATGAAAATTAATGAATTGGTGTTTTCCAATTAACATCACTTTTCGAACCGTCCTCCGATGAAAATTTCCAATTACTGTTGCTTCCACTGCTTATTTTTTGTGGTTTCTGTGGATAGATGTTTTTTTTTCATCCACAGAATGATGCCGGGTTTTCGCAGGTGTGATTGTGCAGGGTGAGATGAAGATTTCGGGTGATGCAGATGGACAAGAATCTGCAAAAAATCGTCAATAGAATGCTCCAAAAAATATATATTTCGAAAGTGGGGAGACAGCTTAGACACATGTTGCTCAGCAACATTGAGTTAGGCTGTCGAAAATTGTGGTTTGTTTTATAGCTTGAACTTTTTTGAAAGGAAATCACGAAAATCACCCTATAAATGAATTGCATCACTTGTTTTCCAATTACATACAACAAGATTTGTCTAGTCTAGCCAAGCTGAAATAAAAACGATATTCCATGAACGTTCGTAAATATGTATGATGCATGATGTCATCATTTTCTGCATCAAGAAGTAATCCTGTGCACTGAATGGTACGATTAGTCATAGGCAAGGGACGAAAGTGAGCAGAGTACTAACCGCAGTCATAGATAAACTCGTAATTGCCGATTAATGACAAAAGACCACTACACAGACAGGTGTAAGTGGCACAAAGTACTCCACACAATATTCACTTAGTTTGTGGTTGGTCTCGTCATTCCTTGCGGTTTTCATTTTATTCGTTCTTGTCCTTTGAATTTCAGAAAGTTCTTCCTGGTTTCTATGATAGAACAGTGCATTTTGTATTTTGGCTTGTATAATTCCTTGCATTCTCTGGGGCTCGTCATCCAATTAGTGAATGAGATGCAGAAATTTTTCATTTGATGTTTTAATGAGTGCATGTATATGCGTTTCAAATAGTGTGGTGGCCATTTTTTTTAATTCAAAAAGAAATCATACAGTTGGGTCCATATACTTATGTACCTGAACGCGTCTCCAGTTATGGCAGTGATACTGCCAGGAATGGCCTAATGTGGCAACCATCTTATGGGAAATTATGCGGAATGTTGCGAAATGCATTTGCGTAATGAGGGAGAAATTTGTTAAGTGTGAGGTGATTGCACTTTTTACAAACACTCTTGTAATTTTGTTAGTAATATTTTATAGCGATTTTTTTCAAAACAAAAGAGAAGATTCTACCGAAATGAGGGTGAATTATTGAAAAAAAAAGTATGAGCAAAAGTTAACGATAAGCATGTAGATGACTAAATCTCCGAGATGAGGCTTGAGCTGCTGCAAGTATTTAGGCTTGATCAAATCACGTTAGCTATATATTTAGTTCTGAATCCTCCTTATTGAGTAATATTTCTGATGCAGTATATTTTTTACTAAGGCCACAAATTTCCAGCTACATATAGCTCAGGTTTCTAGAGTGGGTGGTATACAGTCGAATCCAGCTAGGGACGAAAAATTAGGATCGCACACTGGGTTTTAGCTGTGTCAGTTAGGTGCAAAGTGAATCATGGAGCTCATAACTTTACTCGTCAACATTGATTACGATTGAAATATTTACGAGAGCTGATCCACAAGTAGTGATAGTCGGCTATTTCCAATCCCATAAAATTAAAAATAAATATTTTTTTTACTGCCTCATATACCCACTAAGTCAGCACAAAAAAAAAACATATAAACAGGCCACAATTCCAGGGAGGTACATTCATTTGAATATGAACAGTTAGAGACGGAACATCAAAATGGAGAAACACGACATTAGAGCAGTCATTGAATACCTGTGTTTGAAAGAAATGTCTAACAAAAACTTATACAACGACTTGGTGGAAACATTAAGGGTCTCTGCTTCTCCCTATTCCACCGAGTTTAAGGAGTTTAAGCTGGGAAAAAATCCACTGAAGATGCCGTGTTGGCAGATCACAGAGTGACCATTGGACATATAGCTGATGTCAGAGGGATTTCGTATGACAGTGCTCAAAAAATCGTTGCCCATGAATTACATATGAAGAAGGTATCTGCGTGTTGGGGCCGAGAAAGTTAACCGACGACCAAAAGAAGAAACGAGTCGACATTTCGAGGATGAATCTTGAAAAGTTTCAGGCAGATCAGGAGAATTTTTTGTCACGTTTCGTGATCATGGTCGAGACCTGCAACCACTATTTTGATCCAGAAACCAAACAGCAATCGATGACATGGAAGTAATCCTCTTCACCAACGCCGAAGGAATTCAAAGTGTCGAGCTCGGCAGGGAAGGTTATGACATCAGTTTTTGGGACGCAGAAAAGGGAGCCACTATATCAGGGAGCCACTATATCAGGGAGCCACTGCTACTACGCAGACCAAATGAGAAGGTTGAGGAGTAAATACACGGCAAACTGCGAGCCGGAGTGCTGTTTCATCAAGACCCTTGTCTTGATTGGTTAAAAACTGGTTAAAAATGCTGCAGTTGCGATGGCTGCAATTCAAGAAACAGGTTTCAAACTGTTTGAACATCTGCCCTATTCGCCAGATCTAGCTTTCAGTGACTTCTACTTCTTTCCTCGGCTCAAAGAACACCTTCGGGACCAGAAATTTGAAGATAATAGCGAAGTGAAGGCCGCTGCTGAGGCGTTTTGGGACAGTAGAGACAAAACAATTTTTTCTAAGGGCATCTTGGGTTTGGAGAAAAGATTGACTAAATGTATGAACTAGGTGACTATGTTCAAAAATAAATATTTTTTTAAAGTTTAATCATCTTGGTTTATATTGATTAGCATTACTTTTGGTCTGAAAGCCGGCAAAGGTTGTAGTGAGTTAACGTTTCTTTGCACATCTATCACAGAACACCAATCTTCGGATTTCAAATCTCTCCCAGTCTGATTCTGATGCAGAGCGATGCAGTCCATTCAAACAGGGTTTGGCGCTTTATCCAAATAAAGTGTATAATATGTATGCAACGAATATTACAAAAGCTCCAACGACTTTAGCAATAAAAAATCCCATTAACTGCATCCTATTATTTCATGCTGGCACTCAAATGCACATTTACTCTGAACGCCTGTGAGTATCAAGCTGAAACATCAAAAAGTAAATATCCTTTGATCTTCACTTGCAATACTCGTAACTTTTGATCTTTAACTTCATCAAGCGTTCACTGCATTTCGTATTCAGAGTACTGTGCACACAGCTGGCATATTAAGTGTACTTGTAGATTAACACTTTCGACCATTCGAAACTGATTTTCCTTTCAATATGTCTGTGCATTTTTTCAAATAACAATTTCGCTATTTTCTTTTGCTTTCTTTGCTGCATGTGCATCGACTCTAATGGCTGCCAACATAAGGATATGTGCGTCTATCGTACAGGCTTGAGGAAATTTTCAATTTTCTTCTGCAGGCGCTCATGTGCAACTTTTGTATGCATATAGGCCTCGTATCATCGCAAGCTACGCGGAAAAAATCCTGAAAGCCTATGAAGACTATGTGTAAGCAAGCCTATTGTTCGTGTTTCTTTTTTGGGAGCAAAAAATATGCATAAAAGATACGTTGCCTCGCTCGGTTACTGCTTAGTGACACTTTTTCAATCCTGCACTCATTCCGCCTCGAGACTTCGAGTATGGGTTTGTTAAGTCTCCTGCAAATAATAGACTGGGTTAGTGCTAGATAGGAAAATATCCTGAATGGGTGATTTTTAATGAAGTCATGTATCACTTAGTGAGTGGAAAGGCATTATTCTAGAAGAACTTCAGCATGTCGCGTTAACCTTGTGATTGGATGGAGGAAAACTCGATGGAGGATACAAGAGTTTTTCTGTCACAAAAATCTCCAAAAATCAGGACTAATTACTTGATATGATGAGCAAAATGAGATGAATGATATGCAGTTATACATTCACTGTAATTTTTTAGCGCCCAGCGTGGGTGAACCACAACCAATATTTCTTCCACTTTAATTTGCTGCGCCATGTCATTTTGAGAAATTTTGATTGTATTTTATGAATGCGAATGCTTGAAAAATGCTATTTAGAGCCAGATAAAAATTCTTTTCGCATCGGCACAAACCGAAGGGTTAATATCTCCACGAAGCTCTGACTTAAATATCACAAACAATACGCTCCATTGCAAACAATATACGAGCCAAGCAGCTATTGAATCCTTGGGCGACCTTTAAAAGCTTCTTTATTCGCTAGCTAAATTAAAAATAAAACAAAAAGCTATTCTCATCCATAGGAAATTCCTTCTTCGTCTGGAAAATGTATGCAAACGGTGCATGGCACATGCACTACAAGCATGTTCATATGTGCATATTATGATAATATGAAAAATCATCTCATATTTTATCCCGTTCATATCTCGACGCCATCGTCAAATATTATCTACGAGAAGACTAGAAGGTAGTCAGATGACTTTCATATTTTTCAATTATGCAGATAGTTTATAGAGACTTGTGGGTGAATGAGGTGTATTACCACCGTATCGAGTTCGAGTACAACCTAGAAAGATGATTAAGATCATGCATACGATGGCGGCCGTTGAGCCGTTTTGTTTCGTTGGTGGCTTCGAGGCCCTTTTAATGTTGGGCGCTTCCTGCTGGCAATTGTGGTTATGTGAATAAGGTTCACATGATAAACAATAACCTTGCAAGACTTCTTTGCGTACGAGGGAAGAATGGGAATTTTGAAAGAGTTATACGAGGCATTTAGGCTAAGTGCAAGCCGGATGAATGGTGTCAGCAACATTAAAGTGAATAAATGGGTGCGGTGAATAATTATTTTGAACAAATATAATCAAACAAAAATTTGTTTGGCGAGCGTTTAGGTAGAAATTATACAATAAAATGAAAAGTCGAACTCGTTTCCTTTATTTCTACCAATTTATTTTTCAAAAATCCGTATACTAGTATTTCGGCTATCACTTATAGCCTTCTTCAGCGATGTTTCTTCGACTGAGGAAAATAGTCCCTAATCGTCCTATTTGTAGATAAACTTTTAAGTCTCCTTAAGCGTTTTCTTTCCGTCTGGGTATTTCCTCCATCGTCGGTAGGTGGGGCGCTAATTAAATCCTCATTAGCAGCCTCATTAACTGTTTCGTTAATCCTTCTTTCCTGGCTCGTTGGTGAGATGTTAATTATCGTGTTATTATGATCTCCGGTTGCCCTTGCGGTACTTCTTCTAATCAATTTGAACAGTGGGGAATATCCGTTTCCCAAATCCCTGTTAAGGAGACACTCCCGTGGAGCCTTGAATATCTCCAAACTTTCCGCTACATCTAGCTTTCTACTATCTCCCACGTTGCTTATCAGTGAGAGGTTTTCCACCGAGATGTTGTGGTCTGCTCTAACCATATGCTCCGCTACTTTAGATTTGAACTCCTTAATGTTTTTCCTCCTTGCTGTTTCTGCTTCCCTCCGATGCTCCTTGAAACGAGTAAGTGCACTTCGTTTCGTTTGGCCTATATATTTTAGGTCACAATCCCCGCATTGGATCGAGTATATCCCTGCTTTTTCCAATCTTTCTATTGGGTCCTTTGTTGACCCAAGTAGAGTCTTCAGCTGGTTGCTTCTGTTTTGGAATACAACCTCTACGCCCCATTTCTTTAATTTGGGCTTCAAACCCAACGAAATCCGATTATATTCTAACACGACCCTTCTCAGTGGGGGCTTGTCCTCCTTCAGGTTTGTCAAACCTTTAAGTGCCAGGTTCCTCATCTGTTTTCCAATCAGTCCTGTTATCCGTTTGGTGGGGTATCCATTGCTCTCAGCTACTTTCAAAATGTGGGACGTTTCCTTCTTTAATCCCTCGGACGATAACGGTAGGGTCAACATACGATGGATCATGTGGTTGAATGCAGCCATCTTGTGCTGGTACGCATGGTTGGAGTTGTATCTGATGACGCGATTTGTGTCTGTTGGCTTCCTGTACACTTCCAGCTCTAATTGTTTCTCCCTCCTCTTTAGCAATAGATCCAAAAACGGTAGCTGACCATTTGTCTCTGTTTCAACAGAGAAATCAATATTTCCATGCAAACCATTGATGATTAACACGGTATTTTCTACTTCTTCTCTTTTTACAACCGCGCAGATGTCGTCCACATATCTCCTCCAAAATTTCGGCATGAGGCCCTTTTCTTCTAGATCCGCTTCTAGCTTAGCCATAAAAATCTCGCTAATAAACGGTGACAGTGGGTTGCCCATCGGAGCTCCTTTCAGCTGCTTGTAATACCCTTCCCTGAATGTAAAATAATTTTCTTCCATACACAATTTCGTTAGCTTGATGTACTGTTTGACCTTCGTCTTCCAAAGTGCATCCTTTTGTTGCTGAAGCAACCAGGTCTCTAATATAAGAATTGCTTCCTTTATAGGTATGCTCGGAAAAAGAGCTTTAACGTCGAAGGATATCAGAATTTCATCCTCTTCTAAATCTCCTATCGATTGAAGATGCTCACAAAATTCTTTCGAGTTTTTGACCGAATATGACCTAAACTTATGCTCCATGCTCTGGAATTCCTTGACCAACCATTTTGCAATCCGATGCGTTGGTGATTTTTCCGCTGAAATTATCTCCCTCATTTCTTTTCCTGGTTTATGAATTTTGGGAAGGCCCCTTATCCGTGGCAGCGCTGGATTTGAGACTTTCAAATAGTTGTTGGATAACACCTGTTTGCATTCCTTCAAAACTTTATCGACCTGCTTAATAAGTGGTTGTAGTGGATCGTTCCTCAGTTTTCTATACGGCCCATTATCTATTTTTGTCCTCATTCTTTCATCGTAATCCTCCTTATCGAGTATAACTACTGCGTTTCCTTTGTCTGCCTTGATATAGTATACCGGTTTACTTTTTAACTCTTTGGCCATTTCCTTTTCTTGGTGGATACGTTTTCCGCTGTGACTGTTGTTTTTCCTGATAGCATCTGTTGCTGCCAGGCGTATGCGTTCTTTCCCCTCCCCTGAAACTGGACCATCCAATGTGTATGAGTTGATGCCTGCCTCTAAATCCACGATTAGCTGAGGTATATTCGCTTTGTTCCGAATGGCGAATTTTAACCCATTGTTTAAAAAATCAGTTTGTGCTGCCGTGAAGGTCTGTGATGATTGGTTTACCACCAACTTGCCGGTCTCCTGGGTGCTGCTTCTTTCTTGTGTACCCGGCCTCCGTTTACTCCCTTCCAGAGATTTGAACTTCTTCTCGAGGTGCTCCCTTTTCCTTTCGCCTTCAATTTCCTCCGCTCTTTTAACTTTAGTTAAAAATAAAGGAAACTCCCCTGAGTACTTTTGAGCTAATTTCAAATGCAAGCTGTATGCTTCCAGAGTTTTTTGATTTAATTTGGATCGCAGCTTTGAAATGCTCTGTGTTATGAGTCCTCTTTCCCACGTTCTGATGTTGTTGGATGCCATCGGTGATTTGATTCTGATTTGGTGACTTTTCGGAGTGACCCCGGCGTCTCTGCACCTGCTTAAAAATCCGATGTCCTTACTAAGTGCTGCAATTGATTTCCTCAGTGTAATGAATTTATTTGGCTCTGACCTTGGCTTGGTTGCCATTATTTGAACAAATATAATCAAACAAAAATTTGTTTGGCGAGCGTTTAGGTAGAAATTATACAATAAAATGAAAAGTCGAACTCGTTTCCTTTATTTCTACCAATTTATTTTTCAAAAATCCGTATACTAGTATTTCGGCTATCACTTATAGCCTTCTTCAGCGATGTTTCTTCGACTGAGGAAAATAGTCCCTAATCGTCCTATTTGTAGATAAACTTTTAAGTCTCCTTAAGCGTTTTCTTTCCGTCTGGGTATTTCCTCCATCGTCGGTAGGTGGGGCGCTAATTAAATCCTCATTAGCAGCCTCATTAACTGTTTCGTTAATCCTTCTTTCCTGGCTCGTTGGTGAGATGTTAATTATCGTGTTATTATGATCTCCGGTTGCCCTTGCGGTACTTCTTCTAATCAATTTGAACAGTGGGGAATATCCGTTTCCCAAATCCCTGTTAAGGAGACACTCCCGTGGAGCCTTGAATATCTCCAAACTTTCCGCTACATCTAGCTTTCTACTATCTCCCACGTTGCTTATCAGTGAGAGGTTTTCCACCGAGATGTTGTGGTCTGCTCTAACCATATGCTCCGCTACTTTAGATTTGAACTCCTTAATGTTTTTCCTCCTTGCTGTTTCTGCTTCCCTCCGATGCTCCTTGAAACGAGTAAGTGCACTTCGTTTCGTTTGGCCTATATATTTTAGGTCACAATCCCCGCATTGGATCGAGTATATCCCTGCTTTTTCCAATCTTTCTATTGGGTCCTTTGTTGACCCAAGTAGAGTCTTCAGCTGGTTGCTTCTGTTTTGGAATACAACCTCTACGCCCCATTTCTTTAATTTGGGCTTCAAACCCAACGAAATCCGATTATATTCTAACACGACCCTTCTCAGTGGGGGCTTGTCCTCCTTCAGGTTTGTCAAACCTTTAAGTGCCAGGTTCCTCATCTGTTTTCCAATCAGTCCTGTTATCCGTTTGGTGGGGTATCCATTGCTCTCAGCTACTTTCAAAATGTGGGACGTTTCCTTCTTTAATCCCTCGGACGATAACGGTAGGGTCAACATACGATGGATCATGTGGTTGAATGCAGCCATCTTGTGCTGGTACGCATGGTTGGAGTTGTATCTGATGACGCGATTTGTGTCTGTTGGCTTCCTGTACACTTCCAGCTCTAATTGTTTCTCCCTCCTCTTTAGCAATAGATCCAAAAACGGTAGCTGACCATTTGTCTCTGTTTCAAAAGAGAAATCAATATTTCCATGCAAACCATTGATGATTAACACGGTATTTTCTACTTCTTCTCTTTTTACAACCGCGCAGATGTCGTCCACATATCTCCTCCAAAATTTCGGCATGAGGCCCTTTTCTTCTAGATCCGCTTCTAGCTTAGCCATAAAAATCTCGCTAATAAACGGTGACAGTGGGTTGCCCATCGGAGCTCCTTTCAGCTGCTTGTAATACCCTTCCCTGAATGTAAAATAATTTTCTTCCATACACAATTTCGTTAGCTTGATGTACTGTTTGACCTTCGTCTTCCAAAGTGCATCCTTTTGTTGCTGAAGCAACCAGGTCTCTAATATAAGAATTGCTTCCTTTATAGGTATGCTCGGAAAAAGAGCTTTAACGTCGAAGGATATCAGAATTTCATCCTCTTCTAAATCTCCTATCGATTGAAGATGCTCACAAAATTCTTTCGAGTTTTTGACCGAATATGACCTAAACTTATGCTCCATGCTCTGGAATTCCTTGACCAACCATTTTGCAATCCGATGCGTTGGTGATTTTTCCGCTGAAATTATCTCCCTCATTTCTTTTCCTGGTTTATGAATTTTGGGAAGGCCCCTTATCCGTGGCAGCGCTGGATTTGAGACTTTCAAATAGTTGTTGGATAACACCTGTTTGCATTCCTTCAAAACTTTATCGACCTGCTTAATAAGTGGTTGTAGTGGATCGTTCCTCAGTTTTCTATACGGCCCATTATCTATTTTTGTCCTCATTCTTTCATCGTAATCCTCCTTATCGAGTATAACTACTGCGTTTCCTTTGTCTGCCTTGATATAGTATACCGGTTTACTTTTTAACTCTTTGGCCATTTCCTTTTCTTGGTGGATACGTTTTCCGCTGTGACTGTTGTTTTTCCTGATAGCATCTGTTGCTGCCAGGCGTATGCGTTCTTTCCCCTCCCCTGAAACTGGACCATCCAATGTGTATGAGTTGATGCCTGCCTCTAAATCCACGATTAGCTGAGGTATATTCGCTTTGTTCCGAATGGCGAATTTTAACCCATTGTTTAAAAAATCAGTTTGTGCTGCCGTGAAGGTCTGTGATGATTGGTTTACCACCAACTTGCCGGTCTCCTGGGTGCTGCTTCTTTCTTGTGTACCCGGCCCTACCGTTATCGTCCGAGGGATTAAAGAAGGAGGTGGTTTACCACCAACTTGCCGGTCTCCTGGGTGCTGCTTCTTTCTTGTGTACCCTTGACCCTACCGTTATCGTCCGAGGGATTAAAGAAGGAAACGTCCCACATTTTGAAAGTAGCTGAGAGCAATGGATACCCCACCAAACGGATAACAGGACTGATTGGAAAACAGATGAGGAACCTGGCACTTAAAGGTTTGACAAACCTGAAGGAGGACAAGCCCCCACTGAGAAGGGTCGTGTTAGAATATAATCGGATTTCGTTGGGTTTGAAGCCCAAATTAAAGAAATGGGGCGTAGAGGTTGTATTCCAAAACAGAAGCAACCAGCTGAAGACTCTACTTGGGTCAACAAAGGACCCAATAGAAAGATTGGAAAAAGCAGGGATATACTCGATCCAATGCGGGGATTGTGACCTAAAATATATAGGCCAAACGAAACGAAGTGCACTTACTCGTTTCAAGGAGCATCGGAGGGAAGCAGAAACAGCAAGGAGGAAAAACATTAAGGAGTTCAAATCTAAAGTAGCGGAGCATATGGTTAGAGCAGACCACAACATCTCGGTGGAAAACCTCTCACTGATAAGCAACGTGGGAGATAGTAGAAAGCTAGATGTAGCGGAAAGTTTGGAGATATTCAAGGCTCCACGGGAGTGTCTCCTTAACAGGGATTTGGGAAACGGATATTCCCCACTGTTCAAATTGATTAGAAGAAGTACCGCAAGGGCAACCGGAGATCATAATAACACGATAATTAACATCTCACCAACGAGCCAGGAAAGAAGGATTAACGAAACAGTTAATGAGGCTGCTAATGAGGATTTAATTAGCGCCCCACCTACCGACGATGGAGGAAATACCCAGACGGAAAGAAAACGCTTAAGGAGACTTAAAAGTTTATCTACAAATAGGACGATTAGGGACTATTTTCCTCAGTCGAAGAAACATCGCTGAAGAAGGCTATAAGTGATAGCCGAAATACTAGTATACGGATTTTTGAAAAATAAATTGGTAGAAATAAAGGAAACGAGTTCGACTTTTCATTTTATTGTATAATTTCTACCTAAACGCTCGCCAAACAAATTTTTGTTTGATTATATTTGTTCAAATAATGGCAACCAAGCCAAGGTCAGAGCCAAATAAATTCATTACACTGAGGAAATCAATTGCAGCACTTAGTAAGGACATCGGATTTTTAAGCAGGTGCAGAGACGCCGGGGTCACTCCGAAAAGTCACCAAATCAGAATCAAATCACCGATGGCATCCAACAACATCAGAACGTGGGAAAGAGGACTCATAACACAGAGCATTTCAAAGCTGCGATCCAAATTAAATCAAAAAACTCTGGAAGCATACAGCTTGCATTTGAAATTAGCTCAAAAGTACTCAGGGGAGTTTCCTTTATTTTTAACTAAAGTTAAAAGAGCGGAGGAAATTGAAGGCGAAAGGAAAAGGGAGCACCTCGAGAAGAAGTTCAAATCTCTGGAAGGGAGTAAACGGAGGCCGGGTACACAAGAAAGAAGCAGCACCCAGGAGACCGGCAAGTTGGTGGTAAACCAATCATCACAGACCTTCACGGCAGCACAAACTGATTTTTTAAACAATGGGTTAAAATTCGCCATTCGGAACAAAGCGAATATACCTCAGCTAATCGTGGATTTAGAGGCAGGCATCAACTCATACACATTGGATGGTCCAGTTTCAGGGGAGGGGAAAGAACGCATACGCCTGGCAGCAACAGATGCTATCAGGAAAAACAACAGTCACAGCGGAAAACGTATCCACCAAGAAAAGGAAATGGCCAAAGAGTTAAAAAGTAAACCGGTATACTATATCAAGGCAGACAAAGGAAACGCAGTAGTTATACTCGATAAGGAGGATTACGATGAAAGAATGAGGACAAAAATAGATAATGGGCCGTATAGAAAACTGAGGAACGATCCACTACAACCACTTATTAAGCAGGTCGATAAAGTTTTGAAGGAATGCAAACAGGTGTTATCCAACAACTATTTGAAAGTCTCAAATCCAGCGCTGCCACGGATAAGGGGCCTTCCCAAAATTCATAAACCAGGAAAAGAAATGAGGGAGATAATTTCAGCGGAAAAATCACCAACGCATCGGATTGCAAAATGGTTGGTCAAGGAATTCCAGAGCATGGAGCATAAGTTTAGGTCATATTCGGTCAAAAACTCGAAAGAATTTTGTGAGCATCTTCAATCGATAGGAGATTTAGAAGAGGATGAAATTCTGATATCCTTCGACGTTAAAGCTCTTTTTCCGAGCATACCTATAAAGGAAGCAATTCTTATATTAGAGACCTGGTTGCTTCAGCAACAAAAGGATGCACTTTGGAAGACGAAGGTCAAACAGTACATCAAGCTAACGAAATTGTGTATGGAAGAAAATTATTTTACATTCAGGGAAGGGTATTACAAGCAGCTGAAAGGAGCTCCGATGGGCAACCCACTGTCACCGTTTATTAGCGAGATTTTTATGGCTAAGCTAGAAGCGGATCTAGAAGAAAAGGGCCTCATGCCGAAATTTTGGAGGAGATATGTGGACGACATCTGCGCGGTTGTAAAAAGAGAAGAAGTAGAAAATACCGTGTTAATCATCAATGGTTTGCATGGAAATATTGATTTCTCTGTTGAAACAGAGACAAATGGTCAGCTACCGTTTTTGGATCTATTGCTAAAGAGGAGGGAGAAACAATTAGAGCTGGAAGTGTACAGGAAGCCAACAGACACAAATCGCGTCATCAGATACAACTCCAACCATGCGTACCAGCACAAGATGGCTGCATTCAACCACATGATCCATCGTATGTTGACCCTACCGTTATCGTCCGAGGGATTAAAGAAGGAAACGTCCCACATTTTGAAAGTAGCTGAGAGCAATGGATACCCCACCAAACGGATAACAGGACTGATTCGAAAACAGATGAGGAACCTGGCACTTAAAGGTTTGACAAACCTGAAGGAGGACAAGCCCCCACTGAGAAGGGTCGTGTTAGAATATAATCGGATTTCGTTGGGTTTGAAGCCCAAATTAAAGAAATGGGGCGTAGAGGTTGTATTCCAAAACAGAAGCAACCAGCTGAAGACTCTACTTGGGTCAACAAAGGACCCAATAGAAAGATTGGAAAAAGCAGGGATATACTCGATCCAATGCGGGGATTGTGACCTAAAATATATAGGCCAAACGAAACGAAGTGCACTTACTCGTTTCAAGGAGCATCGGAGGGAAGCAGAAACAGCAAGGAGGAAAAACATTAAGGAGTTCAAATCTAAAGTAGCGGAGCATATGGTTAGAGCAGACCACAACATCTCGGTGGAAAACCTCTCACTGATAAGCAACGTGGGAGATAGTAGAAAGCTAGATGTAGCGGAAAGTTTGGAGATATTCAAGGCTCCACGGGAGTGTCTCCTTAACAGGGATTTGGGAAACGGATATTCCCCACTGTTCAAATTGATTAGAAGAAGTACCGCAAGGGCAACCGGAGATCATAATAACACGATAATTAACATCTCACCAACGAGCCAGGAAAGAAGGATTAACGAAACAGTTAATGAGGCTGCTAATGAGGATTTAATTAGCGCCCCACCTACCGACGATGGAGGAAATACCCAGACGGAAAGAAAACGCTTAAGGAGACTTAAAAGTTTATCTACAAATAGGACGATTAGGGACTATTTACGCATGGTTGGAGTTGTATCTGATGACGCGATTTGTGTCTGTTGGCTTCCTGTACACTTCCAGCTCTAATTGTTTCTCCCTCCTCTTTAGCAATAGATCCAAAAACGGTAGCTGACCATTTGTCTCTGTTTCAAAAGAGAAATCAATATTTCCATGCAAACCATTGATGATTAACACGGTATTTTCTACTTCTTCTCTTTTTACAACCGCGCAGATGTCGTCCACATATCTCCTCCAAAATTTCGGCATGAGGCCCTTTTCTTCTAGATCCGCTTCTAGCTTAGCCATAAAAATCTCGCTAATAAACGGTGACAGTGGGTTGCCCATCGGAGCTCCTTTCAGCTGCTTGTAATACCCTTCCCTGAATGTAAAATAATTTTCTTCCATACACAATTTCGTTAGCTTGATGTACTGTTTGACCTTCGTCTTCCAAAGTGCATCCTTTTGTTGCTGAAGCAACCAGGTCTCTAATATAAGAATTGCTTCCTTTATAGGTATGCTCGGAAAAAGAGCTTTAACGTCGAAGGATATCAGAATTTCATCCTCTTCTAAATCTCCTATCGATTGAAGATGCTCACAAAATTCTTTCGAGTTTTTGACCGAATATGACCTAAACTTATGCTCCATGCTCTGGAATTCCTTGACCAACCATTTTGCAATCCGATGCGTTGGTGATTTTTCCGCTGAAATTATCTCCCTCATTTCTTTTCCTGGTTTATGAATTTTGGGAAGGCCCCTTATCCGTGGCAGCGCTGGATTTGAGACTTTCAAATAGTTGTTGGATAACACCTGTTTGCATTCCTTCAAAACTTTATCGACCTGCTTAATAAGTGGTTGTAGTGGATCGTTCCTCAGTTTTCTATACGGCCCATTATCTATTTTTGTCCTCATTCTTTCATCGTAATCCTCCTTATCGAGTATAACTACTGCGTTTCCTTTGTCTGCCTTGATATAGTATACCGGTTTACTTTTTAACTCTTTGGCCATTTCCTTTTCTTGGTGGATACGTTTTCCGCTGTGACTGTTGTTTTTCCTGATAGCATCTGTTGCTGCCAGGCGTATGCGTTCTTTCCCCTCCCCTGAAACTGGACCATCCAATGTGTATGAGTTGATGCCTGCCTCTAAATCCACGATTAGCTGAGGTATATTCGCTTTGTTCCGAATGGCGAATTTTAACCCATTGTTTAAAAAATCAGTTTGTGCTGCCGTGAAGGTCTGTGATGATTGGTTTACCACCAACTTGCCGGTCTCCTGGGTGCTGCTTCTTTCTTGTGTACCCGGCCCTACCGTTATCGTCCGAGGGATTAAAGAAGGAGGTGGTTTACCACCAACTTGCCGGTCTCCTGGGTGCTGCTTCTTTCTTGTGTACCCTTGACCCTACCGTTATCGTCCGAGGGATTAAAGAAGGAAACGTCCCACATTTTGAAAGTAGCTGAGAGCAATGGATACCCCACCAAACGGATAACAGGACTGATTGGAAAACAGATGAGGAACCTGGCACTTAAAGGTTTGACAAACCTGAAGGAGGACAAGCCCCCACTGAGAAGGGTCGTGTTAGAATATAATCGGATTTCGTTGGGTTTGAAGCCCAAATTAAAGAAATGGGGCGTAGAGGTTGTATTCCAAAACAGAAGCAACCAGCTGAAGACTCTACTTGGGTCAACAAAGGACCCAATAGAAATATTGGAAAAAGCAGGGATATACTCGATCCAATGCGGGGATTGTGACCTAAAATATATAGGCCAAACGAAACGAAGTGCACTTACTCGTTTCAAGGAGCATCGGAGGGAAGCAGAAACAGCAAGGAGGAAAAACATTAAGGAGTTCAAATCTAAAGTAGCGGAGCATATGGTTAGAGCAGACCACAACATCTCGGTGGAAAACCTCTCACTGATAAGCAACGTGGGAGATAGTAGAAAGCTAGATGTAGCGGAAAGTTTGGAGATATTCAAGGCTCCACGGGAGTGTCTCCTTAACAGGGATTTGGGAAACGGATATTCCCCACTGTTCAAATTGATTAGAAGAAGTACCGCAAGGGCAACCGGAGATCATAATAACACGATAATTAACATCTCACCAACGAGCCAGGAAAGAAGGATTAACGAAACAGTTAATGAGGCTGCTAATGAGGATTTAATTAGCGCCCCACCTACCGACGATGGAGGAAATACCCAGACGGAAAGAAAACGCTTAAGGAGACTTAAAAGTTTATCTACAAATAGGACGATTAGGGACTATTTTCCTCAGTCGAAGAAACATCGCTGAAGAAGGCTATAAGTGATAGCCGAAATACTAGTATACGGATTTTTGAAAAATAAATTGGTAGAAATAAAGGAAACGAGTTCGACTTTTCATTTTATTGTATAATTTCTACCTAAACGCTCGCCAAACAAATTTTTGTTTGATTATATTTGTTCAAATAATGGCAACCAAGCCAAGGTCAGAGCCAAATAAATTCATTACACTGAGGAAATCAATTGCAGCACTTAGTAAGGACATCGGATTTTTAAGCAGGTGCAGAGACGCCGGGGTCACTCCGAAAAGTCACCAAATCAGAATCAAATCACCGATGGCATCCAACAACATCAGAACGTGGGAAAGAGGACTCATAACACAGAGCATTTCAAAGCTGCGATCCAAATTAAATCAAAAAACTCTGGAAGCATACAGCTTGCATTTGAAATTAGCTCAAAAGTACTCAGGGGAGTTTCCTTTATTTTTAACTAAAGTTAAAAGAGCGGAGGAAATTGAAGGCGAAAGGAAAAGGGAGCACCTCGAGAAGAAGTTCAAATCTCTGGAAGGGAGTAAACGGAGGCCGGGTACACAAGAAAGAAGCAGCACCCAGGAGACCGGCAAGTTGGTGGTAAACCAATCATCACAGACCTTCACGGCAGCACAAACTGATTTTTTAAACAATGGGTTAAAATTCGCCATTCGGAACAAAGCGAATATACCTCAGCTAATCGTGGATTTAGAGGCAGGCATCAACTCATACACATTGGATGGTCCAGTTTCAGGGGAGGGGAAAGAACGCATACGCCTGGCAGCAACAGATGCTATCAGGAAAAACAACAGTCACAGCGGAAAACGTATCCACCAAGAAAAGGAAATGGCCAAAGAGTTAAAAAGTAAACCGGTATACTATATCAAGGCAGACAAAGGAAACGCAGTAGTTATACTCGATAAGGAGGATTACGATGAAAGAATGAGGACAAAAATAGATAATGGGCCGTATAGAAAACTGAGGAACGATCCACTACAACCACTTATTAAGCAGGTCGATAAAGTTTTGAAGGAATGCAAACAGGTGTTATCCAACAACTATTTGAAAGTCTCAAATCCAGCGCTGCCACGGATAAGGGGCCTTCCCAAAATTCATAAACCAGGAAAAGAAATGAGGGAGATAATTTCAGCGGAAAAATCACCAACGCATCGGATTGCAAAATGGTTGGTCAAGGAATTCCAGAGCATGGAGCATAAGTTTAGGTCATATTCGGTCAAAAACTCGAAAGAATTTTGTGAGCATCTTCAATCGATAGGAGATTTAGAAGAGGATGAAATTCTGATATCCTTCGACGTTAAAGCTCTTTTTCCGAGCATACCTATAAAGGAAGCAATTCTTATATTAGAGACCTGGTTGCTTCAGCAACAAAAGGATGCACTTTGGAAGACGAAGGTCAAACAGTACATCAAGCTAACGAAATTGTGTATGGAAGAAAATTATTTTACATTCAGGGAAGGGTATTACAAGCAGCTGAAAGGAGCTCCGATGGGCAACCCACTGTCACCGTTTATTAGCGAGATTTTTATGGCTAAGCTAGAAGCGGATCTAGAAGAAAAGGGCCTCATGCCGAAATTTTGGAGGAGATATGTGGACGACATCTGCGCGGTTGTAAAAAGAGAAGAAGTAGAAAATACCGTGTTAATCATCAATGGTTTGCATGGAAATATTGATTTCTCTGTTGAAACAGAGACAAATGGTCAGCTACCGTTTTTGGATCTATTGCTAAAGAGGAGGGAGAAACAATTAGAGCTGGAAGTGTACAGGAAGCCAACAGACACAAATCGCGTCATCAGATACAACTCCAACCATGCGTACCAGCACAAGATGGCTGCATTCAACCACATGATCCATCGTATGTTGACCCTACCGTTATCGTCCGAGGGATTAAAGAAGGAAACGTCCCACATTTTGAAAGTAGCTGAGAGCAATGGATACCCCACCAAACGGATAACAGGACTGATTCGAAAACAGATGAGGAACCTGGCACTTAAAGGTTTGACAAACCTGAAGGAGGACAAGCCCCCACTGAGAAGGGTCGTGTTAGAATATAATCGGATTTCGTTGGGTTTGAAGCCCAAATTAAAGAAATGGGGCGTAGAGGTTGTATTCCAAAACAGAAGCAACCAGCTGAAGACTCTACTTGGGTCAACAAAGGACCCAATAGAAAGATTGGAAAAAGCAGGGATATACTCGATCCAATGCGGGGATTGTGACCTAAAATATATAGGCCAAACGAAACGAAGTGCACTTACTCGTTTCAAGGAGCATCGGAGGGAAGCAGAAACAGCAAGGAGGAAAAACATTAAGGAGTTCAAATCTAAAGTAGCGGAGCATATGGTTAGAGCAGACCACAACATCTCGGTGGAAAACCTCTCACTGATAAGCAACGTGGGAGATAGTAGAAAGCTAGATGTAGCGGAAAGTTTGGAGATATTCAAGGCTCCACGGGAGTGTCTCCTTAACAGGGATTTGGGAAACGGATATTCCCCACTGTTCAAATTGATTAGAAGAAGTACCGCAAGGGCAACCGGAGATCATAATAACACGATAATTAACATCTCACCAACGAGCCAGGAAAGAAGGATTAACGAAACAGTTAATGAGGCTGCTAATGAGGATTTAATTAGCGCCCCACCTACCGACGATGGAGGAAATACCCAGACGGAAAGAAAACGCTTAAGGAGACTTAAAAGTTTATCTACAAATAGGACGATTAGGGACTATTTTCCTCAGTCGAAGAAACATCGCTGAAGAAGGCTATAAGTGATAGCCGAAATACTAGTATACGGATTTTTGAAAAATAAATTGGTAGAAATAAAGGAAACGAGTTCGACTTTTCATTTTATTTAATTATTTTGAGTTTGTCAAGAAGACCTGAGTTTTACCATTAGCGGTTTCAGATACAAGTCTTTGTCACAGATTATTCAGTATGGTGAATTTTGGAGAGTTTGTTTAAGTGGGGTGGGCAAAGCTATATATGAAATGGTGAGCTTGGATCATAAATATATATTGACTGGCATGGATATAAGCAAATGAAACAAAATTGTACTCAGCAATTTTTTAACAAGAGCTATGATTTCAAATTAAATAGATTGATCTTGCAATAGTAACTTTATTAAATGCAAAATACAACACGTTTACATGTGATTAGTCACAAATTTGAATGCCTTGCAGCACTTTCTACATCCGTTGTATCCTCCGTTTTGTGCGGATAACAATCTCTGTTTTAGAGACTGCCAGTAAGAGGCCGTACTCAGCCATCCATCGATCCACCCTCCTCGTGACTTGGTTAAATCTGAGTTGAGTGAAATCGGCAGCTCTGGAAGCGATTACCGTCGCGACGTCAGCATCATAAACTACCAGAAACACATCCGCAGGCATTTCCAAGCGCAGCTGATGAAGATAGAGCAGATCGTGATGTTCCAGAGGTCAGGTCCTTAGATCGACCTTTGTTTCACTATTGAGGTAACATACCTCCTTCTGACACCTTCGTCGGTGGCGTATAGCAGCCATCGATCCCTGAGGCAGTTCCGCATCATGGTTAGCAAGTAGTCAGTGATACGATACTTCTGCTTAAGGGCCCGGAGGATGTCCGTACATCTCGCTGAGTTGACAGCGTTTTGAGCAGCAGAATGACCAGTTTGGCTTGAGGAGATGCCTCTGCCGCTCTTGTTATAGCCACAACAACCTCTGAGATGGCATCAATTGTTGAATACTCTTTCAGGAAGCTGTGTCGCTTGCAAGAAAGATTGCCAGCAGATCTCACTGTTGATAGTGAGATCTGCCTGCATACATACACTCTAAAAAGTGGGTCTATAATTAATACTTTGATAATAGGAAATATATTCATTTTTTCGTTTAAAATATCGAATCACAAACTTTTTTACACATTCGATGTGCATTTTTTTACTTTTACGTCATTCAGCTGAATAATACAATGCTTTTTGTAAATTGAAGCAAAAACAGTGTAAATTTACTAGTTTGCTATTCAAAGCCATAAAATTACATCATTTTTTAGGGTAAAATTACACGATTTGTCGTAAAAAAAATATTCTTTTTACGCACTTTTGTAAATTTACATCTTTAATAGTAGGAAACCAGTTTCCTACTATTATAAAGGTAAACTTAAACCAAAATTTTTTTGAGTGAATTGAAGCAAAAAGAGTGTAAATTTAATAGTTTGCTATTCACCTTTGCGCCAAAGCCATAAAATTGCATCATTTTTTAGGGTAAAATTACACGATTTGTCGTAAAAAAAATCTTCTTTTTACGGCTTTTTGTAAATTTACATCTTTAATAGTAGGAAACCAGTTTCCTACTATTCTAAGGGTAAAATTCAACCAAATTTTTTTTGAGTGTATATATGCCGCGATCGAGGAGATTGTCGAAGCGCACCCCTTTTTCAGAATAAAGGTAAGCTAGTAGATGAATGTTTCTGTCTGAGCAAGTCCACCATAAACACAGGTCTCCAAAAACTTGCAATTACCCTCAAAAAGGCTTCTGTTGAAGTGGATCGTATGAATTCAGCGGAGTCTATTAAGAAACGTAAAAGCTTTGCATTGAATTTCAGTTCCTGGGCGCCCGACAATCGTGATCGTTTTATTTTTATCAATGAGTCTGGATTCAACCTGCATTTATGTCAGAGTAGGGCTTGCTCGACAAAAAGAACAAGGGCAGTTGCCACTATTCCAACAGTTCACGGAAGAAACACCAACCTTGTGCACTGAGAAAACACATGGCGCCAGACGCCATAATTTATAGACTTCTGGTGCCATGTACATAGTCGATTTAGGGATTGTGATAAAATATAGCGCCACACGCCATAATACATGGCGAAAAGTACATAGACCTACACGCCATGTACTATAGTCCTCCACGCCATGTACATGGCGTGACGCACTATAATACATGGCGTGGAGAGCTATAGCACATGGCGTGGAGGACTATACTGTATGGCATGGAGGACTATACTATATGGCGCGGAGGACTATAGTACATGGCGTGGAGGGCTATAAGCATAGCGTCTGCTCCTATGTACTATGGCATGTGGCGCTATATTTTATAACAAATCGACCGAAATCGACTATGTACATGGCGCCAGAAGTCTATAAATTATGGCGTCTGGCGTTATGTGTTTTTTCAGTGCATCTGAAGATGATCCAGTTCGCATCCAACAAAAGGCCATGAGCCTTCTCAGTTCTGAGCACCTGGAGGTAGAGCAGTTGATGTTAGGTAATGGAATTCTATTGACGAAATTCCCGAGGGATAAATGGCATCAAAGCCCATTCCCTCTCTTATACTCAAGAAGCTTGCTGTCATTTATACATTCCCTCACACAGTATGGCTGCGAGTTATAATTGTAGTGCCTTGAACCATATTACATGGCTCATGGCACTATGTAATATGGCGTGTAGGGCCATAATTTCTGCGCCATGTAATTATGGCGCTGGGAGCCATATTGCATGGCACAGAGTACTATGTACATGGCGTATGGGACCATAAATAATGCGCTATGTTACATGGCTCTGGGCGCTTTGTGGATTTTTTTCAATGTGCTAGCATTGAACAGCCAAGGTGCTGTCCATTCCAAAATTGTAGCTCCTGTAGGTCGAGCAGTGTCGACCATAACTTCCGCCGATGCTACAAATTATGTTTTGGATATTTTTGTAAAACTTCCGGCAGCGACCGCTGGGCTGCCCCTACATTAATAGTTTGGATATAATTATTAGTATTAGCATTTAGTACTAATGTATTTGTTTATGTAATTGAAGTATTCAATTGTATATTATATTGTTATTGCAAATCAAAATACAGATTTTTTCATTTGTGAGAAAGTTTTTTTCATCTAGGAATAGGTTTCTATAGGAAAAGGATTTTTTCATCTAGGATTGGGTTTTTTTCAGTTGAGGAAAGAATTTTTTCAGCTGGGAAATGCTATATAACATTGTATTAGCAAATGTATTTTATATAAATAGTATTAAAAATATGTGTGCCTTACCGAGGAAAAAATCATCGCATGTTTTGACTCTTAGGCCACCTGGCCCCCGCCAGATTTTAAATCACGGTACGCCTATCCAAACAAGTAGTATGTGGATAACAAAAGATAACTATCTACCAGCTTATGTGCCATTCGATTGCTAAGCAATCACTCAATAATAGTCTTTCATCGCAAATAATTTAGTAAATAATCTTGGATATTTAAGACAAAAACGATAATAATAGTTGCTACAAAAAAAATTTTAGCAAATTTCTTTTATGCTTTTTTTACGAAATAACACCATACTTTTGCCGAAGATTTCAATAATACTCAATATCTTGAAATGTTAACTTTCGTTTAATAAGATTTCTATTAATCTCTATTCAATTTTTTTATCAAATCACATGCAACATTTGACATACCTTTGTCAATTTCATAATGATTTCCTTCAAAATTGAAAAAACCTGTCTGCTCGTTTTGTACTCTGAAATCACAAAGAAAACACAAACCGATGTTGTTCTTCCAATGATCCGAATTCGCTTTACTTTCTCTGTCCACTCAAACGCCAGACTGATTTTATTGAAACATCATAATCCCTTTCGATGACGATGAAAAGACATTTTCGAAACCATCAAATGAAAATTTCACACATTCAACTTTGTCCGCCTTTCAAAGTCGATGAATCCTGTTAAAATGATACTTTTTATAGTTATTCAGAAAATTTTCGCAGTATCGTTGAAAATTTGATATGAATGGCTGGTCATTTTCTTGTCGCATTCAAATCGGCATGAAAGGACGGATTATGAGGATTAAATTTTCAAGGGTGAATGAAATGGAGCAGTATCAAAAAGGACAATTATCAACACATCAGAATGTTTCTTAGTTTCGTCGTAGATGGTTCTGGTGTGTTGAGAGCAAGGATTGCTACATTGATGATAAAGGTATAGATGGCGATTTGCCGTTGTACCAGAATATTAATAATAGTGATCTCAAGTTTTTACTGTGAATTCTTCCAGCGTTGGTAGAATCCATCTGTTTCATCAATTCATGCATCTACAACTTGAAATCAAATCGAAGATTTTCACAACTTCACGAAATCTTTCGTGTTAGTGTCAGTTACGGGTAATACTATATTGAGGATGGAAACATTCCCATCACTGATTCACCTTTTCATCTCTTTAGCCCACATAGCTCACTTCAACGTCGTCGTTGTCTTTGTTTTCTTCGCCATCTTCAACGTGTTGAAAGGCTCTTTCAAGTGCTTTGGACAAAACTTGTATTAAAACGCTCAAATAATGGAGCTGAAGCAGCAGGAGGCTGACATGTCCATTGTTCGGATATTAGGCATTTGTCAAAATATTTACCTTACAAATGTCATCGTGATTTTTTTTCTTGTGTCTTTAACGCTACCGCAAATCTTGTTCTGCGGTAAGATACACATTCGAGTAAACACCTATTTAGGTTACGAAGAAGACATCAATTCTGTCGGTCTCTTCACAAATAGTCTGATTTTCTTTGGTTAGAAAGGAAGTTATGTGTTTTGTTTAGACAGAACCGCAAGCTGTGAATGGTATTGCTTTAGCACTTACGCCCGAGCCTGCACTCCTTTTGTCAGATCATTGCATTTTTTCTTGACGGTGTATCTAAGACAATCTTTGAGAAGGAGGAAGTATGTTCTTCTTTTCTCGGTTTGGAGCTTAATTGATATTGGATGGTTTTGTTCTAGACTCTGTGTGTAGGAAAAAACTGATTTTACGAAATGTGTATAAAGATATGTGTGAAGGGAGGAAGTTACTTAGTGTAGCTAACTGCGCGTCCCTGAAGGATTCGATATTGCAGCAACAAATTTTGAGTGTTGCAGGATATTGTATGCAATTATAAATTTATTTCGAGGTTCGAACCATATTTAAATAGATAAATAGTAAAACGTATTCTTAAGGCAATGCTTCAGTGTATATTTGACAAGTTCGATTCATCACGTAAAATATAATTCAAAATTCAACACCATTTTCAGAAGGAATGAAGAAATCCTGAAAAATATCATATATCATCTCATTATAAATTACAAAGTCTTAGCTGGCTTCACTTCAAATTGGATTGTGCAAACCGCATAAATTCACTTCAAAAACCACAGCCATAATGCATCCTTGTAATAATGTAATTGCATGGAGTTGCATAAAGGAAGAGTGAATTAATCAGTATGTAATTAACAACCAGGCGCATTGATAAAAAAATTTTCATTCATTTCATTATGAAGAACATGAAAGCTGAATGCACAACTCCTCCCACTTTCGTCAATTTCGTGGCCATATCAAGATTTTAATCACTTTCTTAGGGAGAGCGCAACGAACGAAATCACGTCAACAGTCACAAACTAAAGAAATAAAAGTAATGAAAGTCACAGCGCTGTGAAGCGTCCAACCATCTGTCTTTTACATCGCTCTAATCCGTTTGTAATCTGAAATTTTTTCCATCTCGCAATGTCAGTATCCACACCAGTAACGCTCCAAAAACCATTTCCTGATGCCTTTTCCGTTGAAAAGCCCTCCAAGGTCTGCAATTTGCATACATTTGCGCATATTAAAAACGTAATTATACGATTCGTACTCTGCCGTCTCTGCATATGAGCTCAGGCAAGTTGAAGGTTTGAGTGAATATTCACGCCGAGGCATACGGATTCATGTGACTATACAATACTGCATATCTTCATGTGTGAAGATAATTTTCAGCTTGCACAAATTAAAGCATAATTAAAATTTTGCATATGCCCACTTCATCATCAGCATGAACGCCATCATCACTGAATGTGGCTGCATCGCTCCAGCCATCCATACATCGTTCTGGAAAGGCGTTGAGCCGTTTCTGTTTTTTCACTGATGGCGACGGCGGTTTCTTATTCTTTAGTTTTGTGGGTGGACGCGCAAATAGTCGAGTTTCACTCATTTTCAATCGAATGGAAACTCAGAAAAATTTACTGACTTTCATGCTAAATGTGCACGAATGTGCTGCCCTACTAACCCTAAAGGTTCTATCTATATTTTTGTAATTTTTAAGCTAACACCGGATTCACAAACTAGATACTCTATTACATCATTCGGCAAAATCTGAAAATCCTACCTTTTGTGGAAGTATGTTAAAATCAATATTGAAAAACGCACTCTTCATATGTATATCTCCAGTACAAATCAAAACACAAATCATTGAATATCTGGAAAGCGATGAAATGTAGATAAAACCTTTATGCTGAGTAGGGCAGTGTGGATTTAACGCTTTTCACGTAAAATGATGAAGATTGATAACAAAACGTTTAATTATAGGTTGAAAAATGATTTCAAAGTGAAATATAAAAGCGTTCTTAGCGTGCATAATTTAAATATTGACAAATGGTCATCTTACATCAGATTCGTCTACACAATCACACATGAATTTACCACTCACTTTGAAATGCATCCAGCTTGATAAATTTTGCGGGATGCACTTTTCTCACTGATAACTATCATGCCTAAATCGCCAAATCGTAAAAATCTTTCATATTCTCATGTACTTACTTATGTATGCAATTTGCTCACACTTTGTAAATGGGATTCAAAATTAAAAGTATGCTGGAAGTGGGTAGAAATATTTTAAATGTCGAGTCCGGGATAATTACATCTAAACCCATTTGTGTATCTTTCGTGGTGAAATCCAGTTTCAATGAGGTTTTAGGGAAATGCATTCATAAATTGCGGAAAGATTAAAACTATTGAGAGTGAAATACATACGCAAATACTCTTCTGCTCTTAAGTGAAAATAAAAGAGCTTTTGCTAAATGGAAATGTTTCCAGTTTTCTTAATTTGCTTTTCTATTTTCCTACGTAGGTGGTAATACAAGATAAAATTATATACTATGCAACACCTATTGCTCTCATTATGGTAGAAGTAAAAATTAAAGAATTCGATACCCTAAGGCAAGCGATTGGAATTGGTCTGGGGTCTTTTTTGCCGGGTAGAATTTTAAAACACTCGAAAACGTTGTGTCTGCACCGAAATCAGGTAGTTAGTCTATAAAAGACCCAATGGCATTTCGTGGCAAGACGTGAAGAAAGCGCCACTTGGTTTAAAAAATGCGTTTACACAGATTCTTTCATTTGTGACCAATTTCAGGACCATAGCCTCAGCCGTTCCTTGAAAATCGCTAGTGAAATTGGGTATTTTTACTCGTAGCGTTTGGTGAGAAAGCGTGGAGGTAGCGAGTGTTGCTTGGTATCAAACATGTGCCTCCGCTAAATATTTCATTTGCGACAAATTTGAGGATCCCAGCCTAAGTCAATCCTGTTAAAATTGCTTGGGAATTTTAAAAATAATTTTCATATAACTCAGCCCACATTGGGCGCATTTTCTAATTATAGTATAGGCTAAGCCACCGATGCATGTTAAGGGTGTGCCTTTGCTAGCTCTTAAATTTGCGACTGCTTTCACGATCGCAGCCTAGGCGGTGCCTGTGAAAATCCTGTTTTTTTGGGAGTGGTGTTTCAGGCAAGGGGTGAAGGTGGCGTTGTGCCGATGGATGTCAAGGATGTACCTCTGCTAGCTCTCTAATTTGCGACCAAAGCTAGAATCTCAGCCTAAGCCAGTCCTGAATTTCATACTTTTGCTTGAGAGCTTTTAGGACCATTTTTGTGGCGGGAATCGATTCGAAAATGCCGTGTCGGCACCGAAATGTGGTAGTTAGTGTATGGTGAAAAAACCAATGGCGTTTCGTGGCAAGGGTGGTGGTAGCGTTGTGCCAATTGGTCTACACTGGCTCTTTCATTTGCGGCCGTTTGCAGTATCCTAGCCTCAGCCGTTCCCGTCCAAATCGCTCGGGAAAATGGGAATTTTCGCTAGTGCCGTTTGGTAGAAAGGCGTAGCGGTAGCGGATGCTGTTAAGTGCCAAGCTCCTTCATTTGCAACATCCTTCAGGATTCTAGCCTCAGCCAATCCTGAGAAAATTGCTTTTGATACTTCATACTTCTGTTTTGCTATGATTTACGGGTGCCTAGTCATCTGGTAGAATTTTTTGACGCATTTTCTTCAATGCGACTCGAAAATCCAAAGATTCAAAACTTACGCATACGTATTCATCAAAAACAGTACTAGCAATTTGGAGAAATAGAGAGAAACATAGGTACTGTTTTCAAAGAATGCTGGAAATTTAGTTTTGCATAAACGGATCTATAGAAAAATCTTGATATTAGAACATTTAAAAACGAATTTTCTTTAATAAAACTTTATTCCAAAAACATAATATAAATAAAAAATTAAATCTTAATAATCCACTTTAAAAATCTTATCGACACAATAACATTTAACATTAGAACTTACAACAGGACGATAATCCGAATCAGAGGTAATTAGATTCTTGTCTATCTATAGCGTATAATGATCCACATATCTTGTTTCATCCTACACAATTAGGTGATATAAATGATCTGAAAAGCGATAAATCCATTTGAATATTATTCATGAGTAACTCGTGATAATTGTATTAAATGATGGTTAGTGATGCTACATATGTATAAATTTATATATATATATATATATATATATATATATATATATATATATATATATATTTATGTAAATCGACCAATTTTCAGATAATTTTGGCACTGACCTCCTTGAAATTTGAAAATATTTTCATAACCAAAAGAGGTGGTGAGCTAATTAACGAAAATGAAATATTTTTGAAAAATATGGTATGTTTGCAGAAATTTGGTCTTTTGAAGTTTTTGAGAAACGTCGGTTCGTGCTGCATTCAAGAAAATTGTATAAAATCTTCTGCTTAACGTATAGCCCTCAAATATGGCTTGTTGGAAAGGATAAGGTTTAGGTATCTTAACCCTAGAATGGTACCGATGAGTAAATTTTACTCACATAGGGTATACATTTCGTCGCGCACCAGCCAGTTGGCCACTCCGACTGTCATGACGCTAGAAGCTATATAATCTTTTTATGTTTAATGATAAAATAAAAAATGTACATAATGCTATTGTTGCCATATTTTTAGTAAAAACATGTACCTAAAATTATCCAAAAATTTACCGTACCATTCCAGGGTTAAATAAATAGAAACATCCTGGCCAAAAAGGATAAAAAGATTCATTGCAGTGTCCTCTATCCTAGAATATTTCATAATGCGAACCTTCGATTTTCTAAAATTTATCGAGCTATAAATTAACCTGGTCCAAATTATTCAAATAACGGGTTGAAATGTTTACTTCTGTTTTTTACACAGGAAAAGAAATTGTTTTTCGAATTTAATTTCAAAATCAAAAATAACAATTAATTTTTTATACTATTCAGTATGTTTAATGCTTGTTAGATGTTTTTTTCAATCTCAGAATCGGCTTCCAAAAAAAACCTTTCATCAATTTCGTCAATTGTTCACAAGCCATATAACTCGGCTACTAAACTTCATAGAAAAAAATGATTGTGTATCCACGTTCATATCCTCTAGAAGTACCATTATGAACAATATGAACTAAATCCAGAACCTCGACTTTTTTTTCGTTGTCAGCTTCAGGTAAAGTGCCACAAATATTCATGCTTTATACTCGTTTTTGTTTTTGTAGTGTATACAGCTTTTTGATAAATTAGTTTTAATTTATAAATTGATATCTAGTTTGAATTATTGGTTAAGGGACTCTGAGAATGAAATTAATAATCAAAAATATTTAAGTAAATAAATGTTTCCATTTATACTAAGACTCGACTTGACATTTCCACTACTTGGTAGCTACCACTACTCTTCTCGGTAGCCAATACTACTCCTTTCGCCCACGAACACTCCGCTACTCCTCGCCCACGGGCATTCTATTACTCCTTCCCTCTGTAGTAAGTAAATCCAAAGATTCCGTGTTGACTTTTTCTTCATAAAAACAAAGATATATATATAAATATATATTTATATATATATATATATATATATATATATATATATATATATATATATATATATATATATATATATATATATATATACAAATATATATATATATATATAAATAAATATATATACAGATATATATATAGATATATATATATATATATATATATATATATATATATATATATATATATATATATATGTATATATATATATATATATATATATATATATATATATATATATATATACATAGTCTAGCCATAAATATTGTTACAAGGTTTGGCAACCCTGCAGAAAGGAACCGTTATATTGCATTTCTTAGAAATTGAGCTAATCGCTATAGTACGCTTGTGCTTGATGCATTTGTCATCATTTGAGTTTAATTTTAAGTGAAGTGAACATGGATTGAGGCGACAAAGAAAATAGAATTGTTGTGATTGCACTTCATAAAGTAGGAATGCAACCAAGTGGTATTTTTAAGACTCTGCATACCCTTGGTATAAGCCGAATGTTTGTATATTGGGCTATCGAAAGATTTAATGATACGTCTGGAGTAAGTGACCGTGAAAGAAGTGGCCGTCCGCGAACTACTCGAACACCTCAAGCGGTTAAAGCCGTGCGCGAGAGAATTCGCCGTAATCCTCTTCGGAAACAAAAAATTTTATCGCGTGAGATCAAAATACCCCAAAGAACAATTTCACGTATCATCAAAAGTGACTTGGGTTTGGGTGCTTATCGTAGATCTACCGGGCATTTACTAACAGATTCGTTAAAAAAAAATAGAGTTGAAAAATCAAAATGATTACTTTGCCGGTACGCAAACCAAGAACACCGTAAAATTTTGTTTACGGACGAAAAAAATTTTACTATCGAAGAAACATTTAATAAACAAAACGATATGGTTTATGCTCGCAGTGCCAGAGAAGCTTCTCAAGTTGCCCAAAAGGTTCAAAGAGGTCATCATCCAGCCTCAGTAATGGTTTAGTGGGGTGTTAGCTACAACGGGGTGACAAAGTTGCATTTTTGTGAGAAGGGCGTCAAAACGTCTGCCAAAATTTATCAAGAAAGTGTTCTTGAAAGTGTAGTCAAACCTCTCAACACGTCATTATTCAAAAATCAGCCTTGGATTTTCCAGCAAGATTCTGCACCAGGTCATAAGGCGAAGTCAACCCAAAAATGGCTTGAAGAAAATGTTCCAGATTTTATTAAAGCTGAAGATTGGCCTTCCTCTAGCCCAGACCTGAATCCGCTGGATTACGAATTATGGTCTGTCTTAGAGCAAATGACGTGCTCTAAAAGACATTCTAATATCGAATCCATAAAGAAGTTTCTTACACATACAGTCGCCAACTTTCCGATTAAAGTCGTGCGTGCTTGCATAGATAAGTGGCCAGCTGGATTAAAGGCTTGTGTAAAGGCAAAAGGCAATCAATTCGAATAACTTGTTGCAATTTCCGTTGTTGACAATGCATTTAATAAATAAACAATGATTTCTTAACATATACCACCTCTTTTATTGAACAGTGCTTCAAAAAGTTTGTAACAGTATTTATGGCTAGACTGGGTATATATATATATATATATATATATATATATATATATATATATATATATATATGTATAGATATATATATATATATATATATATATATATATATATATATATATATATATATATATATATATATATAGACATATACACTGGGCAAAAAAAGTCCGTGAACACCAATCGAAGCTGACGGCTGTTACTGCAAATTCAGCTGCATTCATTTATGGATTTGGATGGGTTTTTTTACTTTGTTTGGTACAAAAGGTCATTAGGATTTTCCATTTAAGCATCCTTCAAATGACTTTGAGTATATGCGCATCACTAGCCTAGGCAAAAAGAGCAGTTTGAGCAAATCGAAGAGTCAGTTAAACCGAAGCGATGTAGGTACTATTGGTTTGCGCCATGTCCAGTTAGAAACTGAGTTAGATCGTATGTTACTTCTTCATGTGGGCGATTGATCCATTTTTAATATCGGGGATGAGCTTATATGTCCATCTGCCAGCTGAAATTTGTTCCATCTTCTTTTTTCTCATGCCTTCTCTGATATTTGTCGCTCCATCTTTTGTGTCGGCATTATTATTTCTGTAGAGTCTCTGCACTTCGGCTGCGAGAAGTTCAATTAGCATCATACCTGCTATCACATACGCCGCTACTCCTGAAATAATTTTATATCCCCGAACAACCCTGAAACTGAACACATCTTCCTCTTGTTTTGTTTTACACACGGTAAAAATTCTGAGTTAGAATTTTCAACAATATGGGTTGGTATATAGGTCCATCAAAATAAGGTTGGGGTTTTCACCAATAAAGTATAAAAAATTGTTATGCATAAAATTGAACTAAAATGATGATATTTCGCCCTGTTTTGTTGAAGTATTATTTGCCTTTTCGAACGGATCGGGTTGAAATTTCGACGGAATTCAACTCAATTTTTAATTGAGTTCGAGCCCTAGAATCATTGAACGCCCTGGAATCACTGAAAGCACTAATTTACTTGAAATACCGAACTAACATGATGCGCTTCGTGAATACGCAAAACTATTTGGATGGTTACATATAGACCACTTGAGTAAACAAACTGAAAAATATAACGCATTTAACGAACGATATTCAGTTTACTTTGGTGTATATATAAAATACCGTTGTTTCGGATAAATTCCTAGATTCTCCTATGAATCCGGAAAAAATTCTCTTTGCTGGTTGGTTTAGTCAGAATTTTAACTCAAAAAATTACAAATGTCATATACTTAGAGCGTTAGTGTTTGATTTTGGCTGACTTTCTACAATATTTGGGATAAAAATGTCTGCATATTAGCTTTTCAACTTCACCAAGTAAAATTTTTCAACAAATTAGCATAAAATACTTACATAATTATGAAGTAAACCAAGAAATAGTTGACAAATTTGAACTTTTGAGCTCAATTTTTTTACCGTGCAGCTAACTGATGTGCCCACACTGGCTCTGTATACATCAGAATTCAATTTATAGCTCTGGAGAGTAGGATTTTGCGATTTTGACTTGGTCCTTATTAGCGCTGCACTAACGTTTAACGCATTACTGCAGACATCCACATGAGCTTTAAATTTGAGCTTACCATCAACAATCACCACTCCTAGATACTTAATATCAGACTAGGATCTAAAATTTTGATCACGCACTGTGACTTCAAATGATTCAGTTTTACGGCGGCTGCTAATCAATACTGCCTCCGTCTTAGGGTACGGACAAGACGGAGCGACGAGAGCGTCGAGTCCAGCATAGTGTCGAGTCAAGCATGGAACAGCTCATTGAATTGTGTTCACGTAGACGCGACGAGACGCAAAATTGTAAACGAAATTTTACAGTTGCAGTCGAAATAATGAGTTCTTCAGTGTCGGATGAAGAGTTTTTCTCACCGCAATACACCAAATTGAAATCAATACACTGCTGATATATATAAATCAATAGATTTTCCTAATCACTGGTAGAAATCTAATTGACTGTGTGCAATTCCGCACCTTTCATTCATAAAAAATGTACCCAAAATTTCGAACTACCAACGAAAAACCCATTAACGCAATTCGTCTACTTACTGTATGCCATCAAAACACATTTTGCAACAACACCATACATTACCGCTGCGAGCAGTCGAGCAACGAAATCGGTTCGAATCGATGTCGTCGCTACTATCAAATTTTCACTCTTTGGTCGCTGCTTCGACATGGCCACTTCCATTTGAATGCATAGGACTGATTTTGGCGCGTTGCTTGACTCGACGCTCGCGACGCTCTCGTCGCACCGTCTTGTCCGTACCCTTAGATGCTGCTAGTTTCAAGCCCGCTTTCTCTAGCCACTATTTCGTGATGTATTCCGCCTCGTCTGATTCGATCTCGTTTAAATTTTCAGCAGATACCAAGACTCCTCAAGGAAATAATCACTTACTGAAAATTCTATGTGTTGATCCAAAAGAAAGTTTCGACGCACCTAAAAAAACAGGATTCTGCTGAATTCGAACTTTGTTATAAACAAGTTAGAATAAACGTATAAAGTGGCTGCAACATTCCGGCGCTCCGATTTCTCTCGGAACAAAAAGCAGCATCCACATTAAATCTGGGTTTGAAGTCATGCTGAATTTCCCATTCGCTGTTTTACGTTTGCATGCTGAATGATAATTATATGGGAAATAGTAAAGACTGAATTTATTCTTACAAAAGACTGAATTTATTTACTATCGATGCTCCGTATACAGAGAATGCCACTTAGCAGGATAATGCCGATTAAAGTGAACGATGCGAACCAACAAATGAAACATTTGGACGAATACAGAAAATAGTCATTCTAAATCCACTGCAGAAACACAGTAAACTTGCTAAAAAAGCACGCTGACAATTTAACACATACAACACATGCATACAATGATTAGTTCCGCATCAATCATTTAGATTTGAAGCGAAAATTTTAAATCCCTTCTGCCTGATTCTTCAAAAATATAGAGATACCTGATTGTCAACCACGTCCACTTCAATTTATTTCTAATCATACAGAAACACCACTCAACCCAATGAACAAACTCTTCATGATCGAACCAGTTGTCGTTAATCTATTCATGAATGCCAGCTAGCATCCCGCATAACTAATGGTTTGGCACTCGAAAAACCCTAATCTTTTAAAATTATGGTGCTCTTTAAGTCACCAAACAACAATTGCAAGACTACGTGCCCACAAGTTTTCAAAATGGCTTCGCACCCCGATTACATATTCACTAAATTCCCCCTGCTTGCTTCTTTCATTCATATTTTCGCTTGGTTGTATTCAATTCGCTCGTGCATCTAAATACCAAAATTATTCGATTATACAACATGCACATACGTTCCAGCAACAAATTTCCAATCATTCATTCGCTCCTGGCGAAATCTAGGCCATTTCACTTTCAATATCGTTTTCTTCCAATCGAAAAAACGCCACATGTGTCCAATTTGCTTCAACGAACACGACTCCATTTAGAGAAATATTTGCCTAAACCTTACATTGTCCCTATTGCTAGATTCATAGCTAGTGCGTGCTTTGCTACACAATTCAAGGATGTGAACCCTATCCGTAAAAGCAAATTCATGCTATTACGCAATCAGATGATTACTTCATATTCAAAATGCCAATCGAGGATGAAATATGATGTTGACGAAAATATCTCTCGATGTGTCGCCGCTATGAGCAAATTTTGTCATTGTTATTAATATGAGGTGCGTTCGAAAGAGGGTAGAAACCCATCAAAATCACGACCACCAGCAGCCACATACTCAAAACGAATGCCTTGAAAGACTTCGTGTAGATAGTCTTTGCATTTGCGGAAGAATCGGCATGTACGTTACTCGACTGTGCGACAGAGGAGAATGAGCCAATGAATTGATATGGCGGTTTCAATATGGAAGAGGGACAATTATCGCTAAAAATATGGCTGCCAGGTTCGCAAAAACATCCCCGTGTGCTTAGCCATGTAAAGCTTTGAGATGAACTTGCACACGAATCGCGATTTTTTTCGCGCTCATATGCTTCGAAAGTAATTGAAAGCATTCGTGTTAATGATTTGATGAATGGGCTGGTAGGTTGAGATCTTGACTAAGGTTGTCGAATAAGGATTTGAGTGAAAATAACAAGCTTTGCGAATCGAGTGTTTGCGTTTTATGATGCATTTTGTTTCAGCGATTTCAAGATTTTTTGTATTGATATTAACATGACAACGTTAAAATTTACTTTCATATTATAGAAATAGAAATGACGATTTTCGGCCTTGTGGACTTCAAAATAAAATGTTTTGACTAAATAATGTGGAAAAGACTAATAGGCACTGAATAAGAGAGCAGTTGATCATCCTCGAAATATCGATATCTGCCAAGAAATATATCTGACCTGTTAACTGCGTATGACGAAATATTTCGTCATGCCAAGAAGTCAACAACAATGGGCATGACGGAATTTTACGTCATGAAAAATATTATTCGTAAATAGGCATGATGGAATTTTTAACCGTGAAGCAAGATCACGATATGGCACATTTGGAATTGGTTTGTATCTGTGCATGTACTGAGGCCGTCAAGTACAGGGTGTTGGTGAATCAGTGCGAAATAGTCCATAGTATGATAATGGAAAGTAGTGAAAATACAGCGATTTGTCCTAATTTTATTCTGACTGGCATTGTATTTCTTTAAAACAGCACATTACTAGACATATAAACATGATTGAAATGTAAGCAGTTTGCAAAATAGTCAGTTAATGAGCATTTAGCTATAAAGCCTATGGTGCTAAAAACAGAGCACCGGGGTACTCAAGTCAAATAGGGACTTTTAACTATCCTAGGGGGGTCCGGTAGCTCTGCTCGCTAAGGCGTCAGGCCGAAAAGCGGCGTGCTACGGGGCCTGTGGGTTTGAATACCGCCAGTGCCCTGGCTGTAAGTGTGACTGTCCATGAGGGTGGCAAATGGGCCCAAACTGATGGCCGCGTTCCCGGCAGCCCTCTTCACTAACCTAACCTAACCTTTGACTATCCTAGAAAACTGGTCAACGATTAACACAACCATGAATCATACTCATTGAATCTTTGTGTAGATAATTTGAATTACTTCGCACTGCTAAGAAAAAGCCCCCATTGTGAAACGAGTTAAGCAAAAGTTTATTCCCCAGTTAACAGGCTAAGAAATATTTGTACCTTCTAAAGGTTTCAGCTGTTAAAAAATATATTTACTAAATAATCTGTAATTGCAATGCGGCTTGAAACTAAATTGAAATGGAAATGATTTACACGACACTTAACTCACATAATAATAAAAAAAAAACCATATTGGTAATCGCAGACAAAAACTTTCAATATGTCCACCAAATCTAACCTAAATAGCATTTTCCGATTGAGTTCGCTTACTCTATCTAAAGCTGCACTCTTTGAGGAGTTTGTAACTTAAATAATAATCATTAAATAACCTTCTCATTTCCCTCAAGCATTTATTTTGTAGAAAAGAAGTCTAAACGAAATTACATCAACAGTCTAATGATAATAGAATTCAATCAATCCCTAACAATCCCCAACGTTCATTGATTTACAAAGCTGCATCATCCTACATTTACCAACATTTTCTCATTCACTCGTTGCTCAGCAGCTCCCGTCCGTTCCAATGCTTAATTCAATTTGTCTTTATTTAATCACTGTCTACAGGCATTACGAAATTGCAATTTTTTCAGTCGGTCGACTCTCGCAGCGCCGCCAAATCGTTCTGCCTTCGGCTTGCTGAGAGTGATCGGTGAAAGAAAAATAAATAAAAGAAAAACCCGAGTGGAGTTATTTAAAGATTCAAACTGTGTACTATTTCTCGCTCCTAGATTTCTTCAGTACAAACATTTCAAAAAAGATACATGCACTCAAGAGAAGGCAGAACATAGTGTGTCTGCGTTAGTCAAGAAGTTATAGATGTTGTATTCGAATTTCTTCTAGTTTTGGTGAGAAAGTGCTTGTATCTATGTTTGTACGGTGATTTTTTAAGAAAACCAGAGGATGAAACTGATTGAGAACTCTTCGACTGGCAAACCTTCTCCTCTAAAAGGAAGAATTGAAGGAAGTGCAAAAACGAAGCAAGGAAATTTCAAATGAAATTGGACAGTATGCCGAATCGAATACGAAGCTTTGATTAAGTCAACACAAATTAATATTTGAGTTGTTTGCCTTAGCAAAAAAATTGACAAAATGGCAAGAATTTTCGCAAGCTATTTAAAATTTTATAGATAGGTATAAGTTCCTGACTATTGATGATTGAGTTAATTGTAAGATACTATGAGCTTTCATCATCTGTGTACATACAAAGTCACCAAAGTCACCGTTAGAAAATAGATATATTCTAATATCTATCTAAAGCTATTAGGTTTGCTGGCGACGAAAAAAAATCATTTTATGAACAGGTCGTAGGGATCCTCAATGCCTGCCCAAGGAATGATGTAAAAAGCATCCTTGGAGATTTTAGCGCCAAAGTAAGTCCGGAGCCGGTATTCAAGTGTTACGCATGCACCCATAGTTTGAATGAGAGCACTAATGACAACGGAATTCAAATCATAGAACTGGCAGCATCCAAGAACTTGGTCGTTGCGAGTACCAGGTTCACGCATAAAGATATCCATAAGGCCACTCGGATATCATCTGATGGTGCTAATCGTAGCCAGATGGACCACATGCTGATAGATCGCCGCCACTATTCGAGCTTGATGACAGTACGAACATATCGAGGTGCCAACTTAGACTCGGACCACTATTTTGTTGGTATGTTTCTCGGAGCGGGAATAGCTTTGCATAGAAGCATTGCTTCCACGAACTAGACTCGAATCAAGACGGCTGCTTTACGCAATAAAAATACCAGCCTGAGAAAAATACCTGATCTGCGAAATAGAAAAAGCTAGATAGCGAGGTCCGCACTATGTGCGGAAATTCTACCAAGTAGTCTGAAACATGACGCAGTACACACCACGCTGCATGTACTGTTAGGACAAAAAGGGTAATCTGATCACTGATCCTGAAGACATTCTGGAGCAAGGGGAAGTACACTTTAGTGAATTGCTAAACGGTCAGCTCAACGAAGTATTGGAGGCTCAACGAAGTATTGGAGAACGCAAGAAGAAGACCTTACGCTGTCATCACCAAGCAAAGAAGAGGTACGAAGAGCCAAATACCAGCTGAGCTGATTAAATATGGAGGGCCCACATTACACCAAGCAGTTTATGAAATTATATGGCACGTATGGGAGCATGAAGAGATGCCAGAAGATTAGCGTAAAGGTATAATATGCCCCATGCATAAGAAAGGAGATTTAACCATATTCAGCAACTATAGAGCTACAATATTGTTGAGAACTTCCTATTAGATACTCTCCTCTATCCTGCAAGAACGGAGAGCCCCATACGCTAAAGCCATCATCGGACAGTATCAATGTGGCTTCATCTCAGGCAAATCAACAATTGATCAGATCTTTAATCCCAAGCAGGCGATGGAAAAATGTGTGGAATTCAACATTCCACTGTACCATCAATTTATAGACTTTAAGACCGCCTATGATAGCATAGCCAGGGTAGAACTGTATAAAGTCATGAGAGAATTCGACATCCTAAACAAACTGACACGATTGTGTAGACTGACCATGACCAATGTAACAAGCCAAGTTAAAATAGCCGGATTGCTATCCAGACCGCTCAACATCTTCAATGGGCTCCGACAAAGGGATGGTCTGCCTCCTCTTCAACCTGGCACACCAACGAAAGAGACTATTATCATACGAAGTCCTGCCAGATACTGGCTTACGCAGATGATATAAGCGCCGGACACAATGATCCATTCCATTCCAGAATAAACGTCAAAGTTGGCGGCATAGAAAACGTACGAGACTGAACACATAAGGTTGGAATGGAATGGAATGGAAAGGTCGAGTTGACCAACTTTCAACTTTTCTGGATCAGAAGAGTATTATTATTAATACTAAAAAACAATTTGTTGTGACTTTTGTTTACAGAAGGGTACAAAACTTATAAGTATTCCAAATAACTATAGAAAATTGCTATCCATTCTAAAATAATCACGCAAAACTGAAATTTTAAAACTACAAGTAAATTGTCGCACACTAAACGGAATGGAGACTATGTGCTCAGTTTGCTGGAATGGACATGAGCTGGCGAGTGCTGGATCGGAATGGAATGGAATGTGCTGGAGCATTGTGGCCCGCGCTATAGACATAACTGGAAGATCTGAACTAGCTGCACGAGAATCCTTCATCCAGATCGAGCAAACGGCACAAAAACTGGGACTGCACATAAATTAAGGAAAAACTAAGTATATGTTGGCAGCATCTGCAGGGAGAACAGCTAGAGTTGGTCAAATCTTCACAGCAGTTGAGCATGAGTTTGAAGTAGTGCCATCTTTCTCAACTACCTTGGGTAAATTGTAGCAGCCGATAACAACATGGAGGAAGAAATACTCGGGTGGCTGCTCAAATCCAGCAACGCCCACTACAATCTGTCAAGGCTCTTCAAATTCCGAAATCTCACCCGACCATCAAAGCTCCTGCTGTACAAGACCATGGTCCTGCCAGTACTCACGTATGGATCCAAGACTTGGGTGCTCAGCAGAAGGCGCTCTGACCTCTTAGTCGCGTTCGAGAGGAAAGTTTTGAGGAGAATCGTTGGCTCCATATGTGAATAAGGATGATTCTAGAGACGCTACAACCATGAGTTATACGCTATCTACCTATAAGCAGATATAATTAACTAAGATAAAGCTCGGTAGACTCCGGTGGGTAGGACACTTAGCTCGAACGAGCGAAAAGGATCCGGCTCGTAAAACCTCTTGCGACAGATTTTACGCTAGTAAAGAGTGGGAGACCTTGCCTGCGCTGGTGGGATGGCGTTGACCAAGACGCTCGGAGTGTAGTGGTGCCCCATTGATGCGGTGGATCCGGGACCGATGGAAAAAACGGTCAAAGGAGGACAGAACTGGACCCCAGCTGTAGCACCGATGATGATGATGATACTTCGAAAGTAATCATATTTCTTGGAAAATGATAATTGGAATATTGTTGTTTGTTTCAAAATAAAAATATACCTATTTTCTACAGGAAAATGGACCTGAGAATCACAATACGATCGATTTACGATTGATACACGCAAGAGGTTCATAATATTTTAGAAAAAATTTTAAACAGTATTTTTTTTATGTATTTGCTTGTTTGTTCTGCCATTATAGAACTCGGCATTGCAAGCAAACTAACACTAACACGACTATGAAGGTCGACCATGACTAAAGTAACAGGCCAAGTAAAAATAGCCGATTTGCTATCCACATCGTTCAACATGTTCTATGGGCTCCAACAAGAGATGGTCTGGCTTGCATCCTCTTCAACCTGGCACTCATCGAGAATGACTATCGTCACCAAGTCCAGCTAGACCCTAGCTTATACAGATGATATGGGCACATCATTGGAAGATCTGAACTAGCCGAACAAGAATCCTTCACTCAGATTGAGTGGGCGGCACAACTGGGGCTGCACATACATGAAGGAAAAACGAAGTATATGGCAGTAGTATCTACAGGCATGAATTTGAAATAGTGCAATCCTTCAACTACCTTAGCTCAGTTGTAACAGCCAATAACAATATAAAGGAGGAAATCAAACAAAGTCTTCTACAGTCTGTTACGGCTCTTCAAATTCCGAAATCTCACCCGAACCTCAAAGCTTCTGCTGCACAAGATCATGGTTTTGCCAGGACTCACGAATGGATCCAAGACTTGGATGCTTAGTAAAAGTAAATTTCAATAAACTCCGGTGGGCAGGGCACCTAGGTCGTATGAGCGCAGAGGATCGTACTTGGAAAACCCCTTCCGATGGATTTTACGACAGACAGCAGCGAGAAAGACCTTGTTTGCACATCGCCTCGCGATCGAAATCAGTTGAAAAATTTGTTGACTAGTGCTAGGGTGATATATATATATATATATATATATATATATATATATATATATATATATATATATATATATATATATATATATATATATATATATATATATATATCAATATTTAAGAAATATCGAGATTTGGCTCCCGATATATCGAATCAACCCGATATAATCGAATCCTCAGACATCGATTATTATAATATCGACATATTTTATCCGATACAAGAATATCGTACTGTGCTTGCAAACGAGTTGGTCAACCATTTTTCGTTATTCGTGTCGCGACGCGTGCTAACCGCTGGTCGAGTAAGAGAAGAGAACGAAAAGAAGCAAACCGTTCAAACCAGTCTGTTTGCTTTTGTATTGTTTTCAAATTAATTGGTTTAATGAATTGGATCGTTTCCACCTCGCCCAACCTCGTATATTGACAGGGGCGGATTTCACCATTTCGCCGCCCTAGGCCTCAGAAATATTTGCAGCCCTTTTCGTGAATTATACTATATGTAAAAATGCGCGATTTTTTTTTCGATTCTCTAGAATACTTCGCTGTTTTTCGTTGCACCCGAGCTCACAAAAAAGGAATATCAGAGCAGAACCGACACCGGTTCGTTCGTAAAAATTCCCTATAATTGCGCCCTTACCACACAAATAATTATTAAAATACACACACGGTAAAGAACCTAAAAGTACCTAAAAAAAAACAGTCCAAAACCGTATACACCTTTACATCGCATATAATTCCAACATCTTCGCTCATATTTTTATAAGTCCGTTTACTATTCCGTTCAAAGTTTGCTTCCGCACTTGGCTGGAGATCAACTATAAGCTCGACTATTGTAAATTAATGTTCGATATGTTATTAGTTAAGGATGAACCCGAAATATTTTGACATATGATGTTCTAGACTTCATTTAATAGAAATTTTTTTATAGAAATTAATTTTAGTAATGAAGTACAATTTAAAAAACACGTCATAAATAAAAAAATTCGCATGTAGTTGCACGCAAATATTTACCTCTGATAAGCTTTTCGTAAATTGAAGAGGTATTATTTGGGTCCTTTTTCGGATATTTTTATGTCTTTTCAGGCTCTTTTTAGGTATTTTCAGATACTTTCTAGGTACTTTTTAGGTATTTTTGAGTTTCTTTGGTCCTTTACCGTGATTGAATTTCGATATTTATTATAAGTCAAACTTTTTAATGTCCGAAAAAAATCATCAGAAGTGAATTTTTGCGTGCATTGATTTTTTTAGAGAGTTCGGTTGGCTTGAGGTGTTAGGCTTATTCAACTCAAATGTATGTAGATATACGACAGATAAAAAACTGCCGCCCAAAAAAAAATTGAAAAAAAGAAAATCGACAATTTGCCGCCCCCGAAATTTGCCGCCCTAGGCCCGGGCCTAGTGTTAAATCCGCCCCTATATATTGACAAAACTTAGGTTTATCTTATTTTTAAAGATTGTAAAGCCTTTTCGGTGATTGGGCGGTTTCGGTTTACTCAAGTAACTGAAAGTAGTTTAAATAATTAATTTGAATTAATTAATTTAAAAAAAACTTGATCTTACAATAAAGATAGTGAGCCGTGTGTACGCGAATTTTAGAAGTTACAACCAAAAGCTCGTAGAACTTAGGTAGCGGAAAAACCAAAGGGAATATCTGAATTAGTAAATCTCTCGTTTTATTCTATTTATAGGTTTAATCTTTGTATCCGCGATTCAAGGAACTTCCTTTTGAAGACCAACTGGCTTGTTCGAATGCCATACTCAAAATCAAAGAACTATGTGAATTATGTGTAGCAGCGGGATCAGACTCCCATGGCTCAGACAAAACTCAGTCCGGTTTTAGACTCTGGAGCGATCATCATCATTTAGTTCAACGAAATTGGAAAACAAATAAAACTAAAGAAAGTGTCTCGAATGAGTTATCTCTTTACTTGAAGGCTCCAGTTTGCAGTCGAAATTAAAGCCCTTTGGCAGTATAGGTTGACTGTAAAGTATAATTTCCGAAGTTATACAATATTGCATACAAGTACTTGAATATGTGCCTTCTGAAATAGTTCTGTGCCTTCTGAAATATTATTTTCGAAGGCTGCGCAGGTCTTAGCTCAACAGAGAAATCGGGTACAAGCGAAACGGGTGAACACATTTTTGGAATTGTTTTTGCGGGATGATTAAAATTGAAAAACATTTTATTTATCTTGAAAATTTTCTTTGACAAAGTGGTTTCGAAAGCATGCACTGATTCTCATCAGACACCAGCACACAGTGCATACTTGACTGGTGTGACCACTTGCAGTTGGAAATCATTAATTGTTATTTACGCTGGTTGTGACAAATTTTAACATATTTTAACATCTCCGACTTATATCCATAAAAATAGTTTATGCAAGGTTTAAGCTAAAAATATTGGGAACTTTGAAAAAATCGTTATATCATGATTGATTTGTATCCTATTTTTTTTTTACATACAATAAATATAATTGATTTGTGTTAAATTTCTTCTTTTAACTATTTACTGTTAATGAAGTCTTACCTTTCCTTATGAATTGCGCTATTTTCGACTTAGGTTTGTTGCATTAATTTTCTGCAGACAACGGTTTCGAAGCCGATATGGTCAACTCTTCCTTGTGGGTGGGGGTTAGAAAACGTTAAGTTCAGAAATGAATACTATGAGTTTAAGAATAAATACAATTTTTCACATGTTAAGATATTGCAAAACTATAGATATGACCTTATTCTTGCCCCAAAATATTTGAAATTTTCCTTTATAATATTTTATTATATCATAAAATCTATTTACTTTCTTTATTCCCCTTTAACTTATAATTTGAAATAAGCCAGTCCATCATAGAATAAATATATTTATTTTCATGAGCAAAATTTGACTGCTGCGAAGAGAAGTCAAAGCAATGATAGATGACGTGGACAAATATTTCCCTTTCTTCTCGTTGTTTCAAACCAGAGGTCAAAGCAATACTACTAGCTAATACTATTTTTTATTTATTCTATTTGAATGAATATTGCTAAGTTAAGGAATGTGGAATTTATCCCAAGGATATATTTGGCTTTTTTTTATCCAGTAGTAGTAGTAGTAAACTTCATATTTTGCCAAAATTTGTACTTTTTGAAAATTTTCCAGAAATTTCATAATTTATGTGCTCATTCTTTGGAATAATGACGAAGTTTATCTAAACGAGCATTTAAATTTTATTGTGGCAGATATTCATGAGAAAAATATGCATAGAAACAATATGAAACCCTTATATTTAGTGAGTAATACCACCTAACCAAACCAACCAAAGGCCAAACCCAATACAGAAAATAAATTACCCAATATATATTACTTTTGATTCGATTTCGATATATTGAAAAATCGATATTTACATTTCGCTATATCGCAAACTATCGATATAGAGTTTAAAAAAGTTTAAAAAATATCGATACACTGAAAGAAAAACTCTTGGTTGGTTTAACTATTTTTAATAGTATTGCAACGATTCATTCAAAATCGTTAAACGAACTACGGAAAATAGTTATTTTTACTATGCTAATATAGTTAATTTAACGATATAAAAGTAGTTGGCTCTGGTTATACAAAAAATATCACAACGTTCATGAAATTGTTTTAATTGTTTCATAACCACGAAAAATAGTTGATCAATAGAAAAATATTCATCAATTCACTCAAAACTTCAACGTTTCGAATTATCAACAGTTTTTATGGTACTTAAACTACTTTGCAATAGTTGATTTCAACAAACGTAGCAACGTCTTTGGAATTATTCTACGCAAAGTAGAATAGTTTCAACATTTGGACGTTTTTCATGCTCCGAATGAAATTTTTATTGTTTATCAACCACGCGTCATGGTGCATAAAAGTAATCAACAATTTGCTTATGGTTGTTTTAACTATAACCCTAATTGATGCAAAAACAACTTAGGAAAACTGTTGATTTTTCATACTCCTCATACTCATACTCCTATTCTATCATAGAAGTTTCATATGCTACATGGCAAAATTGTGTTCGGTTTGCTGTTCGATATAATTCATATTCATGTTATGCTGTGAAGCCTTTATATTACGTTGTATGACGCTTTTTATGCTGTTGATGCTGTAAACACAGAACAGCGGTATTGCGGCAGCGGCGCCACAGGGGGAGGCGTGAATGCCGCGAATTTGGTAAATCACAATGCAGCGACAATGTCGCTGTCACTGCAACCAAGGCATCAACCAAATTTATTGTTTTCATTCATTCATTTTATCAACAATTTTCATAGTAAGCGAACCATTCTAGAATTGTTAAATTCAACAAACATAATTCCACACTACATACTATACTTATAGTAATTTACTATTTCGTACTATGTATATTGTTGGAATACCATTGTTTGTGGTTGCTTACTTTTTTTGCCCCACGGACGTTGTTTATCAACCACGCGTCATGGTGCACAAAAGTAATCAATTATTTTGTTATGGTTGTTTTAACTATATCCCGTAGTTGACGCAAAAACAACTAAGGAAAATTGTTGATTTTACCAAGGTTTTTCTTTCAGTGTATATATTTTAAATGAACATCTCTACTAGGACCGAACTCCGATTGTAGTGCCGAGAATAATGAAACTGCAATTTTCCGAGCTCTTGAATCTAAAATGTTTTACGAAATATTTCAATTCAAATCAGTCGAAAATTTACTAAACAATCTAGCTCAAATATTTCGAGACACCTTTGATTTACTTTCCTTCCTTCAAGAACGAGCTCATAGTAATTGCAGGAACGCATATTTTTCAAGACGCCCTCGCGATCAATTATTAGGTTTTTGTTTGAGCAAAAGTTAACAAATGCTGCGATTGCCAGCTACAAAATCTTTCTCTGCATAATCGATCTACCATGAAGAAGAAGGATTTAGAATTTTTTTCACTCCCTTCGATTGAGTTTGAACGGAACTGCTGGAGTCTATTAGAGTGAAATACACTTTCTATATTCTACTAGTAGAGAAATTTGCAACAATGCCAAGACGGGTGGATTTTTCATGAAAGAGCTCTCTGTTTGGTTATACGTATAGCACACATTTTTTCCATTAAAGAACAACTTTTGAAATTCAGTATGTTTACGCAATAATTTGTGCCAATCAGGTAAAATAGACAAATAGACAAAATACATTATTTAGACAACATTTTTACTTACCGCATTGATGACAGATGACTGACTCTCAGTATGACATCATTCAGCCGTTTCAATGGAATTAGCGAAATTCCAGTCAGCTGATATATTGGACATTAGTGGTGTATTCTATTTTAAAATTTCAACTAAGTTTATAGTAGTCTGATGAAACTGTTAAAATGTATCGAAATTTTCTTTCGACGTAAAATAAAAATTTACGGGTTTTTAGTTAGTTGGATTTTTCCGATCATGTTAATTTCGCTTTTTGAATATCGTTTTCGCTGAATAATCGTTTCTATATTTTTCATTGTTTGTTCAAATCATTTAAATTATCGTTGTTTGATTAGTTGAGTTATGTTCAGTTCGTTAAATAAAAGCTATAGAATTTGAATTTCTTGTTTCTTTCAATGGACACGAAAGTATATGACATAACAGGTAGGAATCAGAAAGATTTGAAAGAGCGATCCATAGAAAAAATAAGCAACTTATAAATACACGAAGGGCGCTTAACGATACATTTTTCGAAACTTATATTGCACAACCGAATCGAAAACATTCATTTTATACTTTGAGATCATGTATGACTTTTTTGTTTTGATTCATGAATCGTTATCTGTTACTTTACGTTAACACAATAAGAGAACAGATGATCGCAGCTGAATTTTGCAGTTCTAAACGACTTTTGAAGATGCTTGCATGGATCAGGATCCACTTTTGATTCTGAATACCGGCTTATAAAAATTCTTGCTATGTGAATTACCTTGCTGATAATAGTTAGAAGTTATTGATTATGTTAAAAAGCCAGGTGAGTTCAACTAAATTCAATTGAAATAAGTACGAAACATTAGGTCATTGGAAAAGTTAAACCGAATCTAGACCTACATGAATAAATGCATTTGATATAACAAATTCCATAATGCATCATGGAAAGTCTTATACCAAAAAAACAACCTTCAATCATGTAATTTAAAATCCTCGTTAAATTCATCATTAAATCAAATGACCTCTTGCTGCATTTTCATACAATTTTTCCGGAAAATAATTAAAAATTCATAATTTCCCTGTGCTTTTACTCGCATCATCCATCATTATTTTCTACACAGAATACCATTACGAACCATTACGAACAATTAAATTCAACCCTTCCGTACAAATCACATCTTTGCATGAAAAATGGTTTTTTTCTCTCAGTTTCTTCATTACTACACCACAAAGGAACGTCACGAAACGTCACTCGCACCATCATCGACACATAAACGACAGAGGCAGCTTAATGCTGCCGTCATTTATTCTGCAGATTTTAGCATAATCAACGACCGCAAAATTTTGTACCATTAAAAAAATTACGAATGCATAGCACCCGCAAATCATAATAATTATGACGACATCATGATTCCACTCTATAAAACTGTGAATTGCAAAAATCTCATCAGGCATAAGTAATTACGGTCTTATTTCATTTCAGCGTCCTGTTCTCGATGCTAGAAGAGTGAAACGGCTTTTAGAAAATACAGGCTTGATCGCTGGGATGGTTTCGAGAAAGCGGAATAATAAAATTCTCGTGTGTGTTGCGAAATGACCGAAAATAGTGGGATGGTAAGATACTTGTTAGAACTCACTTATAACATTCACGGGATTTTTTTTTCATTCGCCTTGATGTAAACAAAGCTTGAAAGTCGAGGAAGAAAAATAGACTAAATTTGTCTCCGGATATCATGTGCAAGCGAAGAGGTCTTGGTTTCATAGCATATATTAATAAATGTTTCAAACATGAGGCTCGTTAGCGTAATGAACATGAAAAATGTGATGATATACAATTCAGTGTTGTTGAGTGAATAAAAGTTTAGTTTTAAAATGATTGTTTAGATGCATGCTGACGAAGATAATTTTTCAATTTTCAATCAGCACGAAGAAAAGAAAATTTCTTCAAATTATGCTTTAAAAAGATTAATAAATATTTTTTCATAGTATGTAATATGTATATGTCGAACTAGACTACTAAATATATATTACTTCAATATGAAAGTTAGCTTTATTTAATTTCTCAATGCTGAAAGTTAAATATGATTTAAATCTATAATATATCTACAGCTATGTATATACTTTTGCATCTACAATATTTCTGGAAGCATTGCGGGCTATTCAAACTCATAATCACATTATTTGGGTTCAGCAACATCGAACAGATATCATACTCAGCGCTCTTTGGCTAGCAATGACAACAACCATGTTGCTTGAAAAATTAGAAATGTATGTGGAATAAACAAATTGTTTTCAAACATGTGTTCTACTTTATAATCGGAGTCGTAAGAACTGATTATTTTATTGGAGTATTTGGGCATTTAGTACTTCTCTAAGAACTTCATTTTTATTAGGATTTGTGGTCAATTTTAATGAAAAATGTTACTGTATTATCATAAAATCTGGAGTATCTGATTTAAACAAAATGAAACATTGACAAACTGCGGCGGCAGCTCCATTTTGCGACCTGAATATTTTCATCATTTACCACATTCCACTCACCCGAATAATCTCACCATCGTTATATTCAAATTGTATGATTATCCTGTCAGAATGTTGTGCACCGATGATTAGTGATTCTAGATGCATTAATGATGCTTCCTCTCAATGCTATCGTCTTCAGCATATCTATATCATATCCAACTTATATACACTTCAGAATGAAATGAATGCAACTCCTGTAAACTTTCCAATGATCTCTAATTTGCTACCCACACTCATTCTTACCGATATAAAATCATAAAAATATATTCTTGCTTTGACCCACCTTTCAATCTACTTCATGATTTTCATTCGCAATCATCGAAGTGAAAAAAATCATCCCAGAAACAACTTCTACTATCGCGTTCATGTCGCCCATTTTCAACAGCCCATTTCTTTTCTTCCCGGCCATTGCTAAATACACTGTACTCTGTCTGATACGATTCCTTCCACAGGACTTACGACTCTTCTCTATGCCCCTCCCATTTCGTAATTTCTTTTTTTTCTCATTTCATCATCACTTAATGTTGTCCTGCTTGCAAACAACCTGTCCACCATCTTATTTTCTCTCTGCTCTGTTCCTGACAGGGATTATCCTTTTGTTTGCACTCTCCTTCACCTCGGGGTGATACTGCATGCGTTTGATTCGTTTTATTTGTCCCGCGTACAGGAGCAAGTAGTTTCAAATGATGTCAAATACGAACGTAACATAGAAAGAGAAGCTGAAAAATGTTATGATCCTTGGTGGTGCGCACACCGGTGGTCTGTTTCGAATGGCATCTTTCCAGGACTTTGTTGGCAGGGTGTGGGTTAAACTCGAGGCCTGCAAGCAACATTTCTAATATTATTTTTTTCAAATCATGATAACGACAAATCATTGCTCAAGGAGTAAATTGTGACAGGATAAGTCGTCATCATCAGTGATGGGATAAGATGTTTCTTCGGAATATATGTATGTGAAGAGTTCGAATTGGCGGACAGAGGGACTTCAGTGGATAGATAGATATGATTTTGAATGCTGTTGACGTTGAAGGTGGCGGGCACGGTCGTGGAGGAAAGCGGGAAATTATGAAATGGGATCATCATCGGAAATGGCAAAATACTTCGTCTCCCTGTTAGCTGGATTGATAATAGCGTTGACAACAAACAGCCGATAGGATGGGCTTTGTGTGACTTACGTGGTGCCTTTGGCGAGCTAGCATTGATTGTTGGTAAGGGATTGTACATGTGGAATTGGATAGAAATGTTATAATGATGCTATTAGCGATAATGGTTGTTGGCGATAATTGTTTTTATGATGCGGAGGAAACGATATGAGTATAGTTGGATTTAACTATTTGCCTTTCCATTCAATTTAGTATAAGCACTTATAACACTACTTTAAACAATAGTTTTACAGTGAGTTTTGAAAATTGAACTGATCTATTATCATTCAATTTTTTTAGAGAATATTTTGCAGGTAAAACTAAAGACTAAATGATTATAGTGCAGAATATCCACACGCTAAAAAATCATTGTTCTACCCTTAATATATTTTGCAACTAATATATTTATATTAAAAACATAGCTATAACATTATATGGCCAGCACATAGCATTGTGGTGAATTTGTCTGTTACAATATTATATGCGTAGGCCAATATTAAATATTAACATGGTAATAAGTTATATTAACGTCTTACAATACAATATTGGTATACCAATAATTAATATTATCATGTCAATATATTATATCAACGCTTTTAAGCTGTATTAGCATGTCAATATTTTTTTTTCATAGTGCTTCCCAGACAACTGGTTTTTTGGTATAAGGGACAGATCAAAGTTTTACGTGCCAACGACACGCTGTGTTCCCAAGCGGTTCCCCATATAAGTACTAACCGTGTCCAACACTGCTTAACTTCGGTGATCGGACGAGAACTGGTTATTCCAGTGTGGTATTGCCGTATTTAATATTAACATCTTAACATACAATACTAGCATTGTACTTTGTTGTTTCGCCATCAATTTCACCACCCTTGGTTAATACATTTATATTGGCATAGTAATAAATTTATGTTAAGATGTTAAAACTATTTGTCGAAATATGTTTACAGGTGTTCTTAACATAAAAAGTTAACAGCCTTAATATATAAAGCTAAACTGCAAATATAATATTGTAACTTCCTAACATAAAATATTGAGCTGTTGAACATTATTGAACATTATTAAGATGTTAATATAATTATTTCGGTCATTTCTCAGCGTGTATAGATGTTTGATTGAGATGAATCCCGCACCTCTGCGGGGCAGGTTCTGCAACTCGACAATTAAAACATGGCCGAAGAACCTTCTCTTGTATCAGGCGTCGTAATTGCAGCCACTAAGGGACCGGGTTGTGGAATTAGGGACAAGATTCTGTGGACATGAGAACAGACTGTTTCGATCACCAGATCACACAAGTGGCTCTAATGGACAATTTACGCGCTCCGCGAACATAGCGTTTCGATGGCTATTCAGGCAGGGCTAGATTTAGGTATAATTAGGCTAAATTGATTGTAAATGTATGTACTAAATGATTGTACTTAATGTAGTAAGTATCTATGCTAGTATTAATTTAACTTTAATTTAGCATATACTTCAGCTACTGTGTAATTATTTCTATGGACAGTTGTCCGTTTATAAATGAATAAATAAATAAATAGGTATAGGTTAGATATTATTTATACTGTAAGGTAGATTTAGGAAGCAAAAAATATTATTGCTCTAGGAACAAGGTGCAGTACAACTTTCGTGCAACTGAATCACATTTCTGCTTCTCGCAACTGATCTCAAAGCAAAGCAGGAAATTTTAGAGGCGCTATAGACAATACAAAGTCTTAGTTTGCTGTCAAAAGTGACTACAAGATTCCTGACACGAATAGAGGAATGAAGTATATGACTATAAATTCAATAGGGAACAGATAACTGCATAGCATTTACTAATACTTGACACAAACTTGTTCGCTTGGCAAGTTTTCCAATTATATGAAAATTGGGTTGAAGCAAGGTGCAGTTTTCAATGGATATTATTCTTGCAAAAAGTCCAAGATTGTAAGCAAAAAAGGGAAAACCGCATGTAAGATTTAGAACTCCAGTTTTGATTCTGAAACAAATAGATAGGAATGTAATACTGCTGACACCAAATATGTGCCCATATTCGATGGGTAGGGTGTCATTATATGGTGTTTCAGGGCTTTGGAAATAGAATATAGGATGGTAAATAGCAACACCATACAAATTACCAGAAGTATGAATGGAGTGTATCAAAAATGCTTTCCAAGATACAAGAAATATATTTTCAGAAAGAGTTCCCTTTGAGTCTGACCGATCAACGGTGGCTCAGAGTAATTGGCAATTTTGAAAAAATTACTTGATGATAGTTTCTGCAATTGGCATCAAGTCTGTAGAGAGAGGTTTTCAACAGACAAGAAATACGCAAATAGAAGTATTACGCGTTAGGAGTGCGCAAGTAAAAAAATTACTTTCACAAATTACTGTTAGACAAACAAAAGTTATGTTGAGATACAACAGCGAGTCGGTTTGTTCGTATATAATGAATATGTAAATAAATAATATGAAAATAAAGAATATGAAAATATAAAAATAATAGGTAACCTAAGTAATGACCCTCCCAACGATGCAGCCGCACGCCAGCAAGCCCCGACAATTGCAATCCATTACTACCACACGACCGCAATCATCTTGACCCGGAAGCGTCAGCCGTGACAGGATCAACTAATCTGGAATGACCTTACCTGGAGGAGATGGTTATTCCCGTGTCCGACGTCGATGGGTGGAAGACACCCGATCGCGAACGTCCCTGATCCTCCCACTCGGGAAGTGCCAGGAGCAACACGGGAGGGTGTACGATATGAATTCAGGTGCTCGCCCGATCTAGCGCTGCTCGGTACACCTACCAATGGACACATAGCCGCAAGGAATTGTCCGAATTTTCCGAAACAAAACTAAAAGTAGAATAATAAATTAGATATCGATCGCGCTCAATGACTTCTACATAAGAGCGTATGTATGAAATACCTAGTAAATTGTGTTATTTTGGAAACGTCAATCACACCTCGAAACGTCAAGTGACGGCAGGGCAGCCACCTGTCGTTGGAACGTGGGGAAACAAGTTAAGCTGCCGTATACCGACCCGTACCTGCAGCGAAAATACGAGTGCTTCACGTGCTGAGACGAATGAGGTGAATGCCCGAATGAATGAATAACGCAAGGTCCATATAGAAGGCGGCGACAACGGACCCGGCCGATCCCGTACCAGCGGTCACAGCAATGAAGACTTGGCCAAGCGATGCTTCGAAGAAACTCGAAGCCAAATGATGGTCTCTTTTTCCTGGCGGACTCGAGACTGGTGAGAACCATAGGCGGGCCGTGGCCGAAAATCTGGCAGGGGCCAGGGACTGAAAGGTTCAAGACATGCGATGATTTTGTTTTTGATTGTACACGTACTGCTCATACAATTTATATAATTTACTAATACATTATGTATTTATTTGTTGATTTATTCTTTGTTAATTGCTAATGCATAATGCATTATCAAATAAACTTTTTGTCTGTGAATACGTATGAGCTACTAACACATGCATTTAATGTAAATGGTAGGTATGAAAAAAAGCTTGTATGAATTATACGGGAATAGAATGGCAATAATTAAAAATTTAAGAATATTTTTTCGTTTAGAAGCTAAATATATTTCAACTTATACTTGAAGAAGAGGATAGCTAAGTTTCAAAATACCTTTGAAGAAATTGGAATATATTAAGCTTAGAAGGAAGACATTGATCTCTTGCTTTAAACATTTGTTACCTAGATGAAGATGAAAAGTGCTGTAACTTACTCTTTACGAGCTATTTGGTTAGCAGGAATATCTTTGTAGCCCTAACTGCGTGTCCGAGGCTAGATGAAACATCAAAACCTTTGAAACTAGTGCTTTTTGCTGTTTTCCGTTTTCGCGATCCTCAGGTAAATGTGAGATCCAGACAGTTCTTTTCTGCGAATGATTTATTTTTTCCCAAACTCCATACAAGTCTTCTCGCTCACTTAGTAGTGTTTTAACTGTTCCATTCATAAGATTTATCCCATCCCCAAGAGTTGCATTTTTAGTTTGGAAATATGTGCTTAACATGTTTGTTATAAAAAGAACATAGTGAAAGATGAAAAGATTTACTACAAATTTAAGATTACTGATTGAATGAAAGATCCCCAATGAATAAACTGAGTCGTTGTATTATCCCTCATTCATTTCTTTTTCTAAAGCCTCTTTCATAGTCCCATAGCTATCAATCACATATTTGCAATTGTGAAATCTCATTGACTAACGAGTCGAACTTAAACTTCTCATTCCACGCCTTGTGCTTAGACCAACTGCCTCTTCAAGCTGTTTCAACAATTTGTGTTGTGATGGCTTCGAAAAGTGTAGGCAAAGGGATTCGATGGCATTGAAGAAGGATATACACGTTTCGATTGTGAAAAATGTGTCCATCACAACAAGGATAATTTTATGAGCTTGACAGTGTATAAATGTGGCTGCAGGGTATTTTATCTTAATTTAGGTTTGTAAACCACCTTTTTGTCCTAACATGACACTAGCACTATCATAAGACTGTCCAACAACAGGCAATTAGCTAAGTCCGTAGCTGTCTAACAGGCTCAAAATTATATCGGCTAAATACGAGGTATTTCTAGCTCCTGAAATGTCTAGCAAATCTGACAACCACGGAGAGTTGTTCCTTTTTGTGGACCCTTGCTTCGTCTGCCATAATGTCATCTCCTCTCGAACGATTTCAGCAATTGTTTTTATTAATTCATTTTGTGTTTTGCCAATACAGTAGTTCGCAACCTTGATTTTAAAATGTTTTTCAAAAGTTAAATAATGCTTCGCGAATAATTCACAAAATTCCAAAAAAAATTCACAGTTATCACTGAGACCACTTTCATCATGTCTTCTGAAAGCAAGTCCTTGGTGACTGAGGCACTTGGTAGGGTCGATAACCTTTTCCAAATAATTTCGGTTCATCTTGACAATATTCCAAGACTGTTCAAGCACCATATCACTTACTGTCTTCCAAGCACTTTTAAAGTTTTATTATTGTAGAGTTTTTATTATTGTATGCAATATGTGCATGAATTTTACTATCCGGATAATTTATCCGGATCGCGAAGTTTGGTCGAGCTGAAACTTTGGTGTATTTTTGGCGGAAAATTTCGCATTGTGATAACTTCACACCGAGTCATCAGATCATCACGAAATTTACAAGACGCATCAATGGGTATAATAAATAAGTTTCTTTCGTTTTGAAATGTCTGAGCAACTTTGTAGCTACCATAAGTACGTAAACTCAAATCTTGCAAAACATTGACTCTCTGATATTTTTATCGGTATTTAGAATAAAATGCAAATGATTGATGTATTTGATAGTATATTTATACAGTCAAATCTAAACTTCTAAAATTCCCAAAAGCAAAAAATCGTAGCCTTTCACCAAATTATTTATATTTTTATCTCGCGATCGGATAAAATATCACTGGATATATATCTTGAGTAAATAAAGGTCTAACAAAAGTTTAATGAAAATGAGAGAAACCATGTGGCGGTCGTGTCACCATGAAAAAACGCTCGATGAAATTGAAGTGCTATGCCTTTTACCTTCCGATGCAGTTATCAAATTATAATCAAATTCACACACATTTAACAAACCAAGTAGGTCAGAGTTTTGGTTATAATGTTGGATCCGCGATGCCAGCATCAACATTTCTGTCCTGGAAATCGGTACTATTAAATTTTAAAATAATATTGATTTCGTAGTGAAAATAAGCCGAAAATATTTCAATTTCAAAAAATTTAACATATTCGCGGAGAGTAACTCTAAACACCCTTTTTTCGTATAACTTCCAATGCTTTCAATGAATCAAAAGTTATATTGTAAGTTATTTTAACGGGATGCAAAATCGGTATAGTCTTTGTTGTGGTGATGTCAAAATGTTGGTGGTGGTGTCAGCAGCAATATTGAACTTTCCGAGCTATTCAGTATGGACTTTTTTACTCAAGCCACTTTATCATACGCAAAAGTTAAAGAAAAATGCTCTCAAATATGGAATGAGACTGTGTTTGTTTTGCTTAATATTAGGTATGAATGTGCTAATTGTATATGATCCCATCAAGAAAGAGTAATCGCAGCGAAAATTACTCGTAATAAACAACATTGTTTTGAATAGATAGCATAAAAGTGGCAGAGATGCCATTTTTACTCTCAAAAGACTTCGAAAATTGTATTCTACGTTAATTATCTTAATGCCTATCATTTTAAAACTCAGATTATGTTTTATGAAAAACATAATTGCATAAAACGCCAGTTTACAAAAGTAAAAAAAGGAAAGGATAATTGGCGAGGCGCTTTTCGTCTTTTTCTTGACGTATAACCTGTCGAAATTAAATATTGCCGTCCATTTCTTGAGATAAGTCCCATAGCATCGTAATTAATATTAATTAATTAGTCTCTATGTTATAAGTAGTGTGATTGCTTTGGTATAGGCTTACACTACTGCACTATACAGCTCTTGCAGTAACAACAAAAACCAAAGAGGCGAAAACTTAAGTATTTATTGTTAGAAATATGTATTTTCCTGGGAGGGGCCAACCTAGGGTCTGGGGGGGTCCCGGCCCCCCCCTGGCCCCCCCTACGGCGCGCCTATGGTGAGAACCCATGGTAATCTTAGACGACCTCTAATACAATTCCTTTTTGCCGGTCGAAATTTTGAACTGGAGGATCACGCTGAACAAGGCAATGACGAGCATTGAATTCCGGAGTGTGAATGAATGAATGGGGATTGAAGACGGCAGATCCGGCGACGATCATAGCTAATTGTTTCATCGTGCAAATTGTGGAAGATGACGGACGGCAGTTGACCACGTTAATTGTTTCAACGCAAAAATTGTTGGAGACGGCAGCCACCGAGTTCGAATTGCGCCATACGACGGATCCGACGATGACGACGCACTAATTGGGGGAAGCCCCGAGGGTCATTAAGGGACGATAGCTTGTAGTTCGTAGTTTATAGTCAGACTAGTGACCGCGAGAGAAGATAATTTGTAATAATAAGACTAGAGCTGATACAGATTAGCAGTGTATTTGATAGAGATCGGCGCCGCGATAGCTAGGTTAGTCGTGATGAAAAATTCAGTAATAAAGTGTGAAGATCGTATGTAATCGCTGATGTATCGTTACTTAGAAGGTTTCGTGGACAGAGAAATTTATGCCCGCCCGAATTCTCGTTTCGCGGAGACGGGCTTGAAGACAGCGCGGGCCAGAAATCAGTGGCATCCGAACTCACCCATCCCAACATGAGCAAGCCACCCGCGGCTGTCGCCCCTTTCCCCGGTAGAAGGAGATGGGGTCGTGTTTCCGTCCAGGGAGGTCGGTAACAGAAGGCCGAAAGAAGTTTTATGAACAGTGAACAATTAGATTAATATATTTATTGACATAATTCATGACAAGATTAATATAATTATTAACAAGAAGAAAATTATTATTGTAAATCGAAAATTAATAGTTATTGAAAAAAAATTACCGCTCCATAGAGGAAATTCGATTCATATTTCATGGGAACTGTATTCACTTTGCATTTGATTTTTTCCTGTAGAGCTCAGTTTCTCGTATGCTTCCAGATCAAGTTGTCAATCTGGTAGCTATTTTATTTTTTTTGGTACTTGTTTTTGAAGCGAAAGTTAAATGGATGGATTCATTAAGCCAAGAAGCTTGTTTCTGCAGTTGAGGCTATTGGAGGCTAATTAAAAAGGAAGAAATGCTGTGGAAATAGTCAGCTGAATCTTTACATAATAGGGATACCAGGATATTGAAACGAATATTTACTAAAATTTGCATCACTTAGATGTTCATCAGCAAACCTGCCACTTGCGTCACCCAAATGCTGACCTTACGTACTTCAGACCTAGTTTGTATCGTCGAAGCTATTTACAAGTAGGTTGGCTAAAATGTCTCCCATTAAGATTAAAAATCAGTTTGTTATCAATCAAACGAGTACCTCTCGGAAGGTTGAGAGGAATCCTTTTTTTTTAATTCAGATAGTGAATCCAAATCGCAACAGTTTAACGTTGAAGATGAAGTTTGCCAGCAGAATACTAATTCCATTACCGCCATAACTGAGCAAATACGAAACATTCAAGCTAATGCTCTCCAAAGGTCTGAAATCGTGCAAAAATTAACAGTGACTATTTTAGTCTCGGATGACTATTTCAGTCTAAGCTCTCGGATCACTACAGTCAATTATCAGTCCGGCCAGCCAATCTCCACCAAAAAATGAAAACTATGCGAATCACATTGGCTTTAAAAAAATTTGTAGCGATTTTGCAAATGGAATGCTGCTTGGCAGACCCTTCAACCGATGCGAAGACCAGTCAAGAGCCTGTCAAGCAGGGTTGGTGATGACAGACCATCAAGAGGGCAAGTCAACAAAAGTAAAGAAGAAGTGCCCCGGCTGCAAGGTACCCTAAACGTAACCGTGAAGGCTCCTCGTCCGCTTTAGCGGAGCACTTTTTATCCGACTCCGATGGATGTTGGTGTGCCGCTTTGCTAAATCTACGGGGCTGGTGTGAGTTATTGAAAATGGGTGGGTTATTGATACGCTATGAATAATTCATCCGCCGATGAAATTATACTAGGCGCAATATAACAAGGCAGAACGAAGGGATTTTAATCTGTGAAAGGCCAGAAGCTGCTCTCAGTCATGGGCAGCCAAGCCAGACCCAGCCGAGACGTGTCAAAGCACGTTGCTAACTATCTGAAAGGGGATTTTCATTCTAAAGAAAAAAACATAAATAGGGGATAACATGCCTCAATTCAGACGGAGAGGCAGCTTCAGACCTCGGATATTATTGGGACCATGACCACAGATGTTAGCGGGGTCACTATGCCCACTGACTTTGGCCCAAAAAGAAAACATACGAAAAAGTGGCCGAAGTCCCTCTTTTCGAATTCTCGTCTAGAGCGATGAAACTTCCGGTACTAATCGGCTGCGGATCCTGTGAATCCTTCCTGAGAATCGTAAGACCCATCCTCCTTTGTCATAATGGAATTGAAAATTTTCACTACGGGGGTGTGATGATGCTGAGGCATCTGCACAATTACAAACAAGGGAGCCTTCGGATCTAATGTTAGAGATGCCATCGCCTTTCGCGGTGGCGGAAGACTCAGGTGATCCATCCGATCCAGAATCAAACCCACACTGCTCTGAATAGCGTATATCTGGAGTTGGAACCCTCCTTGTACCCGTTGAAGGAGCGAACTTCCTCGACATTTAAAGGGCTATCCGAGACTGGAGACGTTTTTAGGAAGGGGTCAGCTCACTGACCCAATGCCTTCACTCCAGCTTAATCATTCATGGCCAGGTCTGTTCGCTCCATACTCGGGTCTTGCCGTTCCATCCCACCAGACCTGGTGGTTTTAGACCTGGCACCTTGTGCTTCGGCCTCCATAGCCAAGGGGATTTGACCAGCGCCCAGAGCGAGGTGCAGTGTTCTACGGTCATTGTTCCAGACAACTTTTGCGAAACTGGTGGTCACCCTTGGTGGTAATGGTTGCCTGGGAATAAGTGAGAACCTGCAGGCAAATGGTGCACTGCACCCTCACTCCCATGCCGGAAAAATCCTCTAGGCTATGACACAGTGGTATTTTGGACTGGTCAGTGATTTTACAAGTCTGAAAAGAAAATTACCCAAAAGATATAAATGTACAGGCTTATTTGCTCACGTGACTAGTTCCAAATATGTCAAGATCTAATTGAAAAGAAAGAAAAATAGATAATAATCCAAGTGCACGTTAATTCTCTCACGTCTCTAACTTCTTTAAAACTATAATGAGATAACTTATGAACTAAGTCTGTTACCAGGTAGAAATACAGGGTGATTCATTATGAGGTTTGATTTTCAATAGGCTTTTTTTGACAGATCTCCTGTCAAACTGTTATGTAATTTTTAGTCAGTATTGTTTGTCATCACGGAAAGACTTACAAAGACAAATCATCACGGAAAGACTTACACCGTAACAATGTATCCAGTATTTTGGTGAATGGGTTCTGAATCAGCTCAATGAAAATCCACTGTTTTATCGCGAAATTTTGTTCAGTGATGAGGCGCATTTTTGGCTCAATGGATACGTCAATAAGCAAAATTGCCATATTTGGGCTGATGAACAACAGCTTCAACAGCTACCACTACAGCCACAGAAATGTACAGTTTGGTGTGGTTTATGGGCCGGTAGAATCGTCGGCCCATATTTCTTTCAAAACGAGTCCGGCCAGAAAGTAACCGTCAATGGCGACCGCTATCTAATTGAAGCCCGTGGTATTGGTGAACTTTCGTTTCAACAAGACGGCGCTCCTTCGCATACAGCGAGAGCAACAATGGACTTATTGAAAACTCATTTTGGCGAGAATCTGATTTAACGTTTTAGACCAGTAAATTGGCTGCCTAGATCGTGTGATATCACACCTTTAGATTATTTTCTTTGGGGTTACACGAAGTCTCTGGTCTTCAGGGATAAGCCAGCTTCAATCGCCGCTTTGCAAGCCAACATTACTCGTGTCATTCGCGAGATACTGGTCGCTATGCTGGAACGCGTCGTCCAAAATTGGACCATCAGGATGGAACATTTACAGTGTTGTCGCGGCCAACATTTAAATAAGGTAATCTTTTAAAAGTAAATGTCATAGATTGGTCTTTCGACTCATAATAAAATGTTTACTATAGAATTCAACTGTATGTCTTTTATTTGAGATTAAAATCCAAACCTCACAATTAATCACCCTGTATTACGAATTGCACGCACTGTGGCGTGAATAACTCTTCCAAATTCAAAAAGAGAAACTGTATTTCCAAATGGGAAGTCGAGATAGATTTTCACGAAAAGAATAATAATTGCGTCAAGTTTGCGAAAGGTAAATAACAATATTTCTGAGAATAAGTTCGTGCCAAAACTTATCAAAAATAACTAATCCCCTTATTAGGGTCAGTATCGTTCAGATTTCTACTTTTCAGGTTCCGCGATGGTCTTAAATTTTGATCCTTTTTTTTCAAGGGAGGGACGCCGGCCACTTATTCCTTTGTTTTCGGTTTGGGTCGAGTTAGTGGGCGGAGTGACCCCGCCACTATCTAGGGTCATGGCCCCAATAACATCAGGAGCCTTGATGCTGTCTGCCTCTATTCAGGCCTGGTAAATAGAGGCATATTTCTTCAATTTAGGGTTTTTTGTATTTTCAGCCCCTTTTGCAGATCGCTAGTATCGTCCTTTGGCACGTCTCGGCTAGGTCTGAATGAATTATACGTAGCGAATCCACCCCATTTTCAATAGCCCACCCCAGTTGCGTATAACAGCATCCGTCGAAGTTGGATTAAAGGGTGCTCCGCTAATGCGAACGAAGGGCCTTTAGGGTACCCTGCACCAAGGCACTCCGTCACCTACCCTGCTTGGAAGGCTCTCTACTGGACTTCGGTTCCGCCTTGGCAAGTAGCTCCCATACTTTAAATCACAACGAATTGCTGTTAAACAAGTTTATAAAACGAGCCTGACCGTTGGCGTAAGCTGTCTTTATCTGCGATGAAACCATATATAATCTTCATTAATCGGAGTGTCCAATTGCTCATAATATAACTTATGCAGAAAATTAGCGAAACTGCAGTTCATACTAACAGAATAAATTTAGCGAGAAGAAGATATAAACAAAACGTGCTATTTAAATAGACCAACTATTGGATTATATATTATAATGATTTAAACATCTTTGGTTTTTAAAAGAAATTCAGCGCTCTTCTATCTATGCCCCGCCCCTTCCTAACAAATCCAAGAAAATTGAACATAAACCTTACCATTTTATTAGATCAGAATTCTTTAGAACGCCACTCCATAATCATATGCACCGATAAAAATGTAAATACTTTGATGAATTCTTTTTTTCTGAATGGCTCATCGTTTCTTTGCCCCCAGAACTAACGAGACTCAATAAGGACCCATAGCAAAAGCTTGACTACAGGACACTACGAAGTCATCGTTTTTATCGTCTATTCGGTATACAATTGTAAAATTTATGATGACGACGACGACCACTGCTTTCTCCAAACGAATAAATTAAGTTGTGATTGAAAAAAGGAATAATTTTTTGCGAATTCAAAAATTTCAAAATATATTTCCTCGACCACACCAGCCAACGAATCTTGTGCAAAGGAACAACTCCACCAAGGACGATGGCGTCGTCGTCTGCAAGGATGACGATAGCAACATCTCTAAGGATCTTGTTATCTCAAAACTGAATAGAAATTGATGATGAATTTTGTTTAGGTATTTCCTGAGAGAATTTATTTTAAATGCGAATTCAGCAGAAATGAATTTTTCAATTCGTTACATTCATCATTATTCCCGAGTTTTTGCACGAGTTGAAATGCTAGCTACAAAATTTTGAATAAATGAAATGAAAATGAGGAAAATAGAAAATATAATTACGAAAAGATATTCAATATAATGATCGTGATTAGATATAAACGATGGTGGCTCGAGATGTTTTGAATATAAATGAAGCTGATATTAAATATTTCTGTGCTGAACTCAGTGAATCGACAGGTACAAAAATTGAAATGTGCTTCAGTGTCCAATTTTCGTATTTCTCATCCACACATTGCACCCATATCCGTTAAAGTCAGCTTTCGAATTGGAAGAGAATTTTTCAATTTTCTCTCCATTGACAACTAAATCGAATCTATTAAGTGACAATCGTATACAGTGCAAGTAAGTATACACAACACTCGATTCAAGTGAATTCCTAAACTCAATTCCAGCCTGCAAACTACATCTACATTATTCTCTGGCCTTTTTCCACGTAACGAAATCTTAATAGTTTGCTCAAATCTTCACTATATGTATGCTATCGTCTCGTCCCGACACAAGTTGACTTTTCCCATTTCTTCGACTGTCGTTTTGTGTTGTTGCTGCTGCAGCACTTCGTCCTGGTTTTCGTCCGGCTCGAAATGATGGATGATGATGAAAATGCGATTTTCCTATTTTCCGGCTCGGAAACGTGCAAACGAGTACGGGTATGAAGTATGATGTGTAGAGAACGTTTGCAGATGACACACATATTGTATACAGCCAGTACTCGTAAATATGAATTTCGAGTATTTGATATTTCTATTGCATGGATTGAAATGATGGGGATACGAAGGAAAAGGATATGAATTTTATATTTTTATGTGAAAAGTATCTGCCCGGATGTTTTTAGAGAGTTAGTTTGTTAGTCACCTGTTTACGTGTACTAAAAAGTCGGTCAGCATGTTGCAATAACATGCTGCTGCGAGATGATAGTTACGTATGGTTTGTGTACTCGCTTTTTACTAATGTTAGAAGAAGAACATTAGTATTAAAATCATTTTGGCCAAAAATTCATATTTCTATATATATATATATATATATATATATATATATATATATATATATATATATATATATATATATATATATATATATATATATATATATATATATATATATATATATATATATATATATATATATATATATATATATATATATATATATATATATATATATATATATATATATATATATATATATATATATATATATATATATATATATATATACATATATATATATATATATATATATATATATATATATATATATATATATATATATATATATATATATATCATCAAAAAATTTCAGTGAAAAAATCTCAGGAACGCGCCATCCGATTGAGCTGAAATTTTCAGGACACATTGGTGTATATGCAGAATAGTGCCAGGTCTCACAAAAAGTTAATAATCTTTAACCCTTTGGCGCCGGCGGCCATTTTAGTGATTTTTTTAATATACCTATTATTCCGTACACAAATATTTTTAGCAAAAATAAAGTTGACGACATAAATTCCGAACAAGTTTTACATGTGAATCGGATAATGTTTTGGAATTTTTTAACCCCATGTGTGCGCTGGGTGCCTAAAAAGAGAACGGGAAAATTTGAAAATTTTTAAATTGCGATAACTTTTGACAGAGCTATTCCATGGTTACGAAATTTTCAGGACATGTTTGTTTTATTTAGTTGTAGATTAGTGTACGTTTTAATGAGCGTGCTGGCAACCCTGTAGTTAGGGCAGGCACTGAAAGTGAAAATCTCCAAATCATCGTCTCTCTTGAAAAAATGTCGTTACTTAAAAAAAAGCCACTCATATGTAAATTTTGTGCTTTGTTTACATAAACAAAAAAAAATTTGATATGGTACAACGGGCACGCCTGGTAACCCTTGCCCAAGTTACCTATATATTTAGCATCAAAAACTTCTGTTCACGGAAACTCACGATCCGATGAACAGAATTTATTGAAATTTGCAGAATGTATTAGCCTTAAATAGGACCAGGTCTGATAGAAGTGATTTTGACATGCGGGTGATTCTGTGCCAGTGGTGCCATCTTGAAAAATCACTAAAAAAGATAACTGTTTTTAGCCCTATAAATTCTGATTGAATCGTTCGATTTTGACGAAATTCACACCGTAGCTGCACCTTACTTCAGACCACGTTTGGTAGTTTAGTTAGTTTAGTTGAAAAATTCGGTTGGAGCTGCCAGCTATGATAATTTTGGTGTCTTAAATTTGAAAAAATAAAAATTTGGAAGTGAAAACATTCAAACCATCGAATATCCTAAAAAATGTCCGTTTCTACAATAAAACCAATCTGCATACAAATCTTATGCTTAATCTACACAGTCAAAGTAAAACTTTGGAAATTTCATGTCGGACAAGAACGGTAACCCTTTCTCAGTTAACCTATATTTTTAGCTTCAAAAACTTCTGTTCACGGGAACTCACGAATCAACAATCAGATAGAATTGAAATTTACAGAATGCATTGGACTTAAGTAGGGCCAGGTCTGATAGAAGCGATTTTGAATTGTAGGCAACTCTGTTCCAGTGGTGCCATCTTGAAAAATTACAAAGAAAAAAATATGCTTTTTGCCCTATGAAATGTGAATAAGTTACCAGATTTTCATGAAATTGACACAGTAGCTGAACCTTACTCTAAACTCTGTCTGATAGAAATTTGTTTGAAAAATTCGATTGGTGCTGCCAGCTATGGTAAATTTTGTGTCTTTGGTTTTGAAAATTCGCTCAGGAAAATAAAACTTTTTGCCCTATAACTTCCAGTGCAGTCATGAAATCAATACGAATTTCATACAATTACTGGAACCTATTATAAACATTATTCAAGCCAAATTTGGTTGAAAAGCCATGATAGGGTTGCCAGCTATTGTTGGTTTTGTGTTTGTTTGCAATATCTTTATTAAGCGGTTTTATCGTAGAATTTTCAATTGGTTATGATATTGTAGTGACAATAAACAGCAAATATTAAGCTTTCGATTATTTGAAAAAACTCGCTGCAGGTAATCCTAAATTTCTTTATACTCCTATAACTTCGAATGTAATATAACAACGTGAAGCAGATGTGATATATTCTTGGCTTTGATACTGGCGAAAGGTTGCCAGCACGAGTCGGTTGTGCTACTTTTGTATCAATAAATGCTTACAGTTAGTACCGGAAACATTTACAATGAAAATAAATAACCGATGTTTCAATTCCCAAAGTTCTGCAAATTTTTCGGATCGCAGCCCCAAACTCCAACTTCAGTTACAGTGCTGCAGGCACTAAGCATTTTCTTCATTGATATTATATGAGATGCTGCTTTCAAAATTTTGTGATATAAGCAACTGATAACGAATATAATTAATCCGTGTTTTGCTCTCATAAACGTTGAAATTCATGCCAGTGGTAATATCTGGAACCTTCTACCATATGAGTTATAATGCATTCTTGAGACAAAAGTAAAACGTGGCATTTGAAACAATTTGGCCGTAATAAGCAGCGCATGTGGTGGAATATGCACTCAAAACCTGCACGATTCTTCTACTGTTCTTCGAACATGAGTGTTTCTAGCGGTTCAGGTGCGCTAGAGTTTTTTTTTCATTATATCGAATTAGTAGAAATCTACTTGTTGAAATCAAAGGTTCGATATCTTTTACAGCTTAAAATGCTCAGATTTGGAAACTGGAGATATCATGAGGGAACAGATACAGGTGACCAGCGCGTAGGAAACGCTGCAGTGACATGAACTATATGAAAAAAGTGAGTTCTGTTATTGAATCAACATTTTCGTAAGTCAACATCGATCCAAATTTATTGTCCCTTCCTATCAATGTTGAATGGGTTAATTTAACTTCTTTTAAGAGCTGGAGAAAGCTAATTGCGGAAGCTATTGAGCTTCTGTGTGCATCAAATGGCCATGGAGGCGTGACAAGCGAACATTTGACTGAAAACAAATTGGCTCAACCAAACGCAGTTCTGGACAACACATCACCATTTTCGTCCTCCTTAAACATGAAAGAAAATTATATCTTATTGCTTTCAGAGATATTCTATGTATTTTCAACCTTTTTTTCTCCAATCATTTTAATAGCGGAATTCAATTCACTGAAAAAAATCTTGTCCCACTCAAAGTGCATACCCTTAATATACCTAGCTCCCGCATAAATGCGGGCGCAAAAGACCCAAAAATGTCCCGAGAATCAATTCAAGAGCGAAAAAATCTGTCAAAATATTTTGCGTTTTACGACAGTCGTCTATTTGAAACGGAAAACGGGTTGACAAAGGCATCCTTTTTGCATTGTTAGCTTTTTGTATGGATTTCTCTGTGATTTCTTTGCCATTACCATTCATTTACTCATCATCCTGTGCTTAAAACGGATTCGTTCGATGATGGGATCTATTTCACGATTAATTTCACGGGAAAGGATCTGCAAACGATATCTCATTCGTCCGTACAATTGAGAGGCAAACGAAGACGTATACATTACATGTTTGCCCCTGAAATCCATGATTCAGAAAAACGTTTTTGTTTTATTCGTACCTATGTCACAGAGAAATCGTCGTGCTAAGACTTTTGAACTTATTTCGTTTGAAATAGAATGAAATGGAACAATCGTCCTTATTATGGTGGACTGCTTACAGGCTGTATATGAGAAAACATAATGATTTTTGAATTTTTTTTAGTTCGTTTCGTGATGTAAAATACATTTCGTTTCCCTTTCATTAAGTACTTTTGGTAAAGAATGAGGGAGTGTTTTATGCACGTTGACGCCAACCAAGTCAGTAATTTTGCAAAGTGATGAGCGAATAGAATTGCCAACAACTGTACTGTTTTACACGCCATTAATACGCTTGCGGCCCGAGACGTGTTGTTTAATGCAAACGGTGCTTATGTGAAGTAAATTGTGTATTTGCAGGATATGGATCAGGTTTCATGGGAATGAGTTGATGCATATATCGTCTGAGCATAAAAAACTTAGAAATGTTGACGAAAATCATTGCAACGAACGAATTCTTTTTCAAAGCTCAAACTACTCATTCGTTCTTTTCCATGAAAGCATTAGCCGTGGCAGAAAAATTATACAAGCGTCCGCTATTCTCGGCAGCAATTCCAATCCACTCGTTCCCGTGCCCGTGCTCCTAACTATAATTCGATTACGATCCAATTATACTATAAGTTAATCATTTTTCCAATCCATCACATCACAGAGAATAATCATAACGTCACTCTGTAGTTATATATAAGTAGGGGCGGGCAATAGCTTTCAGTATACACTAGGCATTTTTGATATGACAGGCATGTCCTGCATGATGACAGCGTTGGACATTGGATTGGATTATACGCTGAAGTCTATAAAGTGTGAATGTTATTGAAGACAACTTGTTTTTGTTGGAGATTCGACCTGGAGGCACAGTTTTTTTGTACAAAGCCTGAATATTTTATGTTACATGGCTGGTATACAAGAGTTACAATAATAATGTGACTATTTTGGTATATCCCACCCGTACACATGTTACATTAAACATCACCAATTGATGTGCCTACGTGGTGGCGTCATTAGGACTCTTGATAGAGTCAGCGCAAATAACCTGTCAAAATGTCAATTAGAAGGTGACTTACTATTGTTTGTCAACACATATGCGACTGAGCTACTACATTATAACTAATAAGTTAACGATTGAGTTGTGTAGCGTGTATTTATTAGTTATGTTAATTTGGTAATAAGTGCTTCAATTTGATGATATTCAAGGATGAAAAAATCAATATAGCGATACACGTTTTGAATTCTAAATGAAGCAGGCCTCATATATTAGTGATATGAAAAGTAAAAGCGACAGTTATCATTATTTGATTCAATTGATTTTTGTTATGATTATTATCCCATCCATTTTAAAGTATCAAGTCTAATCAGAACTGCGGTAATGCAGCTTATAAAACGTAGAAGACATAGCATTTATAATAGATAACTATAAATAAAAAAAAATAATAATCAAATAGAAATCCGACTTGTTCCAAATTTCCGTCCAGAAACAAACAATTTTTGGGCTGCCAAGACATTTCAGTATTCAACACAAAACTTACTTATAGGACCTTAGAGCCTACAAAAGCAGCAGTTTTACTTCGCTACTCCCCATAATTTAGTCTGACGTTAGATCCAGTTCCAATGTAGATGAATCTATAATTTCTATCAATCAAAACGAACATGGCTTAAGTGAATTTATCGAAAAATTAGCAACAGTAGTATCTGTACAATCTCTATTCCTATAGGACCACCACAGTAATTATTGTACGATGGTTGATCCAAAAGTATGTAGTGATAATCGGCTATTTTTAGTTTGCATAAAATGAAAAAAAACATTTGTTGTACTAGCTCATATACCCACTCACTAAGTCAGCACAATAAAAAGCATATAAATAGGCCACGTTTCCAGGGAGGTACATTCATTTGAGTACAAATAGTCGAAGAAAGAACATCAAAATTGAGAAAAACGAAATTAAAGTTGTTATTAAATCATAAAGGCTATTGATTTGTGATCATGGTTCCCTTCTTGTCTATAAATCAGCATAGACAACGTATATCGTCTCTAAAGCTTATCAAAGCAGAGAATATTGATACGAGAAACTCGATCGTTTTGCAGAATAAGCCTCCGAAGCCAAATCAAATTGGAATAGTTTTTGTGGGATGATTAAAGTTGAAAATTTTTATTTATTTACATTGAAAATTTTTTTTTTTTAATTTGACAAAGTGGTATCCAAAGTATGCACTGATTCTCCTCAGACACCAGCACACAGTGCATACTTGACTGATGTGATCAGGAGGCATAAAAAGCACGGAAAACCCATGATTTGCGATATAAATTACGATATTACCCCACAAATTGCGAAAAATAAATAGCAGTACCCGATTTCGAAAATTAAAACAAGGCAAAATATACCCTGCCAGTGGCAATGCTATGATAAGATACGTTCTTTCATTCCCACTAGGCAACGTTTGGCGTTTTATGCAATATTAAATTTCTTAAAAACTAGTCTTTGTATTAAAATGGTTCGCAATAAAATAATTGACGCGGAATACTATTTACAACACCATTTGGAGAATAAAAACAACATCCTCGATACGTTGATGCTATCCACTACAGACAATGTTCTTTTTGCCAGCGAATGTTCGCTGCGCTTACTATTTCTGGTTGGGATGATACGCACAACAGCAAGTTCTGACCTCTAATTGGTTGATGTATCAGGGTGGAGAATATGCTTCTCTTACTTTTGCAAATGGAAAAACCATAGATATAAGAAGAATGGATACGAAATGGGCCGAGAGAAATGAAGCAATTTTCGACCTCTGGTCTCAATGTGTTTGTATAAAACAATAACAAATTTCATGCAGAAAAGTTGATGTGTTTGGAAATTTGTTGAAATGTATTAGTTTCCCCGTTATCCCAACCACCCCGTAGATTGGATGGATTGAAATGAATGTTTACATAGAGAGTCTACAGCGCTGAGGGGTGGTGCGTGCGGCATTGAGGGGAAAGCTGTTTTACAGAGAGTAAAATTGCATGTGTAGTAAAATTGCTTCACTCACGTACGGGCTCATGCATTGTGATTGCGTGTCCATTCTTTATATGTCTATGGGAAAAACGTACTTATTTGGTGCAGCCTCACGGACTCGCTGATCAGGCACCAGCTGATCCGTAAACTCTCCACATATGATACCCTTCTCTCCTATCAGAAAATATCGCGCCTTCCGCGCTATTTATTAGTCTATATCAGGGGCCTCCAACCATTTTTTTGCAAGAGCCAAATTAGTGGCTCCGAATTCTTTCAAGGAGTCACCTCCGTTTTTTGACAAAAAAATCATGATTTTTGTAGCTATAAATTACGTTTATAAGGTTTCTTCTTTATTTTATTTTATTAAATGTTTCAATGAGATGGCTGACATTCTTTGGATTTAGCCATTATTGAAAAATTTGGTTCAGTCTTGTACAATTCACAACGAAGCTCTTCTGAGGTATCATTGTACGATGTTTTGACTTACGGCGTGCAATACTTGAAAATGTACATTTACATACATATGTAGAACTAAGCATGCATACATTTTTGGACACAGCATCATTCAAAACTAAAAATGAATTTTCTGAAATTAATCGTTTCCACATTTCAATGTACGTTAAATTTTTCCAATTACTTTCTTGTGCAATTAACCCAATATAAAATTCAAGGTGTGACTTTTTAACTACGGAAATTTCCGATAATTCTGTAACTTTTACTGAATCGAAATCGAATGGACTTTTGAGAAATTTGAATGCAAGATCATGGTTTTTAAAATAAAAAAAAACGCGTTTCAAATTCATCAATCAAAATACCAAGATATTTTTATCGTTGAATTTTATCGTTGTTCCTATCTTCAATAAAGCAAATATCAAAATGTTCATGCAAAATAGGAAAAAAATAGGAAATTAAAATATAATAAGTAAACAACGAAAAAATAATAGAATGAATTTCTTCGGTTATTTATATGTGTGTATGAAGCATGAAATTTTTCGATACTGTTAAACTTCAGTTCTTATTTCAATCAACGATTTCAAGTTCAACTTTTTTGCATTTATCTATTCATATTTCATTTTCTGAAGTTGTTAAATTCGAAATAAAAAAATCAACGGTGAATCGTTCGAAGAGCCACTCGGAATCGTTCAGAGAGTCACATGTGGCTCTGTGGCTCCCGGGTTGGTCTAATTGATCTGCAAGAGGTGCGAAATGGAAGAGGACACCGTCGAACATACTCTCTGCGATTGCCCGGCCCTAAATAATAAACGCCTCAATATTTTTGGCTATTACCACTTTCAAGAGTTAGCAGAGGTGGCTAGTACCGCCACGGTCTGCTGATTCAGTTTGACAAAGCGGTTACTTGATAGCTCTAACAAGCCAGCGGAGAGTGGCAATTGGGCCTGAACTGATTGACCGCCTGCCGCGTAGCCGGCAACCATCTTTACAACCTAACCTAAGAGCCCAGAGAATAGATCAAATGCCCCATGAAATAAAAGTTCACTAAACAAACTTTTATATTCTTAGGAAAACGTTGATTTTAAAATTAATTCCATTTCCAGGACATTATTGTTAGTCCAATAAAGGTTACTGGAAGATAAAGAACATTTTTTTATCGGACCATTTTGACGAAATAGGATTCTAGTTCAAAGGACCGCAAGCATCTAGAATCTTCATGACGAAAGCAATGATGACTATCAATCATATTTTAGAGTACAATTGTTGAAATAATCTGCAACATAAAATTTACTGAGTGAAACAACCACCTGAGGCTCAGACCAACTAAGCTTTTGGATACAGATCATTCCGTGCATCATTTCATGCAATCTGTTGTTCGAAAATCAAGCTTCAATTGGTAAATTTATCGAGATTTTATATCTCATCTATAGTTCTAATTACAGAGAAAATCACACAGACTAGCTAATTTTTGTATTCTAATTCTTAATCTTTCAGAAAAATCCTAGATCGTCGCCTGCCTGTCTACACTTCACTAGCGCACCTTCCTACGTTAAAAAAAACAATCCACACGGTTGAAAAATATGGTGTTATTTTGATAAAAAAATATATACATAAAAATCCAGCTAAAAAAAATATCAAATAGATAAATGCAAACAATATCAATCACAAACTTTTAAGTTATAGTTTTTATAAACAGTTTATATCAATGTTTTCGATAAAGCTAAATATAAAAATGATATAAAATGATTATAAATTTGTTTACTATGGCAAATATCATATTGATATAAAATTTACTATGCCATTTAATAATGAAATATATCAAATCGATTCACATGTTTTATACATGATGTTTATATCTGGGAAAAGTTGAAATAAGAAAAACTGGGTTAATTTGTAAATGAATATGGAAAAGAAGCATATAATTTACACTGACATAGCAAACATAGCTTTCCAATTATATTTAAGTGTTTACTTGTTTTCATGTTTGTGTAAGTGTTTGCTTGTTTTCCAAACATAGCCTGAATGCAGAAATTTTTTCAAAGGTTTTCACGTAAAAAAGTAAAGTCAATCTTAAGTAACAAACAATTAAACAGTGCTTAATTTGGCAATTATATTTTATTCAAGATCTCAGTACATTTCTTTTACATACACATATATAGCTAATTTAACAGTATTAAAAATCTTTATAATATGAAAAAAAAATGAAATGGTAAAGTAGTAAGGTACAAGTAACGAGAAGCATTGTTTTTTTCTAAAATATCTATTTTACGGGAAAAGATTTAAGCTTATATTTTATTGTACGTTTTTTAATTCTACGTTATGCTTATTTAATTATTATGTAGTACTTATCCGTTTTTTGAGAGTAGGCAGCCTCGTGCGTCGAGTAATATACAAGATCTTCTTCGTCAATAAATATTGGCTGAATTTGCTGCGCTTCTTGGATTTGGTGCTTTTGAATATTATTTATTTTGTAATTATAATTTTGTTGAATATTACTTTTGTCGTCACCTACTGCAATAATATAAGGAGATCTTCCAGTAGAGCCTTGTAAGTAAGTTTCATTCGTCGATCCTCTCTGAATGTCACATATAATACAAAAGAGAACGATTAAAAAGGGCTATTTAGATTTAAAGTAAATGATAACTTACTCTCTTAAACTGAATGATTTTTTCATAACCTATTTCGCTTTTTTTTACCACAAGGAGCGGGAGGCAAAAGCCGCAGGAGATTCAATATTGAAATTGTTTGACCATTCCAATCTATGCAATAATGATTATTTAATTTAGTTATGTTTTATTTTTGCATTTTGAATGTAGATTTAAGTAAATATTATTTAAACCTTTTTCTCTATCAGCTTCTGTGTACAGTATCTTCTTTCCTGTTTTTTTATCACTGTAAATATACAGGACTGATAGCTATCCGCCCATATTTCACAAAATTGGGTTACACCAAAGCTCAACTCAAAATCATAGGATATCTTCAAAATAAAATATTATATTAAATTTTAGCATCTCATATAATACCTAAACTTACCAATTCTGGGCATGCAAAGTAGACTCTAGAGATTTCAAAATTATTATTTTGTTTGACAAATTCACGTCGATAGTTCAGTGTTGTCTCTAGCTTAGCTTTGACAATTTCAATTTCTTCTGGCAAGATTGCACTTTTTATAATTTCCACGTCTTTTAGCACAGACGAACTAACTTGTTCAGTTACTGTTTTAGCTTCAACACCTCTTATTTCATTTTCAATATCTTTTTATTTGCAAAAATCCATTATTGCTTTCATTATGCAATACGTCCAAGGTAAAACAAGGAAAAATTTTAACACATGAGTTTGCTACGGCTAATTGTTCTTCTTTACTTGGCTTAAAACTGAATGTTTCCTGCACATAAGATGCTATTAACTTTATTACGATTCTTCGTTCTTTTTCTGTCAGAAAGCCCTTATCACTATAAATATTCAAAACGTCAAGACCGATTTTTTTTGTTTTTAAATAGGATTTAAGAGAGTCAGATGTTGCTATTAAATTTGGACCGATTTCTGCATTTGAACGTTTCACAGGCACTGCACATTCATTATCACTCTCACTTTCTACGCCTGTTTTTAAAATGAACTTTCAGAATAAAGTCTGGATGGCTATAAAATTGACACAAATACTGCATAAATATGTCCTCTTTTATCTCCACTCCAACTTTATTTCTAAAACACAAAAAATCGCTAAGTGGTACATTAGTACCATCTAAAACCAAAAGAACGAAATCTTTGTAAGATAAGCGATCAACACCATCCGACGTACACTTTTTAAAACGCACAATTTTCCTAATTTCGGGATATTCAACCGTAAGAAACAGTCCTTCGAAAAGCATTTCACTTAATACGGACGGGACAACTATCATACACAAACTAAGTAATTCGCACCTTCTAAGTACCCTCAAAACGAATTCTCTGCATCGTCAACTATTGCACAATCAATGCTGCAGTTTATGCTTGTTACTTTTTTTACACCAAGTTGGTGTAAATTTGATGCTCAATATGTTATAAATATCCGTTTTTCAAACGAAACGAAAATTGATATCACTGATAGATCAAATCAATAAGCAAAAGATATACATTTTAACAAACGTAATATAAAATTTATAAATATATGGTGTAAAAGTGAAATTGATTTTCAGAGATGCATAAGAAATATATATTTTTCGTATAAAAATGAACTATAAAAGCTAGTTTTATCATAAATATGCGAAATTTGGTATAGATCAATGTTATAAGGCCGCATTTATAGAAAAATAATGGATTTTACCCCAAAATTTTCAACCGTGCAATGACATTTACTATCCTCCCAGATCGATACTTAATTTTTCCTTAGATGATTCATTAGTGACTTTATTAAGAGGCAGATTATACTTGAATGAAAGATAATTATCGAGATTTTTGTCCACTTGACTTGGCATTCAGTCGCGCGATAGGATAGGATGTTAATGATAATAAAGTCGACTATGACGATGATAGCAAACTGTCAAGGATGAGGCAAATGGCGAAAGAGGAAAGCAAGCAGAGTATATTCGTAGCTGATGATTTGATGTAAATGATGATGATGACGATGATGATAATGGGAAATTGTAACTTGATTAAATTTCAACGGCATTGAAGATAAACGAATGATTTAACGAAATTGTTATTAAGTTGATTACGATGTTAGCAAATTTTTCGTTGCCTTGTTTTCGGAAAACTGTCTAGGATTTCAAAGAGTGTGATGATTTGGATTGATTGTTTTGGGCAAATTTAAAATAATTGAACAAAATTTTCTTCTTCTGTAAAGTTATAAGGAGGGTCATAGAAGTTTCCTAGCCAATTCGAATGAAAATTTTCCATTAAAGCGCAAGTTCAACTGGCTAGCAAATATAATTTATGCTGTTTTAGTGTGATGTGAAGACCAATGCATTATTCACCGATACAATTTCGAGCAGAATGGCGTCGAGGTGGAGAAATTCAGGTACACTCAGAAAAATACTTAAATTTTTTGAGGAAAAATGAACATATCAAGAGAAATATTTACTCAATCCAAAGAAAGGAATTTCTTCATTTCAAAGAACTGATATTAAACTTGCCCTGAGTAAAATTAAGCATAGTTTCAAAGAAATGTTTCCATAAATCTGGCATCAATCGGTTCTCCTACGATTAACGAAGTTAAGCAATGTTGGGCGCGGCTATCGCTTAGATGGGGGACCGCTTGAGAACATCGCATGTCGTTGGCATGCAAAAACTCTGCCTCCCTTCATTTGAACAGCGTGGCTTACTTTGAAGGGAGTGATAAAATTTAAAAAAAAAATTTAAAATATTTTGACATCTGATAAATATTGTACTTGCAATAAGCAATTTTTTTTGGAGAGAGAGGCCGGTATCAATTATTCATTAATCTTTCTGTTAAGTGCCACATTTTTTTCGGTAGCGCTAGTGTTATTTTATGCCATAGTCATCACATAAAGCTATACTGTGACACTTAATGGAGGCGCGGGCCCAGTCGCCGGCTGTTAAGACAACGGAAGACGAACAAATACAACCATGAACCCGGCTGAATTTGAGCCCGCGAGCAGTAGATCACTGCTTCGGACGGACGCGTTAGCGAGCTTAGCTACCGACGTCTCATTTGTGTAAAGAAAATGTTAATAGAAATCATAAAAACTATCAATTTTTTCATCGAATATTGAAGCGTGGTTGATGTTGAAACATATAAAAACATGTTCGCATTGTATTATAAATATAATTTACTTAATTCGCAGATATAATTTACTAGATTTGAAGGAAACTACTTGCTTGAAATAAAGTAAAGTAAAAATTGTATTCCGTTGAATGTAAGAAATTTTTACACAATATTGATACAAATTACTGACATCAAACAAAAATTTATTTGATTTGGGGAGAATATCACATCTCGTAAACTAGTAAATTTTTTCTTTGATTCTCGGAAACATATTTTTCTGAGTGTAGGAATGTGCAGTTGGAGTTGGTAGTTCTGTACGTTACTGCTGCTGCATATTAATTTTGAGCCCAAACCAAGAAATCGATCTGTTGAAATTGTGTATAGTTAAACCCAAACTTTAAGTACATTGTAAACATTCAAAGTTCGATTTACAAAGTTCGATTTTTCGTTTAGCATTATAGCCAATAAAATCGCACATTATAGTCTCCTATCTTTCATCTTCATCCAATCATTCGCCACTCAAAGTCTACCTAACAATATAACCCTCATTTTTCTATACCACCTTAAATGCAGATAATAGCACTAAATACATCTGCTTATATTCACACCATCGTCATAATCATCATGGTCATGTTGCAATAGTTCTCGTAACGACCCAATTCGTCCTAACGACAACATTAATGATGGCGATAAGTTTCTTTTATAAATTTTAATATGCGCTTTAATAGGACGAATTCTATTATGAATGCTATTAGGATCGAAAATTGTTGACACATTCGTGACAACAACATATTTTATCATAGTTTTGTATCTTCTTATTGAGTTTTGTTGGGACTGTTTCTTCTTCGCATATGGTATTTTGTTGATGAATTATGAAAGAAATTTCCTTTTATCATATTGTTGTGGCATTATTTGATGTAATATGGCAGAAAGTTGGTACTGAAATTCAATATGATGTTTTTGATGACCATGTGATCATGTTTTATGGAAGCGAGGAAATAGGAGAATAAAAAATTGCATTGAATTCGTATGTGGTTTTTAACACATAATCCGCCCAAAAAATCATCAAGTTGTATATTTTCAACAAGAACTGAAGCTTTGAATAGTTACATAAATCCCTATAGCGAGCAGGATATGTTAAAATTCCACAATTTATTTCTCCAATAAAAATTAACGAACAAATTGGAAAAACTATTTACATATTTAACGACAGTACTCTTAATTTGATTGAAATCATGCAGAGCGTAATAATACTTCTCATGCGTAGCAACCATTTTTGTAAAATCAAATTATAACACTTCTAAAAAGTTAGACTGGAAGGAAGTACCTACTCAACTCTTTTTACAAGACTTCATGGGATATCTCACAGCACGATGGCAAATTATAATCTGATGATGCATGCTACAGTATGACTTAATATTCTGATTCAATTATGCTTTATTGGTGGGGTATGTGAAGTGAATGCGTTTTTTTAAAGAATGGTTGTGTTTATATAAACGTCCTTTGTTTGAAATTTGGTGACTTTATTTGTTTGAATTCCAGCAATAATTATTGTACGAATTTCCTACGGATGAGGAATCTACACTGTTGCCTCACTAAACTGAAAAGAAAAATTCCAGGTACATAAAACTCTAATGCTTCAAACCAAAAATTAGACCTAGATGTCACGTTAATAGAGCTAATTTCTGCATTTTCAATTTTCCTTCTTGGTGGGTTCATGTAAATGGTGCTACGTTACTCTTTATTTCACAGATATTTTACACTCCTCCAAGGCAGCAAAATAATAAAAACACATGAATTACACAATATGGAAATCAGAACTATGGTGAGACTATGTGACTATTACTCGAAAGGTGAAATTAATTTGTAAACATTATTCAACTGAGCGTCAAACACAGATATAAACAAAGAATTAAAAAAAAAAAATAATCAAACCTTTGCCGAAGTTAAAATACACTACATTTCATCGGGTCACAAATCGGTTACGCCATGTTTCATATCGTAGCAAATGATTGCACACAACAGCACAATTCTATATCAGGAAGTCTCTACTTCTAGGCGAATACAACCCTCTTAAGCTGAACAGAGAATTTCAAAACAAAGTGTTTTTTTGAGGACATGGTGATTATCTCCCCAAAGACGTGATTATGACTATGGCGACTATGAAGATCGCATGGGAGCAATGGTGGCATCGTTGTTGGCGTTGATGATAATCATCGTCATCATAATCATTCTCGCAATAATTCTCGCATTTCAATTCGTAGCATGCTCGGCATATTCATTTTGCAATTTAAAAAAATGCTAAAATCCTTTTTGCTGAAGCCCCTGAGCAGAATCACCGCCTCGTTTGTTCATTCGGGGTGGCTGGGTTGATTGTTCGTTCATTTGAATCGAAAACGAATGAAACCGCGAGGATGTGAAAGCTTTTAGCTATATTCATCAGCATATTTCGCAATGCTATGCCATTGTGGTGAACACCCACTTACATTATCTCTCCATTACACGGAAAACTCTTTGCGTTCGTCATTCATGCAGTTTTGCTTGAGCTCCAGGAAAAGTATGATTAAGAAAATATGTTGGTGTGTACAAGTAAAATTTCACATCATTCAAGATCAAAGGAAGTCATTATACTGGGGGTGTGTAGCGAATAGAAAACTTTCCTTTGCTTAAAAAGAATATATGGTCGCATAATTTTGCTCTTCTTTGCCACAAAGAAAGCGAGAAATTGACATAAAGAATAATCATGAAGGCAAAAACGGTCCTGCAAATTATACAACCACTTCAGTACTACACACCTACTGCTCTACACGCTCAAATTGTTGTTTTTTTCAAAGTGTTCTTTCATGCAACACTCATAGTGGAAAATACTCGAAATGATGAAAGAAGTTGTTAGTACTATCGCGTAAGTGTGTTGCCACTGGGGTTTAGAGCAAGCTGTCGAAAATCGTACATTTCCCGAGATTAGAATGTTTTTTGGTTTTTCAAACGACAATAAATCACCTATTAAATATATAACCGCTTGAGCTCTTGAGTTCAAACACTCAAAAAATATAAGAAATATTTCTCTTTCTGATCAGGATGCATAGACTTGGATGGTGGTGAAGAATGGTGCTGCCTATGCTATGGTGCTGCCTATAGGAAGTTTATATTATTATTATGTTTCAAATAACTGCTAACAATTATCGTGTTTCAAATAATTTCACTATATGCGGTAACTTCATCAGTGCACGATGTTTTATTTTACTCAGCCATCGCTTTTTTAATTCCATATTTCAGGCTGAAACATTTGATTTTAGGTACATATTTCTGTTGCTAAAATAATTATTCCAATAAATCTTTTTCATCTTTTCACTTGATTGGGTAAAATATTAATCACTGATCTTATCCACACTCTATGAAAATATTTAAGTAGAATCAGTACAAATTTTAAAAGACTTCATACGTCTGACATATCCACACATCAACCAAATTGAATGTATACAAACATTTCATAGCAACATTTGGCTGTATTCAATTGCGAATCCTTTCACCTATCATCTTACTCAACTACAACTATTCAAAATTACTTTTGAAAATCATGTCCTTAAAAATTTCTGCATTTCTGCGTATATATATCGCATTAATTCTAGTAGGTACCCTATCTTTGAAGCATTGAATTATATGCTTTAGAGGTGCTATGAAATCGTAATTAAGAAAATCTCTCGTCTTTCAGTGAGAATGGGAAAATAAAACATAAATAAATGCTTTAGAAAAGTGAATATGAATGATGGGAAAAATGAGAGAAGAAAAATACTATATGAAAAACATTTCTACGAGTACAGCAACATGTCGACGCGATTGGAGTGTAGAGCGGAAAGCAGAAAAATTGTATGCCGAAATGGAAATGAAATTGAGATTAAACGGAAAATTATGAAAATTTCACATTAGGACGACGATGATGGAGATGATTTTGATAAAAAATCTTATGATGAAGATATGAAAAAAATCGCAAAGAATTGCAGTCTTCATGATGGTGTTGACAATAATTCGCTTGGGCGTAATGAGTGGATTTTCATTTTTTAAATTGCGACGGGTGTACATTCGTAGTGGGTTGGATAAATCAGATGAGTTTTCGAACAATGGATGCTTCGAATGAATTTTGCAAAACTTCAATGTTCATTAGTGGAGAGGATACCGGATAATACACGATTGGAGAAGGAAACAGATTGGTTTCATTATATTATCGACGATTTGTCAAACGAATAAATTTTATGCCGTTGAAGCTTTTACTTGAAGAAAGTTACACTATTATCTTAATTAATTTAAAATATTATTGATTTATATGCTATTCACTCTTCCCGCAAAAATATGAATGAGCAAGAATATACTTCGTATATAATTCATGGTCCTAGATGTTTCTAGGGAATATTGAAGGCTGCAGGAATAAACAGAGCTATGACGAGACTATGCTAAAGTCGAATTTGACCGAAAATGCAGCAAGCTACAGTTTGGTATTTGACACGAATTAATTTTATATTAAACCCCATAGAAAAAAACCCGCCCAAAATACATACTACAACTCATTGGGCACAGAATTGACTTGTCTTTATCTCTGTAGACAGAAACTCTCTAAAGGCTTCACAAAAATCACCCTTACTAAAATGATAACAAAAACAGATTATTTTTGTGCAGTATTGAAAAAAAGGTTTTTATTTTGCATATTTACGGTGGCGATTGTGAAGATTTTAAAATTTGCATATTTAAAAAAAAGCATAACTTTGTCAATTTTTAATATTTTGAGCTAAAAATATATATGGATACTCCCCAGACATAGTAATATAATAAAAAAAAATTAGCCCTACATAAAGGGTTGCAAAAAAAGGTATAATCTTCTGAATAATTAGATTCTGATTACTCCGACACATGGTCGTCTTGGGTGGAATCACTGTCGACAAAATTGTTGTCATTGTCTTCAGCTAACAAGTTATTGCGTACACTAGAACGCAGATTATACGCCATATTGCTAAAAATTAAAAATAAAAACTATTGCAAACTTATTTTGTGGCTTTCAATTTGACTCCCTGTGTTCTCGGAGAGTTAAAGAATTAGCTTAAGCAAAAATCTAGCTGACAATTTATTTCTTTCATAATGTAAGATAGCTCCAATTATAACTCCCAGCCATACTGTGTGAGGGGACGTATAAATGTCAGCAAATGACACTTGAGTATAGAAGTGACATTTAAGTATCGTAGCTAGTCATATATAGAATTTATAATTTTCACACCAAAATCATGTGATAGTACTTTGAAAGCTTGACTGAACTGTCAAAGTGATTAGACGTGTGTCGGAACAGCTAATTTTTGAAAATTTAAAACAAACACTTTAAAGCACTTTTTCGTAGAAAATTTTGCCGTTTGTGAATTATTTAGTGTTTTGATAATTGGCGAAAATCCGGATTTGGGTGACTTTTTCCTATTTCGTGCCATTTATATATTTTTGAATTCAATTTTATTAACTGTTTTTGTGAAAATTGTGTGGCTGTTATTTTTGAACGGGTGTATGAGTGGTGTGTGCCAGTGCTAAACTTTAACGAAAGATTTTAGCTTTCAGCGAACTCGAATCAAAGCTCACTTGGCAAGTTTCAATTAGTAGGGGAGAGCCGCCAAAATAAAAACCAAATGGCTAGTACAGGTGACAAATGCGGAAAATGCAAAAAGGTAGTCACTGATACCATGCCAGGTCTCCAATGCAAGGGATTTTGTGGTGACAAATGGTATCACACACAGTGTGTCAATATTGAACCGAAGGAGTATGAGGCAATTATGCAGCTTAGTGATAAAGTAAAATGGTTTTGTAAAAAATGTGACTCACTTTTTAAAAATAAACCGTGACGACCGAATCGCATCTCAAATTGATTCTGCGATGAGATTGATGCTCGACTTAAAAACGAAAGTCGATAAGTTATCAAGTACAGTCTCAAAAGAAACTGCACCTATTTCATATGCTGCAATTGTTAAAACTAATTCGGCCAACGTTGAAGAGAAGAAGAAATTCAATAAAGGGATAATAATCAAGCCTAAGAAGAACCAGGACGCGAGTATTACTATGGAGGCGATTAAATCCAACATCAAGCCAGTAAAATTAAAAACCCCAGTACGATATACTAAACATCTGCGTGATGGAGGCATTCTTATTAAGTCGGACACCCAGGCAAACACTGATATTTTATTGAAAAACGTGCATGAAACCCTGGGAAAGGATTATGATGTTCGAGTGACCAAGCAAAGATTGCCTCGCTTAATAATTAAGGGGTTGGATAGAAAATATTCCACGCAAGAATTAATGGATGAAATATCGACCCTTAATCATTCGATTGACACCAACGATAGATTTGAAGTTGTCTACACAAGGCAAACTTTGAAATCGAAAAAATGGATTGCTTTTATTGAAGTAGGTGGAAAACTTTTCGAAAGATTGGTAAACCAATATATAAATATTGGCTTTGGGTCCTATTATGTTGATGAAGATCATAACATCATGCGATGCTTTAAATGCCAAGGCTACAACCATAAGACAACAGATTGCCCATCAAAGGAAGAATCATGTGCGAAGTGTGCCGGGAACCATCGGACCAGTACATGCACCGCAACATCAATAAAATGCGTAAATTGCTCCATCAAAAAACATCTACATACACAGCACCGTGCTGACAGTTTCGAATGCCCAGAATTAAAAAAGTTGATTTTGATAAACCAAAAAAAAACTAATTATGGTTATTAGTTCAAGTACCATCAATAAAGCTGAGACCTTAAATATTGTATATGCAAACATCAGAAGCATTCGGAACAAGATCGATGACATAAATGTCTACCTTTCTTCCAGGAATGATATTGATATATTAATTTTAAACGAAATATGGATATACCGAAATGAAGAGGCATTATACACGCCAAATGGATATGATGGCTATGTCTGCTGCAGGCAATCAGGGCGTGGTGGAGGCGCAGCTATTTTTATAAAAAAATCTCATATTCGGTCTAGACTGATCATGATGACAGAAAAATACAGTTCTATTATAGTGGAACTACAACTAAAAAAGGAAAAAATTAAAATCGGAACATTTTATAAAGCGCCTAATGACGACGACAGCCTTTTTCTACACCACATCGATGAACTTCTCTCGCTACATAACAAATTAATTACAATAGCCGATACCAACATCGATCTTTTAGCCACGTCAACAGTAATGAAAGCATACTCTGATATAATTGTGGCCAATAATGGAGTTATTTTAAATACAACCAAGCCAACAAGAGTAACACAAACGTCTAAGACCTTGATAGATCATGTGATAATAAAACATCCACAGTTATTAGATCGAATATCATACGAGGATAGTGATTGGCCTGGGTTAGACCACAAGATCATAAAAATATCGATCGTTGAATGCGGAAATATAAAAGCACAGCCCAGGATGATAGCCATCAATTCAACTGATAAGAGGAAATTCGTGAAATATGTTATTGATGAATTAAAAATGAGGCCAAATGCTACTATAGAAGGTTTAATCGATATTATATCGAAAGCAAAAGAAAAAGCGACATCAGCCGAACACGTAAGAGTTCGGCAGCAATCATGGATTACTAAGAAAGTTATTGATGCTGCTAAACGCAAAAGAATTGCTTACAAAAGATACATGGCAAATCAAAATTGTGCTATGAAAAAACAAGATTATCTAATAAAAAAAAGGGAGTCAAATAAGATTACGCAGGAGGCAAAGAAACGTTATTTTGCCAATAAATTCGAGAACGCAGCTGGAAATATTGCTAAATATTGGAAAATAATTAAAGAAGTGACATCAACTTCAAAGGATACAACGCATATGACATGCATAAATGAACTATGTGTGAATGGAACCCTGTTAAATGATCCCTCTCTTGTAACACAACATCTAAATAATTACTTCGCAACTATCGGGACTAATCTTACACAGCAGCAGCAAGCTACTTATGGCTCAGATATCAACATAAAAGTGAATACTTTAACGTCCATGCATTTACGCACTACATCACGGAAAGAAATATCTGAAATAATAGATAATTTAAAGGCTGGAGTATCCCCAGGACTCGATGCAATCACTTCCGAAGACATCAAACTATTGAAGAACTACATAATAAATATATTAACGGTCAACATCAATGAACACCTTAAAACTGGTTCCTTCCCTGATTGCCTTAAATTAACAAGAATCACTCCTGTATTTAAAGGAGGTGATCGAGCAAATCCATCTAATTACCGCCCCATTGCTGTCACCAGTATTATGAGCAAAATATTTGAGAAGGTAATAAATTCAAGAATATTACAATTCCTAGAAGAAAATTCAATCTTGGCCCCAATTCAGTATGGGTTCCAACAACAAAGTAGCACGTTAGCGGCAACCTTGGATGCAGTGCACTTTATAAACTCTACGCTGGATAAGGGAAATCATGCCGCAGCTATCTTCGTTGACTTACAAAAAGCTTTCGACACCATCGACCATGGAATTTTACTAGAACGATTAAGTAAATACGGATTTGGGGATAAAATAAAGCTACTAGTCAGAAATTACCTAATAAATAGGCGGATAGTAACCAAAAATTCTAATTACGTCAGCCGAGAATGTGAAGTAAATATCGGTGTACCACAAGGATCTATCCTCGGCCCGCTTCTTTTTCTGCTATACGTGAACAGCATACAGGACATTCAGCTATCTTGCAAAATTGTGCTCTTTGCGGACGATACCTTTCTTCTTTATTCTGGAAATGATGAATTGACACTACAGAACACTATAAATGCAGATTTAGGACGATATTTCAACTGGTTTCAGCAAAGTAAACTAGTTCTTAACATCTATAAGACTAAATACATTGTGTTTCAGCAGAGGAACAAACGTCCAGTGAGCCTACGCATCCAAATAAACGGGGTACAGCTTGAAAATGTAAATTCAATTAAATATCTAGGATTGGTGCTAGATGATAAAATGACATGGGCAAACCACATCAACAACATCAGATGCAAAGTGGCACCTATGATAGGAGTAATAAAAAGGTTTGAATTTATACCTTTACAAACCAAGCTTACCATTTACCATGCGTACATTGTTTCCTTAATCACATATGGAGTATTGTTGTGGAGTCAGACTTCCAAACACAACATCGAGCTTATTGGAAGACTTATGACCAAAGCTATCAAAACAATTCATAAAATGCCCACACTTACCTCAACTTCAGCGGTATATGCTAGAACTGGGCTTCTAAATATCAACAAACTTATACTGCTTGAACGAGGTAAATTGATTTATAAGATTTTAACGAAACAGCTCAAATGGCCAAACATCCTTCGAACTGTTGGTGAGTTCACCAATATTCCAACAAGAAATGCGGGTAATTTATCAGTGAAAACTCCAAGGACGGAAAGAATGAAGACCGACCCTGTACAGGAAGCAATACAATTTTTAACACACTGCCTAATTCGGTTAAACATTCGGAAAACTTAGTAAAGTTTAAAGAAAATCTAAAGATGTACATCGAAAGAGCACACTGCTAATGAAATCCAGAGTTTTTTGTAAACTTTTCTCTGGACGCACGTCTTGATGACAAATAAAATGTACACAATATGACCTAAAGTACTAACTATAAAAAGCAAGATGGTACTATCCCTTATACCAATACACCAATTGTCTGGGAAGTACTAGGAATAATTACTTAGTGATGATTTTGTGATGCACACGGACCGTGCATATTGAGTGATGGAGAGAGTGGAGTGAAGGAGGTATAAAAAAAAAAAAAAAAAAAAAAAAAAAAAAAATCCTACGTGAAAAAACACAGTGCCAGACGCCATGATTTATAGACTTCTGGCGCCATGTACATAGTCGATTTCGGGATTGTGATAAAATATAGCGCCACACGCCATAGTACATGGCGAAGATTACATAGGAGCAGACGCTATGCTTATAGCGTCTGCTATATTACCTGGCGTGAAGGACTATAGTATATGGCGTCGAGGGCTATAAGCATAGCGTCTGCTCCTATGTACTTTGCGCCATGTACTATGGCGTGTGGTGCTATATTTTATCACAATCCCAAAATCTACTATGTACATGGCGCCAGAAGTCTATAAACTATGGCGTCTGGCGCTATGTGTTTTTTCAGTGATAGACTGTACTGATCAACGGACGACGCTTACTGGAGCGAGGGCCACCGAAATTAGTAACTATCCTGCTCAGTTAGTTTACTTTTAACGACGCAATCAGTGACTTGTACATGCATAGTATAGTTGCGATTCCTTTTCTGTTAAAGACGACCTTCATTTTATTTGGGGCCAATGACAGGTTGTGTTCCGTTTGTGCCTAATGATTGTCTGCATTCCTTCGTTCAGCTTGAGTTGGACCAGGTACAGGTCGTAAGCATCGACAAATACAGCAACATCATCATCATATGCAGTCAAGCGGAATTCACCAGAAATCTCTGTTTGCAGCAGGCTATCATACAAGATGCCCCAGAGGTTTGAACCGCAGGCCGATCTTTGAGCCGCTGCTGATGAAATCAGCTTGCTAAGTCGGCCTTCTTTCGCTTCGTAAGAAAGAAAATGATTTCCGAGGTAGTTATTTACCAGTTGCAAGATGTACTGTCGGTCCTGAAATTTCTCAACCACCTTAAGTATCTCCAGCCATCCTGCAGAATTAAAGGTGTTCTTCATGTCAAGTCTTCGTAAAAATACCACCCGGCGTCAGAAATGGTTGTGTTTTTTAACACTTCTGACAGCTCACCTTAAGAATTACGTATCTTATACAAAATCCAAACCGAAAACCGTTTTTCCAACGTGACAGAGGGACAAGGTACGATTTTCTCTAGTTTTTCTATGATAAAGTACGGAAAGTCTCCAATGTATCCCAGATTTTTTTCCGCTCGTCTGTGGCGGCTAGGAAAAAGCTTTCACAATGGTTTCCACAGCGGTGATTTCCATAACCACGCAAGCATGCTTTGACGTTCCGAGTTCTTGGATTTCGGTTTTGTATCCAAAGTCGTAGTTAAAATCGTCCATGAGCTTTTTCTAGCAACAAGTCTTAGTTCTGTGAGTAATCACTTTAGGCGTAGATTGACACTTTAGCTACACATGAAAGTTTTATATATTTTAATTCCTATTAGGCTTAAACACATATCTGCGAAATTTTCGAAGGCGGCGGCGAACTTCTATGTAGAATTTCGCATTTGAATATGGTGAATCACAATTAGGGATTCCAATCCCGAAACATATTTTCAATCCCGGGATTACGGGATTAAAAAATCTCAAATCCCGGGATCCCGGGATCCCGGGATTTGAAATTCAAAATACAACACAACAAAATAAGTCAAGTTTCTAGTAAACAGATTATATTATGTGCCATCATTTCAAAACTACAACAATAAGTAAGCTCAAAACTGTATAAAAAATTGCATTATTACTAATTTATATTATTGATGCAAATAAAAACAATTATTTTAACTATCCAAAACGTTGACAGTATGAAGACAGATATTGAAAATTACATCTATTACAAATGACAACAAAAAATCACGACCAAAAACCACAACAACAAAACACAACTCTTAGAATTGAGATACATAATAAAATAACATATAAAAAATTCGGCCAAAGTTCATTGTGTTTTTTGGAAGTAACATTGAAGAATAGCAAAGCATCTAAAGTATCGTCTCCAAGCCTGCATCTAAATTTATTCCCGATGTTGGACGCCACGGAAACGGTCGAGAAATATTGGTACGCCTGCTCCAAATTATGCAAGTGCCTCCACTTTCGAAAAGATTCATTTCTTTTGCGATTAATTAGATTAGTTTCTTGCGGCATTTCATGATTGATTATTTTCGTACTTTCGCAGCTCTTCTTGTAGCGTTAATTGACGACTACCTTGTTCTGATTCAATATGGGTATTTACTGGGTTCTTGTCATTTCTTTGGCTACCAAGCATAGGGTTCAGCATCTAGAGATTTTATTTCACTTGGTAAATTTTCGCTGGTACAATGTGGATTCTGGAGATAGCTTAGCATACCAGATAGCTCGGTACACTGACGCTCTTTTATTCGGTCCAATATTGCAATTTTCATAGCATTCAGAAGAATAGACCGTTTTTCTCCTAACAGCCTAAATAAAAATCTTGATGAAGTATTAGCAATGCATAAATTTGCAAGTCTGCGACTAAAGGCCGTCACAGCCAATTTTACAGGGAGTAAAACTTCAATAATTTTCTGAATCGATTCAAATTCTATTGCTTCTAATTGCTCTGGATATTGCAGGCCTATTAATGTATACTATTTTTCAAAATGGAAAACTATTCGAGCATTGTCAAGAGACTATTTCATCTTGTTTTACAATCCATTTAAAAGAGACAGTTAAATGCCTTGCTTAGATTCGACATAGTTTTAAAGATCGTTATTATTTTTCGTTGTCGCTTTTTTTTTAAATATAAAACTACCTAACGAACTTTCTTTATGCATGCGCTGATGTCCTTCGTCTGATGTAGCGTGTCTTGCAGGCGACCGGTTTCAACGTAGTTAGCTGATTCAGGACCATCCAAATCTTCGTGGTCGTCGTTCAGACTATCGGCTGCTTCATCAACTCTTTAATCTGGAATGGACCTCATATTATAGCGAACATCGCAAACTGCCAAGTGGATGCTATGCGCCAAACAAATATGTTGCTCTATACCAACTAGTTTGCCTACTTTTTCGATGGTAACAATGTCTTTTCCTAGAGAAACATTAAACTCATATCTAGGTAGTTTCCAGCTGTCATTGATATTCTTACTCGCAAGCTCCAGTAAGAATTTACTAAGTAGATGTTTATATTTATATAGCGCCTATTTGCAGTCAATGTCCATTCATCAAACATCAAACTGAACCGTTCACCTGAGATACTAGCCTGTTATATCTTATTTTTTATTATTTTCTTTATCCTCAAATCATTCAAATCATTCGATGTAACGAATGCACTAAATACTTATTTATTTACAAACCCTTTTGTATTCTCTTGTTAACTGCTACATCGGTTTGTTTTGCTCTATTCTTTACGCATTTTGATGTGAGCTAATTGTTTTCTCATAAATATGGATTCTATTTGCACTTTTCGAGTCTTGCTGTAACTTGATTGCCGATAATGCTTGACTCCCGGCCCCGAAATCCTAGCCAATTTCTGATCCCGAAAATCCCGGGATTAGAAATCATCAATCCCGGGATTTTCGGGACCAAAAATTGGTCCCGGGACCAGATTCGCTAATCACAATGCAGCGAAAATGTCGCTGTCAATGCACTGACGAATGACAGTTAACATTCATGGCGCCAACCAAGGCACCAACCTAATTCATTTTTTTTTTCTTTTGGTTTGCTAAATTCTCTTGTACGAGAATTAGGTTGGCTTATCTTAATATATATCAGCCATCGCTTGTCTCTACCACCAGACCATTCAACCTAATTCAAGCAGACTCAATTCAACCTAGTGGCTATGCCAGTCTGCGGTTGGTATCACCGCTAGCAAAACGAAAAAAGTAAAAATTTGGCGAATTCTGACGCTTCGAAAATTTCGGCCGCCGGCATTGTGGGCATTCTAATTTTTTGACAGGGGCTCTTCTCCGCCCAGTGCGACATTTCGCTGTATTGTGGTTATGCCAGTTCGAAGGTTTACAAGATTTCTAAAAAGCATCATTTGGAGACGTAAGCTGGTGGAAAACTAAGAAAATTATAGGTTAAAAATCACAATGAAATGAGTGCATCTATACACTTTAAAACGACCCATCTATGAAACGAAGGTTCGAAGTGGGGTTCTAGTGCCACAACTGGAACAAGCAACAAAATATAACATCACTTTTAATCGGCGTCTTTTATGGGGTGCGATTCTAATCGCATTTTGTATAGGAAAAAAATTGGTAACTGAATGGACTGGGATTATTTTTTTTTTCAAATTCTTTATATTTCTTCCAAACAAAGCAAAAACAACGCTTCAAAAGTATCAGCCACATAAGCGGAAAAAACTATTAATTATCAAAATTAAAACATTTTGAATAATTTCATTCTACTCCCATTCTATCAAACAGAAAAAACATTACTGTCATAAACCAGATCTATTCAAATCAGTTTACTAAACTGAACCATTTATCTGCACATCCACAATCAACACGCTTCTGATAGGCTCACTTTACTTCATCCCATAGTCTATTTGTATGCAATTTTTCGCTTCACATCTTGATTCCATGCAAATTATGGCCTCCGGCCATCAGACGGCTACATTCTAAAGAGCACACAATTTATTATGCCTCCCCTTGTGATTTTTTTTTCTTTTCACACGAAGAACACACTTCAAGTCTACTACCATACTCTTTCCTCACATTTGATTCTTGACGTGGACGTCGTCGAGGACGTGTTTTAATTTCTTTTTTTCTTCCTTGTTGTTTTTGCTTTTTTGTGCGATTTTGAATGTTGATTATTCGCATGAAGCCCTCCCACTGTGATGGCAACCTTTTCGAATTAAAATGCATACGACTCCATTCGAAATAATGGAGTAAACATGAAGAACTGTGAGTGAGCATCGAATGGCCGCTGGTGCTCGTGTGTTTTTTCTTAATTATCACTCTATAATAATCAAATTGAGAATGATGATGTTACTGTTGACGATGATAATGAAGGCAATTAAGTTAATGTTGATGATAGTGACCAGGGAAACCTTCAGGGCAAGAGTAGTCTTCAATTTCAGCATCGATGGGGTACTTTTTAATTGAGGAGTGTGTTGATTGTCGTCCTTGGAAAAATACATAAAAATCATTCAAAATATTTATGAGCTTTCGATTTGTCCCGTTCATCGTCAGAAATCCATTTATGTACCGTAACTACTTGTATATTCTATCATAAATCTCGAGGATTTCACATGCCCATTTCATGGCATCGTCAAACCGTCCAAATTCAGTCGATATGTCACGAAATATCAAGAAAATCTGCTCACTAAGTAGCATAATTTTGCGATAAACTTGATTCGATATTATTCGATGATGTCGTTGTATCTCGTTTTTCCTACGATTAGCTAAATTTGCTAACATGGCTGTCATCCAATTTCACGATATCGTCAATTTGTTGTTGATGCTGATGCTTTCGCACGAAACACATAGAGGGTTGTGTCCTGGAAAGATGTTCGATGCAAAGGGAAGCTCGTAAAGGGGTATGTATTTTGGTCGTTACATAGCAAATTCGCGCAATCAGCGCTGCTCCCTTTCTAGTATAGTAGTCGGTTACTACTATCATCGAGTTAAAAAAAAACCAACCGCAGCAACCATATATGCTGCTATTATTTTATGTACCGGCCAAGAAAAATCTTTTCGCTGCATAAAAACAATTAAATTTAGATCCTAGCTGGTTAAATTCTAAGAAAAATATTTATGACAAAGAAGAAATAAAACTCAACCATCATTCTCCAGCAATGAAATTGTAGAATTATATAAGCTGAAAAATAAAATTCTATAAGTAAATTGTGTATGTACATCCAAAAGATGTTAAATCAATTATTATTATAAACTGGGCGTGAATATTCACAATTAAACACTTACTTGAATACTCAGAAGTCAAGACAGTCGACAAGGCTAATAAACGAACCAAGCCACTTGGAGAATTTCTCGCTGACAATCGCAACGATTTCTACCGCCGAAATGCGAATCTAGAAACTACATATGTACGTCTAAACGGTATTTCACCCCTAGCTTAATTATAAAAAATCAAATAATATAACTATAAACGTAACTATAAACAATCAATTGACGAACGGAAACGATCTAATTATGCGAATCCCAATAATTTCCATAATCGCGAAACTTGAAACGCGGAAATCACACTCGATTCGCCCGACAACTGTCAATCAAATGGCGTCAATCCATACGCCACAAACATCCCCTGGTGGGACACTGTCTTTGAAGATCAGGAGCAAAGTTGAAGGTTGTGATAGGAGTAAAAATCCTAATTAAGAGTGCGACCTTTTATTTTTAGCGAAAATGAGTTGGATAAAATGTGGCAAATATTATTTAAAACCTACTAGGAGAAGTAAAATTGTAGAAAAATAAGTGCATTATGAACTGGAAGGGTTGTAACATTCCAGAGATAGATAGAATTTAGCTGGAGCAAAAAGTGTGGTAAAAATTATGGGACAAGTTAGTAAAAATTTGAACACGGAAGGGCGCGCAACTTCGTTTTAGTGCCCGTGTTCCATTATTACTATTTAGTACTAGCAAGCAGCGACGGCTCTACGTATGGGGCTAATGGAGCATAGCCCCACCATCTTTTTCCATTCCAAAATGTAAAGAAACCAATCTGTATTTCATTTATTACAAACTATAAAATTTCATTTTAGTGAATCGAATTAGCAAAATACTTCGTTCACCTACTGTTTTTAAAATCCATTCATGTCTTGTCTCTTTCAAAATTTGTATTTCATTACACAAATTCTTATCTATAATTCAATTCACGAGAACTTACTTCGCTGATGCAATATGCGCGCGATGCTCTTTTCAGATTCTCTTTCTATATTCTGTTCCACATTCAATGTGCACCGGGCTAAAGTGGCCCCTTTACGGTCAATATTATTGTGACATTATATTGAACAATATTATTGCTGGGCGCCCCAGACGATGCAATATTTTTGAGCAATATTTACTTTTCGTTCGATTTTTCAGTAGCTTTTGACATTTTTGGCTCTATTACTCCAAACGTTGTTTATGCCACTAACGACGATATACAACCGAGCCAATATTGCGCAATACTGATAACAGACGATGTAATATATTCTATATTGCACAATAAAAGTCAAAACCTTTTTGATTCACTCAATATATTGAACAATCATTCAATACCATAGGCCATGGTTATGCCGTAGCTAAAATAGCGCTGCCAAACTGGCGCTGCTATAGTAGTAGCGTTTACACCGTACAGCTTATTAACCAAAGCAAAAATGGCGTAATATCTGAAAGGAGCTCAATATAAGAACAAAAACACCCATGCACCAAGGCTTCCAGATTGCGAATGTCACTCGAAACTAGAAATCCTATTTATGACTGTTCTATTGTTTATACCACTGCTACCTTCACACTTATAACCGCGCTAAATTTTAGCAGCGCTAAAGTAGCGTAGCCAAAATAGCAAGCTCTGCTAATTTAAAAGTGGTTTATACCGCTGCTAAATAAGCAGAGCTCACTAATTTAGCTACGGCATAAACGCACTCATTGACGATCAATATTATATTACAATACTAATATATTATGCAATAATATTGATCGTCTAAGGGCCGCTTAAGTTGAACTAGCCCCAAAAAAGAGAGGAAACGAACGAAAAAATTCAATGAGCGCAACGTGTTTGCATGTTATACGCAATGATCGAAAGAGTAATCAATGGACTAAGTAAATTAAGCTAATTAGTTTTTACAATTGAAGAGTAAACGGTGGTTTTGCTTTTACAGTGCTTGTTGATATTATCGTTCAGGTGCCAAGTATGCAAAATGTTGATTGCATTAAAAATGTGTGAGAAAAAACAATATACAGTGTTTGCAATATCATTGATCTTTGAAGATACTTTTCAAAAGTTTTCTTTCGTCAAATGCGGGAAGTGACCATTTTTAATTTTCGTACTACTCAAAGCATAAATATTTATTAGTTAACATTAAAGATGTACCCCAAGATCGATGGGATTTTCAGTCCCCGAATTATACAATCTATTTTTGAAAGCCTGGGGCATGTAATTTATTGCTTTGGTTTAAATAACGATAATTGGCGTTGTCACGATAATACAAGCAACTGAACTATAAAATTATATGAATGATGATAATTTTAATTTTTTTTAGTGACTTGTTAATAAAATATTTGGATATTCTTAATAATGTTTTACATTCCCGCAATCTAGGATTTGATTTATTAAATTAAATTAAATTTATTTATAATAGTTTGAAATTAAGGAAGCCCATAACGAAGGAATGGTGAAAAAAAAACCTTCATATATGATCCTCATGTTATAGGATAGATAAATCTGGGATATAATTATAATCCACTTTAATCCAGTCAAAATTAATATATAATGCTGAAGTGTTCTAAAATATGTCAGTTGCTACTGAATTAAGCTTTTTCTTAAAGATAATATGTTTACTTCTGTTTAACAAACAAATAATTTATTTCAAATACATTTTGTCACTCCAATTATACCAGTAGATTCTGAAAGATGATTTAGCAATCTAAAGAATACTGAAACTTTTTAAACTTATAATTCAGTAAAATGAGTCAAAAACGTTTCAATTTATTTGCAGTATTATCTATTAGTAAAAGAGCTGAACATTTTAATGGACAGTTTATAGGTTTATTCAGCAGAAAAATAGGCGCATGGAATACATATATAAACAATAAGCAGATGCGAAGATTTGGTAGAATTTTCTTGGAGGAATTTATTACTGAAGTGGCTTATTTGCGCATATTATTTATTTATTTTATTTTATTAGTGGAATACAACTAAAAGCTTTTTGCTATTGAATTTGGATGGAATAAAAAACTCTTCCGAATTTCCAATATAAGTTAGTACTGGTCCTAGCAGACTAGCCCCACTTACATAGGGAGGATTGGCTAATTGGATCAGGCTAGTCCCTTCTAAGTAAGGTTGGAGAAAGGTCCCACTCTAGTAAAAAATTAGGTTCTGCCGCACGCCCGTACAGCAACCAGCTGTATGGGCTGTGTAAAGCCTCGGCCGTAACCGGCAGAGGGGCGCCCTTGTTTCTCTCCGCAGGGGTGACACGGAGGCCTGGGGACAGGTCTAAGCTGGTGACTGAGGTGAAAGTTCACCTGCGAGGTTCTGGATCCAATACTTCATTTTGCCCGGCTCTGGAACCTGGCGAACCGCGGTCTACAGAGTAGCGAACTGTTAGACTAAGGGAGACACCTTGGTTGACTCGGCAGCAAGGTTCGCAGGTTCAGCTTTCGTGAAAGCCTACGGAACCCTCGAGTGGTCGCGGAGGAGTCTGCCTCGCGATCCGAAGATGGGGAAGGACGGTCGGAGCTATACGTTGTTTCTATGCGGGCGGGGTGTAGCGGGAGGCAAAATGCTGGCGATTGCCTCGGCTGTGGTCTGAAAACGCGAAACCCAAACCTGAAACCATCTAAAATATACATATGAATCATATCAAAGACTCAAAAAAAATCAAACTTCCCGCCAGTATTACTGGAGGGAAGTCACCAGAAAATAACCCCTTCAAAAGGAGTTCAAAGGTGAAACGATCACCAACGTCAAGAGACGAAATGGGTCAGGCGATCGAAAGATTGCGGGCCCTGAAGCTAGATGGGAAACCCGCTCCGGGATCTACTGTGAGTCCGATGGACGTAGCGGTACCCCTTAGCAGAACAGTTACTCAGCAGTCTGGCGGTGGGTCTGGAGAATCACTGGCCAGTCCAACTGAAGCGGCGGTTGAATCGGCATCTAGCAGAGCTGTGACCAAGAACGGAGGCGGCAAGCTGAAAGGCTCGCAGGTCACCGGGAAGGAAGCGGCGGCTAAGCCACTCGGCAGAGCTGTAACCAGGACTGGAGGTGGTGCCTCCGAGGATCTGCAGTCCACGGTGAAGGTGGTGGCAGCTGATCCCACCAAAGGGAGGAAGTGGAATGCCCAACGCTTCAGAAGGGGAGAGGCAAAACGAGCGGCCAGGAGTACGGTGACACTGGAATCTAAAGGAAAACCCAAGGATCCCCAAGTGAAACCTACTGCAGCTGCTGCGAGTAAACGGCAACGCTCAAAGGAGATAACCTCGCCGAGAGATAAATCGACGAAGAGGCCACGACAGGAGAGAGCAGTTTGTTCCTTAAGGACGTAGCGGCTAGTCACCTTAAGCTGGCCATCGTTGACAAGCAGGAACCACAGGAATGGAGACTCGAGGATGACGTGGCCAAGGTGATCACCGAAGAACTCCTTAAGCTTGCCATGTCAACGGAAGAAGGGTCACCTCACGTTGAAGGCTGCAACATTGTTCACGGCCACATTGCGGTGACTTGTAGTGACGTCTTCTCGACGGAATGTCTTCGGTCTACCGTCCAGAAGATTTCTGTAGACCATTCAGGTTTGGACGTAGTGGACGAAACATCCGTACCTAAGCTAATTACAGCGAAGGTGGCAGTGCCCAAATCAAATGCTTTGGAAGCTCTGTCTATGTTAAAAAGACAGAACCCCGATCTGAAAGTTTCAGGCTGGAGATTATTCCAGGATGTTAAACTAACTAACCAATCGGCGGAGCCTGATTTAACCGGTGCAGAAAAGTTGGTGCTTGTGCTGGGAATTGATTGGGAGTCCGCAGATCAAGTACGAGCCCACAACGGGTTGATTCACTTCGGTCTGAAGAGGATCACCTTGAAAGTTGGAACGGAGAAGCTGACTGAAGGAAGCCGAAGTGCGGGTGGTCCAAGCAAATCTGCACCACAGTAGAGTGGCGGCGGCCAACCCGCTTCGGCATCTTAGTCGGGGGCACGCTGACATCACGCTGATACAAGAGCCGCTTCTGTACAAGAATGTGGTTTGTGGATTCGGGGCCAGCCTCAGTGAGTTCCAGCTAAAAGGAAGAGACAAGACAAGGGCTTGTATTGTCGCCAAAAAAGAGGTGAAAGCAATCTTGATTGCACAGCTTTGTGATAGGGATACAACCACAGTGTGTTTTGAGAGGAGGATTGTTGGTAGGAGCACACAGCGGTGCCTGCTGTCGGCGTCCTATCTACTATATGACGTGGATCCCATCACACCCGGACTAAGAAGGTTGGCAGAAGCTGCTATGACAACTGATACTATTATAGGCTGTGACGCAAATGCTCACCACGAAATATGGGGAAGCACCAACATAAACGAGAGAGGCAGGTGTTTGCTAGAATTTCTATCGTCAACCAACCTCAACATCCTCAACACAGATAACAAACCTACATTTATCACTAGCAACAGGGCTGAGGTAATTGATATTACCCTAGAAACTCCAAGCATAATAGAAAGTGTCCATATCTGGCAGGTTTCTAGCCTGCCATTGTTCTCGGACCACCAGTGGCTATGCTGGAATATCGGTTGTACTCTTATCTCACCTAAAAAAGTGCGGAACCCCAGAAGAGCACAATGGGAAGTTTACTCAAGGAAAACAAATAGACACCTCAGGGCACTAGACGATCTGCATCTGACGAGTCCATGACGACTTAACGAGCAGGTGAACCGATTAACGAGAATCTTAGTGTCAGACTTCAAAGACGTGTGTCCGGAAAAGCCCGTAAGGAAGAACGCTACTTTACGGTGGAATGGCGAACTCACAGAAGCTAGAGGTCGCACACGAAGTGCGTTTAACAACGCAAGGCATCCCGGAAACGTGGGTGACTGGGATCGTTACAAGCAAGAGCTGTCGCTTTTCAAAAAGAAGATAAGACGAGCCAAGCGCGACTCATAGAGGGAATTCTGTGAGAACATTGAAGGATGTACAGAGGCTGCCAGAATGAGAAAGGTCTTAAGCGTAACCCCGGCGTACCTACGCTTTTGCGAAGGGAAAACGGGGATTGGATGGAGAACCGGAAAGAGCGTCTGGCCATGCTACTGGAAATTCACTTTTCAAAATCAGCTTGCGCGGCACCGCGTAGTGACGTACTTCGAGGAACACACTGGGCATCTGAGCGGGTGATCAAAGAAGTAGTAGACGAGGTCAAGATTGAATGGGCTATTGGCACATTCCGCTTTACAAAGCTACAGGGATTGGTGAGATATCACCCATCATGCTTCAAAAAGCAGATAAAACCATCATTCCTATTCTGCAGCGTATTTTTACCGCATGCCTCTGCCTCGGTGTAGTACCCGAGCAATGAACAAAAGCTAAGGTGGTCTTCATTCCGAAACCTGCTAGGTTGAATCATCATTACGTGAAGGACTTTAGACCAATCAGCTTAACATCATTTCTGCTCAACACACTAGAGAGGCTTGTTGATCTGCACATCAAAAGCTCGATTGATGTCGCGAGACTCTGTGTTGATCAACACGAGTATCTAGCGGGCAGATCAGTAGATACGGCATTACACAAAATTGTCGGTACAATAGAAAAATTCTTACGGCAAAAGGAATTGACGTTGGCAGCCTTCTAAGACATTGAAGGGGCCTTCAATAATGTCACTGTGACTGTTGCGAGTATCATCGATGCCTTGGTTCGATATGGAGTGGATAAAACTCTGGCAACCTGGGCATCGAACTTGCTGAAGAGCAGGCGGATTGAGGCTACCTTTTGGAGGCCAAAGCGGAAAGAATAGTCGGAACCGGAACACCACAAGGAGGGATTTTTCCCTTTTCTGGATCCTGACAGTCAACGAAATACTGGAGAATCTAAGGGCCAGTGGCTTTGAGGCGGTGGCGTATGCCGATGACATTGTGGTACTTGTGAGTGCTGCGTTCCCACAAACTTTGTCGGACCTTATGCAATCGACGCTGGACCATATCCAAATCTGGGCCAGAAAAGTCAGTCTTAGGACAAACCCGACAAAAACCGATATTGTACTCTTCACAAGGAGACACAGGGTACCGGCTATTGCCACGCCTAACCTCAACGGAATAACATTTGAACTTGCTGATAGTGTTAAATATTTGGGCCTTATACTAGACAGGAAACTGAACTGGGGGGCTAACGTGAAGCACAGTATTGGTAAGGCTCGTGCAGCATTTTTTGCGTGCCGGTCTGCCTACTCCAATACCTGGGGTCTTAAACGTAGGGCGGCCTATTACATATTCACATGTGTGGTGAGGCCGATTTTGGTGTATGGAGCGATCGTGTGGTGGAAGGCAGCGGAGAGTAAAACTAATATCAAAGAGCTAACAAGACTGCAAAGATTAATTTGCATATGTATTATGAGCGCTTTAAGAACCGCCCCAACGGCGGGGTTGGAAATGATTTTGGGACTCATGCCCCTAGACCGCATCATCTTTAGAAGCGCAAGCTTAGCGGCGTTACGAGCTAAAAGTTTCGGCATGTGGAACGATTCAGATCAGTGGGGCCACAGCGGTATTCTTACAGAATGCCGCAAAAGATTTGGGCTCGTTGCAGAAGACACGGACCACATGAACAAAATAATACATCTTGGCAGGAATTTCCAGGTCAAGATACCTACAAGCACAGACTGGAAGAAAAAGGAAGCTACCACCGGATGGGGGCGTCTGGATTTACACGGACGGGTCAAAGACGGACACAGGAGTTGGCTCGGGAGTGTTTTCTACGGATTTGAGCCTTAACCTGTGGTGTAGACTGTCAGACCATGCTACCGTCTTTCAGTCTGAATTACATGCTATACGCATGGCAGTTGAGTCCATTAGCGGAATATCAATCAGATCAATAACGATTTGCATCGACAGTAGAGCAGCCATTCTCGCTCTTGCGTCTTACAGATGTTCTTCAAAAACTGTTAACCCTTACAGAGTGGCTCTCAATGAAAAGGCAGGCATATTCCTATCCGGATTATGTGGGTGCCAGGGCAAAGTGGGGTCTTAGGCAACGAAAAAGCCGGTGAATTGGCAAGGAAAGGTTCAGGAGCTAGTAATAGCCCCTGCATCACTGTACCATGGTCAATCGCTGACGCCACAAGCAAACTTGATGCAGCCATATGGGCCAAAGTAAAGTCCGAATGGGAAAACAGGATAGACTGCAGGGTGGCCAGGACATTATGACATTATAGCCGCATCTCATGCGAACAGAATGGGACTGACATCCAGCAATTTATGCAAGAGGTGTGAAATGGAAGAGGACACCATCGAGCACACTCTCTGTGATTGTCTGGCCCTAAATAATAAACGCCTCAAGATTTTTGGTTCTTACCACTTTCAAGGGTTAGCAGAGGTGGCCAGTACCATCACGCTGAATCAGCTGATCCAGTTTGGCGAAGCGGTCACTTGGCAGCTCTAAAAAGGCAGCGGAGGGTGGCAAATGGGCCCGAACTGGTGGCCTAATGCAGGCCGCGTTTCCGGCAGCCCTCTTTACTAACCTAACCTAACCTAACCTACATAGATTCCCACGAGCCGCCACTGCTAGTAAGTACTTCTGGCTACTTCCAACTACTCGCGCTCTCGTTCCCGAATATTTCATGAGTAGTTACGCCTTTTTTTACCGTGAGGTGGCTATTTAATTGTCAATAGGTGGCTTTGATTTTTTCATGGTTATGTTGAATTTTTCGTAGCTAGGAAATTAGAAATAGCCCTCATAATATGTTGAAAGCTATAAGATGTAATTTTCTGTATGTTGCTTTTATATTTTCTGTCAATTGTGGTAGTTTACACTCGTCATTTTCTCCCTTTATTTTCAACTGTTTTACATTTGAAAACGGCATACAATTTAACAGACTAGAATCTGCTCGTATGAACGAAGATGGCGTTCCATTTGTGATCTACTTGGAAGTACTTGAGAGTACTAATTAGTAAAAATGGAACACGGCAAGTATGAGATTGTATTGATTTTTTTTTTAAATCATAGCATATTTCAACGTGATTAAAAATATTCGTTCGTCTTAGGACTCAATTAATAAAACAAAAATTCATGGAACGATTGTTAAGCCGTAATGTAGGCTTCAATTCATCGATGCGAGTTCAATACATTTCGCAAAATAATAATACTCGAAACGAATACGAACCACGTATGTTGCCACCATCGGAAATTGCAATTGGCGTTTTCTATATTTGTTGATGTAGAGCGACCTTTTTCAATTTATACATCAGTTTTGACTGAGAAACACCAATCTTTCACGTTTGAGTATTTCAAACATCTTGTTCTTGTTTTAATTTGAACCATTTTTTTCTAGATTGCAAAAAATATTTTAATTTAAAGACCAATTTTTCCTTTAGAAGCTAGATATATTTTAATTTATTTAATCGGCGAAATATCAATACAAAACATCGATAAGAAATTAAAATAGCTTCTAAAGGAATAATTGGTCTTTAAATTAAAATATCTTCATTCAAGCAGGCAAGAACAAGATATGTTAACTTTTTTTTTTTTTACATATTAAAGCCTTTTTCGGAAAATTTTTGATAAAAGATATCGATAATTCGAAGAAAATCTGCCCTCTTCTTCAGTGTCTATTGGTCTGACCTATTGGAGACTAACAGACACTGAAGCAGCGGACAGATTACTCTCGAAATATCGTTATTTATTAAGAAATTGAATTATACCATAAGGAAAAAATTGGTCTTTATATTAAAATATTTATACTGTATTAGCAATATGTGTTCTCGTGTTACTAGTAAGTAAGGACAGAGCTTAAAAGTTCATTGAACCAGATCTGGAAATTTATTGAAGTATGGGGGCTTGAACCAGAATATTCCGGCCGGATCAAGTTGTGAATATATATAATTAACTTGATTACTTTGAGAGCGAATATTCTTCAGTCTTGCAGCATGCACCTTATTATCAGTATTAGTGCGCAGTAGTTTAATTCTTATCTTAAATCGAATAAATCAGAAAATTCTTAGAACCACTACAATAAAAACTGTAAATGCTTAAAAACCATCGTGTATGCATTTCTTGGCATTTTCAACGTTCTGGTTCATGTTGCTTTGAGAAATTCCAATTTGTCAACTCACTCATAGTCATCTCAATTTACTTTCTTTCAAATTTCTTTCAATCTAACGAAGCACATAATACAAAGACAATTTTAATGAGACATATGATACTGTTTTGAAAAACTTTATCCAATCCACTCAAGCGCGAAAACCAACTTCAAATGATAATATACCTACATTTTTCTCAAAAAGGACTTATCGCTGTCCAATCATCTCTAATGCAGCAGAGTAACGGTGGCAGTTAGCCTCGCAGCATCCCGTCGACTATATTTCAATTTCGTTTACACCGCAGAATATTAAATAGGGGATTAGACCAAATCCGATAGACCCGTACAAGTATCATCATCATTTATTTCTGCTAAGTTGAAGAAATACATGCAAAGCCGAAAGATATGAATCGAATGAAGGAAAGAAAGAAAAACGAAAAGACAAGCTTGAAATCAGTCAGTCAGGATATTATTTCTGGAAATAAGATAAAAGGCAAGAAATGTTGGTGACAAGCTTCCTAACAATATAAGGATGCACTTAGCGATGTAGAAGTTCGTTCAGGCAAGTGTCGATAATGTCGTTTCATTGAATTTCACGGTTCGTTAAGACTTTTGTCACCCGTTGTAGACGCAAGGAGCAGCAGCGTGTGGCAGCAGTGGGTATAGCGATAAAGTAGAAAATAGTAATTTGTCGGAAGGAAATCCAGAGGAAATCGAGAAAAAAAATTGTGGGATGAAAATCGTTCGTTTTAACAATGAATGTAAGTATCTATTTTGTTTCAATTGGATGTGAAGAGATTATTTTAGTTTTTCGATGGGTTGTTTTTTTTTTCAAGGCAAATATGATGTTTTTATGGTTACGATGGCGTAATCAAAGGTGTTCAAAACAGTTTGGTATCCTGACTTTAGTATGAATTGATTCTTAAATTTATTCAATAATTTTGCACTGCATCTATGCATGATTTCCAATCGAATACGTAACAGCTATTGCTGAGAACAGCACAGAACGTTTAACCTTCATGTTTAAAGTAACGGAGTAAAGTAAATGACTTTGGCAGACCTTTATATCGAAGAAGACCGTGCACTTGTAAAACATAGCATTTTCGAATCAAATTCATAAAATTTTTATTCGAATTCATTCATTTCTCGGGCTACTGAAATCTTATGCGGAAAAGCAGCGAAAATTAATTCATGAATTGAGCTTGAAAATGCCTGCATACAAAACTGATATGATTTGTCTGCGTACAAAATTGATAGGAGCGACGTTAGCCAGAAAATAAGAAATGGTGAGCTTAAACTGTCTTAGATTTTTTTCGGAAACTAGGCCATTAGAAAATGTTTTTAAATTCATGTATGCATGACACTATATTGTTTTAATTTTATGGCAATAAATATCCAGGATTTTGCATCGTGAAATTGCAATAGATGCATAAAAAGACGTTAAATGATTTGGCTTTCATTTGATATAAGCGTTTAGTTTTACTGATTTTTGAAAAATTAAATATTATTACCATTTTCAAGTGATATTGGTGCGGTGAAATTTTCAAATGATTATTATCTTGGAGTGAAAGCATATGTTTGAATTTCGATAATTTATTTTGTTTTCAATTATCAACGTCAAGTTGAAGTGATGTATACAGACTTTTCGAAGGCTTTTTATTCTGTGAACGATAACCTGTTGCTCAACAAACTTACCACCTCAAAATTCTGGAGGACATCAGGCCCATAATGGAAATAGTGCACTTCAGCAATCAAATAAAGACCACAATAGCCTTCGGGAATAGGTTCAAGGTCACAATTTCATCGAGAGACAAGTGAGACAATGGCCCACCTCCGTCGAACAAAGGATCGCAAATGTGGTATCCGGATGGTTCAAAAATAGATTTTAGAGTAGGAGCAGGGATCGTAGATCCTAAGAGCAAAATGCATTTTTCCGTCCCAAATCAAGCAGAACTATCTGCCAGACTTAGAACCTGAAAAATAATAAACATAAGGAATACCAAAACGGTCGGATTTAAAACCCTATTAGATAGTCAAGTGGCTCTCAAGTTCCTAAATGAAATCGGGGCACAGAGCAGCCATAAGTTGAAATGGATTCCCGGCCATGAGGAGCACCAAAAAAACGAGGAAGCTGATACCAAAGCCAAAGAAGGAACAAGAATGCCCTTTACAATTTCTTCTCCGCAAAGGCAACGGACAAAAAATTTAAAACGGAGTCAGAAAAATATCAAAATCTACTGGCTTAATATTGAGGGTTTCGATAACAAAATGGCAAAAGAAGCGTTGGTTCTCTGCGAAATTAGCATAAGAGCCCTATTTGGAGCACTGACAGGCCACCTTCCCTGCAAAAAGTATATCCACAGAATACGTAAGGAGCGGAACGACTGCTGCAGATACTGTGAGGAAACAACAAAGTATGAAGAACATCTCACCCTTTGTATTGCACTACCGAGACGAAGATGAGAGCTCGTTGTTTCTGCTCTTCCCTTCACCAGGGACGCAATAACTGACCCGTCAACGAACATATCCAGGTTCATACGAAGCTTGGACATCCTATAGGACATAAGGCGACGGAAACACAATAGACCCAGGAGGTAGCAGTGCTAGGGGCCTTCTGGAACCACCAGGCTCTCAATCAAATCAATCAACATACGTAATGGGCTTGGTATTTTTGGTCTTCTCCTCCCCTCATTTTCTTCCTATCTTCATAGTCGTCCATGTAGAGTCACTTTAAGCGGTTCCATTTCTTCTCCAATGTTTCTAATATCCGGAGTTCCTCATGGATCTATCCAAGGTCCCTTACTTTTTATCTTGTTTGTCAATGATCTTCCATCTGTTATTAGCTCCTCTTGTCTTTTATACACGGATGACTTAAAATTATACAGAGCAACGAAGTCTACGGACGATTATCACTAATTGCAAGCTGATTTATTTGCCCTTAATTACTGGTGCCACACTGAAAGAAAAACTCTTGGCTGGTTCAACTATTTTTAATAGTATTGCAACGATTCATTCAAAATCGTTAAACGAACTACGGAAAATAATTTTTTTTTTTCTACACTGAAAGAAAAATCTTGGTATAATCAACCATTTTCCTTAGTTGTTTTTGCGTCAACTACGGGCTATGGTTAAAACAACCATAAAAAAATAGTTGATTACTTTTATGCACCATGACGCGTGGTTGATAAACTACGTCCGTGATGCAAAAAAGTACTGGTTCAGGCGGTAACGATGTATTGGTATATTTTTCTCTAAATGCTTGTATCATTAGAGGAGCATTGATAAGCCATAAACCATAGCAACATAATCCATCCAAGCCTTAAATAGAAACAGGACGTGAGACGTGAAATTGAGTTCATATGCATAGCTGCAAGCTGCAGCATCTATGAAAACAATTGAAACTGCTAAACAATTTCTGGCATTGGGACAATCGTATTCGTTTTCGGGACTCCCTGTTTTATAACAGTGATCTGCAAACAGAATAGAAGACGGGAAATATAAAGGCTTCACAGCATAACATGAATATGAATTATATCGAACAGCAAACCGAACACAATTTTGCCATGTAGCATATGAAACTTCTATGATAGAATAGGAGTATGAGTATGAGGAGCATGAAAAATCAACAGTTTGCCTTAGTTGTTTTTGCATCAACTAGGGCTATAGTTAAAACAACCATAAGAAAATTGTTGATTACTTTTATGCACCATGACGCGTGGTTGATAAACAATTTCATTCGGAGCATGAAAAACGTCCAAATGTTGAAACCATTCTACTTTGCGTAGAATAATGCCAAAGACGTTGCTCACTGAATTACGTTTGTTGAAATCAACTATTGCAAAGTAGTTTAAGTACCATAAAAACAGTTGATAATTCGAAACGTTGAATTGATGAAAATTTTTCTATTTATCAACTAATTTTCGTGGTTATGAAAGAATTAAAACAGTTGATTTCATGAACGTTGCGATATTTTTTGTACAACCAGAACCAACTACTTTTAAATCGTTAAATTAACTATATTAACATCATAAAAATAACTATTTTCCGTAGTTCGTTTAACGATTTTGAATGAATCGTTGCAATACTATTAAAAATAGTTGAACCAACCAAGAGTTTTTCTTTCAGTGTATGTAAAGTAGTTGGCTCTGGTTCATGAAATCAACTGTTTTAATTGTTTCATAACCACGAAAAATAGTTCAAACTTCAACGTTTCGAATTATCAACAGTTTTCATGGTACTTAAATTACTTTGCAATAGTTGATTTCAACAAACGTAATTCAGTGAGCAACGTCTTTGGAATTATTCTACGCAAAGTAGAATGGTTTCAACATTTGGACGTTTTTCATGCTCCGAATGAATTTTTTTTTGTTTATCAACCACGCGTCATGGTGCATAAAAGTAATCAACAATTTTCTTATAGTTGTTTTAACTATAGCCCTAGTTGATGCAAAAACAACTAAGGAAAACTGTTGATTTTTCATACTCCTCATACTCATGCTCCTATTCTATCATAGAAGTTTCATGTGATACATGGCAAAATTGTGTTCGGTTTGCTGTTCGATATAATTCATATTCATGTTATGCTGTGAAGCCTTTATATTACGTTGTATGACGCTATTTTGTTCACAATACAGCGTTTTCCGCTGTGGCAAAGCAGTGGGCTGCGGCAAAGCGCAGTCAAAAAATTAGAATGCACTGTTTTGTATGGTAACGCGCACAACGGCTGCGGCCGAATTTGCGGCAGCGGCAGAATTTGCCAAATTTCTAATTTTGCCGCACCGCTAGCGGTGATACCTACCATAGGTTAGCATCACCACTAGGTTGAATTAAATATGTTTGAATTAGGTTGAATGGTCTGGTGGTCAGCCTAATCCTCGTACAACAGGATTTAGCAATACAAAAGAAAATAAAAATGAATTTGGTTGGTGCCTTGGTTACATTGACAGCGACATTGTCGCTGTATTGTGATTCACAAAATTCAACTGCGGCATTCACGCCTCCCCTGCCTATATTCCGTACTATGTATATGGTTGGAATACCATTGTTTGTGGTTGCTTACTTTTTTTGCACCACGGACGTTGTTTATCAGCCACGCGTCATGGTGCATAAAAGTAATCAACTATTTTGTTATGGTTGTTTGAACTATAGCCCGTAGTTGACGCAAAAACAACTAAAGAAAATTGTTGATTTTACTAAGATTTTTCTTTCAGTGCAAAATAACTTAATACCACTAAACATTTTGAAGTGTCAGCAGATGTCATTTTTATATCAAAATGGTCTACATGTGTTCTCTTATTCCTTGTCTGGTGATTCCTTATTAGTTGTACAGCATTTTAAAGACATTGGCGTGGAGTTTGATTCTAAATTGGAATTTGATGTTCATGTAATGAATGTCACGGCCGGAGCTTCTAAGATTACTGGCTTTGTCATGCGCTCTTCGTATATGTTTACCGACATAACCACTTGTATTAATTTATTTGTTTCCTTAGTACGCAGTATTCTGGGACCCATAGCCAAATCTGGTCTCCTCAATTTCAGTATTTATCTGACGCCATTGAATCAGTTCAGCCTAGGTTCACCCGTTCGTTGCTTTTTAAATTCAGCATCCCCTATTGTCCCTACTTTTCTCGTCTTTCCATTCCTCATAAGTCCTCGTTCGAATCGCTAAAATTGTTCCTCAATGAGTGTTTTCTTTTCAAACTTGCCGAGATTTTTTTGGTCAGACCTTGGTTCCCAGATATCCAGACGTGAATCTAGACGTCCTGGTTAATCAACAGAAGTTTTTTCTATTCCGTTTGCACGTACGGAAGTCTATTTTCATTCGTCTTTGGTGCATCTTCCTAGAATCCATAATATACTCAGGCTCTCCCGCAATCTTTTTTTAGAATTCAAGATGGTATTGCAAATTTTAATTTTTGTAGTTAGTTTTAAATTACTTAATTCTTCCATATATTTCTTTTTTATTACGTTTCATTTTTGACGCTGTAGCGCAATGGATAATAAATAAAAAAAATAATATTTAGTGTACAATGTGTTAAAAGACTCAATTCTCTAGGTTTTATGATTAGCATTTAAAATTATGTAAATAATTAATTACAATAATTATTCATTAATAATTATTGTAATAAATTATTTCAATTGACCAATTGAAAAATCAGGTGCAACATTAATTCATTTACGAAAGCAATTATATTCAAATTCACCTAACCAAATATCTACTATCCACACAAAATTCCCAACCGAAACCTATCTTAACTAAATAAAATCCTTAGCATGTACACACTCCAATACGTAGCAAATCCAACTTGCCATTCACGGCGAACTGCCGACAGCACCATCTGCATTCGGTTGCTTGAATTCAACACCATTACCATATTGCATGCATTCCCATCATCAATATCTTCAACTCGAATAATGTGTCCGCCTCGTGAAACATTTTACAAATCGCAGAGGAAAACTCATTTTAAATTGTATAATTGGGAAAAAGCAAATGTTCTTATTATTCACACCCGTTTGTAGCAGTTTTACCGCACAAGGCCTCATTGCATCCAACAAGGCCTCATAAGCCATTTTCGAGTACTCCAGCCGCATTCAATTTACGACAAGTGTTTCATGTGCCAAAGAAGTTTTCATCGTTGTGTCGACGTCTTTCATCATCATCATCATCAACATCTCCATAATCATCAGCAGCAGCAGTTTCCCTTTTCAAGGCTTTATCCTATTCGACACTTGTACAATGCAACTGTAGTTGTCGATCCTGTTCTAACATAAAAGTGCAACTTTTTTGCATTCAAATCGAAACCAACACATACTCTCTCTCTCAATCGCCTTCATTCAAATGTGTCCTGTAGAGCGCGAAAATTCGAAAATATAATTTGTAAAGTGGCAGAAAAAACGTTCCGTCGGAAAATTGCATTTGAAACTCTTTAGCTTTATAGAAAGTACCCGACCGCCAATATATGCAGTAGAGTCATGATCATCATCATATTCGCCTATTATGTCGTTGAAAAAAAAACTGCATACTTGTTAACCGTCGCCGTCAGTCCACCTCCGCCGCCCGGATTGCAATCCAACTACGCTATTTGAATGGTGTCGGTCATATGCGGTAAAAAAAATTGTTCGCCAAACAAAGTGACGACGATGTACCGCATGCATTCAGAGCGTGTGTGAACAATTCGTTAGATGAATGCGAAAAAGCGAGCAATTTATTTTTTCGTATAATCTCTAAGAAAAAGTTTTTAATTACATGTTACCCTTTCGGTTGGAGTGCCTTTTAGGATAGAATAAAAATGTGTCCGTTTGAATTTGAATTCAGGACCACAAAGTATGTTTTGTGTGGAATATATATCTAGGATAGTTGTAGGTTGATTTGGTTTTTGGGAGTTTAAGGTCCGTTCATCACGACTAGATTTTATTTATTTCGTTTAGTTTGAAATGGTTAGAACTCTGATTGATACTTGAAATATTCAGCCTCATTGCGTGCATTCCCAGGCAATATTGTCGCTAAGATCAAAACTACTTTGCATTTCTTTTAAGTCATGAACCGAGTCAGCAAACTTTACCAAGAGCTCTCTACAGTACTTTCGAATAATTTATCAAAGCCTGTAATTAGACGGGTACAAGAGCAAGCACATGTATCATAAGGACTTAACACCCTCCACATTTCAAGTGTTTTTCAATAACTTTTTTGATTGCCCGCATTACTTTGATGTTATTATATGTTTCAGTCTTAATTCGTTTTTTTTTTATTTGATTTGTCAGTAGTGACTTACTTTTAGTATGAAATGTTACAACAAGTGGAGACCAGAATATAAGAGCTACTTTTAAGCCTCTCGGCACTGTATTTTAGCACTATGACGAGATGAATGACACGTGATTGTTAGAAGGGGTAGAGGTGTTAGTCATTAAATCAAATTTCTCTGTTTGAGTATGATTTTTGGTGGAGTTTAATTACCACCTCAAACACTAAGTAGAGTTTGAAGATATTGATTCCGTAAGTCCTTTTAACTTTTCGGAATGGCATACTCGAGTGTCTGTAGTTTGCCTCTGCATATAAATCATCACATGAGATTTCAGTATTTTTAAACTTTATTTAACTTTTCTTTCGCAAAATCCTTGCTAAAGCCACGTTATTAACGAATGCTTAAAATGTGATTTGCAAAGCATTGAAATTTTGATCTAAGATCAATCTCTACAATAATTTCGGTAACGCAATTCAAATTTCCAACATGTATAAGCATTTTAACATCATCAAAATACGTTCTTCACGGCCACACCAAAATACCAATAGTGTAAATCTAAATGTGGAATCATAAAAAGGAACTATGAATCAAAAGGAGCAAACCAACACAGAAACATAGCGATTTCACTTTTGAAAACATGAAGCTTAAATGAAAAACTTACACCCAGAATTCTCTTGCAAATAAAACTGACACCAACCCCACTACCAAATGACTCATAGTTGAGCGGAAATTGAAATTGAAATTGAAAGGATTCTTTTCAGTACTTAGTACATGCAGGTAAGACCTTAGAAAATGTTTCCGCTTTTTGATTTAGTTTCGTTCTTACTTTGATTTTGCTGCCTAGATTAATGTGCATATAAAATTATGTCGCCTATGATCGTTTAGTAGGCAAAAATGCGATGAGAAATTAATAAGAGGTGACTAACGATGGTTTCAATGATAAAATTGAATAATGCTTAGATTGAAAATTTTAATTGAAACAATCTTTTTCGAAGAAAGTGTAAATATTTACATTCATTGCAATTAGAATACATGGTCTTTCTGCGAACGTAAAAAATCGATCCTGGATTTAGGCTCGACTCTGATTAAAAGCATAAAAACTGTTGAATTGGGTAGCCACGATACGTGATTGTATCGAAGGCACTGACTTGAAGACATTATGGAGGCTTTTGTTTTGATTGTATTATTTGTTAGCAACAGTTAACTGTAATTTTATTAGGAATAGAATAGCACATTTTATCACTAATTTATCATTAATTTTATAACTCCTACGTGTAGGCTGGTACTGACTTAATCATGAAGCTACATTTTGACAAGTCTCCGTTATCCGGACATTCTTTGGAGTGAAATTTTTGACAATGGAAGAATTGGAGACTTTATAGATGCTAAAGGGATTCAATACGTGAAGTAATAGATTCATCGCCAATAAGCTTGAAAGCTTTGCGTTGGATTTTGTCTAGTTCCGCTAAAGCAGTGCGGCCTGCCCCAGCCCATATATGGGAGTTAAACTCAAATCTAGATCTTATGTGCGTTATGTCTGATAATGTAATTATGTCTTGTCTCTCTGAACAAAACCTAGGCATTTCATGGCATTTTTCGCAATTTGGAAAATTTGGCCGGTCCAGCTTAGTTTGCTGGAGATGTTAAAAACTAATAGGTTTAGCGAAGGTGGTTCAGAAATATTTACTCCATCAACGGACATAGTGCATTGAGTTTTGGACGCATTAAAAACAACATGGTTCGCTGAGCCCCAAGCGATAATGCTTAATAGATCCGTGTTTAGCGATACAAACATACGATGTCTACTAACAGAAGCAGTGTTCTCACGAGAATCGACCACTCTGTCAAAATAGTATGCAAAGTTAAGGGTTCTGTCATCAGCAAAACTATGAATCAGATTAAAAGTGAAGAAAAAGAGGTCGTTTATAGATAGAAGGAAGATAGTTGGTGGAAGAACAGTACATTACAGAACCCCGGCTTCAGTGGTATGGATACATGATTTTATTCCTTCCAAAGCAACTTATAAGGAACGATTTACGAGAAAACTTTCAATTCATTTGACGAGAACGGAGTGAAGACTAAATGTAAGAAGCTTGGCTCATAGTGTTGGGTGTCAGACGGCCTTGAAAATATCAAGAGAAACGACCATCGCTTCATCAAAGTAATGGAGACAACGGTTCCATCTTTCAGTGAGAAATGTAAGTAAATCTCCAGCGGAGCGCTCAGAACGGATATTGTTTTGGTCGTTGATAAAATGGTTCGACTTAAGATATTTGATAAATTTTGAGTTCACGAGTGATTCAGATACGTTAGACAGAACCGAAACGATTGCAATTGGTCGATAGGTATAGGGATCATAGGCCTCCTCTTTTTAGGTATGAGCTGAACGTGTACAAGAAATATTCCAATCGAATATGACAGGTAAAATAGTTCGCGCAGAGGTTTAGCTAAGGCGGAGGCGCAAAGCTTCAATACGAGGGGCGAAATACCATCAGGTCCGACAGATTTAGAAACATCAAGCTTGGCAAATAGTTTCAACACCTCTCTTGTGCGGAAAAATAGAGGACTTTGCTTGAAAGCCCACATTAAAGCGCTAGGAGGACTCAGTGATGAAGGTGGTAAGTACGAGTTTGTAGCGCAAATCTCAGCAAAGAGGTTAGCTTTTTCCAGTGACTCAGTAAGTACGTTACCACCATATAGAAGAGGTGGCACGGAAGAACTGGAAAACTTGTTCTGGATCCTTTTAGCATGCAACCAGAAACCTCTGCTTCCTTTTTGGCTTGCAAAGACCTTCTATTTTCATACCTCTGATAACTTCTGACAGAAAAAATGTCAAGAATTTTCATTCTCAATCGATTAAGCTATTGAAAAGACATTCTCACAATTCAATTTTCAAATTCAAACACCAAATGTTACTTTTTAGCTCAAAATAATGAACTGCACTTACTAAATTGACGTGAAATGATTCTGCATTTCCATGGCGACAGCATCTTTCCACGGAAAGAAGTAGCTTTTCATGCAAAAAAGTGAATACTACTCTTGCTAAATTTTACGCTAAATTTTCGTCGAAACAAATTTCATATGATATTTTATAAGAAAATTTCACATGAAATCGAAGACAATATTCAGCTTAACATGTGAAAAAACAAGCTAAGTAAGCATTGGCTTAAAATAGGATAAATTAATTTTAAATATACTCAGAATAATATATTTTCGAGAATCAAAGAAAATATTTACTTGTTTACGAGATGTGAAATCTTCCACAAATCAAATAATATCAAAGTTTGTTACATTCAACGGATTAATTTTTTTTGTCTCTAACGCGAACATGTTTTTGTATGTTTCAACATCAACCACACTTCAATATTCGACGAAAAAATGGATAGTTTTCATGACTTATGTCAACATTTACTTGAAACAAATGAGAGGTCGGTAGCTCAGCTCGCTAACGCACCAATCCGAAGCAGCGATCTACTTGTATTTGTTCTTCTTGAGTTGTCTTAACAGCCGGCGACTGGCCTACCAGCGCTTCAGTCATTATGTACCACATAATAGCACTAGGCATAACACTAGCGCTTCAGAAAATAAGAAAAAAATGGCACAAAATAGAATAATGGAATAATTGATATCGGCTTCTCCAATATGTGTCTCCCCACCAGCGCTTAAAAAGGTAAATGCCCTGAGCTTCGGCATTGTCAAAAAAAAAATACTTATTGCAAGCCATATACCTTTATTCAGCAGGTGAAAAGTATTTTTTTTCACTTTTTTAATCTTTTACTCCCTTCAAAGTAAGCTGCACTCTTGATATGAAGGGAGAGAGAGTTTTTGGGTGCCGCCAACGACATGCGATGTTTTCAAGTGGTCCCCCATCTAAGTAGTAACCAAGCCCAATACTGCTTAACTTCGGTGATCGTTTGAGAACCGATTTATGCCACATTGATGGCAACATTTCCTTAAAACTATACCAAATTTTACTCAGGCCAAGTTAAATATCTGTTCTTTGAAATCAATAAATTCCGTTCTTTCGACTGAGTTAATATTTCTTTGGTCCAGAATCGTTACCAACTTTCTTTGATAAAAAATAGAAGGATTTTTGTGAGTGTACATAAGTTAGATTTAGGTTTTAATCTAAATACAAATTTCAATAAGAAGGTTTTGCCCGCTTTTCCTTGTACTTCCTAATTCGACAAAATTCAATTTAATATTCTGCAATAAGCCTAAATAATAAATACCATAGCTGTTGAGACGAATTCGTCAAGTTGTCCACAATAATGAAATTGAAACAAAGTATTGAATATAAAACACTATCAAGATGAAAACATAAATAATGCCTTTCAATAATGGATATAAATACGTATGAAATGTAGTTTCTTAAATTAATTCATTTCTGTGAAAAATTCGCTCACAATGGAATATTCTAAAAATAACGAGCTATTTGAAGATATCCATTTACACGGGAAACATTCACTTTTGAGCTCTCATAACGCTTTGCTCTTACCAAATAAATTCAACGATTTGCCATTATTCACTCAAATCCTAAATTAAGGCAAATGGAAATCGTGCGATAAAAAGCAAGTAGCTCCATATTGCAGTACAACAGAGAAACACGAACCAAAAAAGCCATTTTAAGCATATGCACGCTCGTCTATGCACACAAAATGCATTTCAAACGAAATCTCTTTGATATTTGCCGCCTTACAATTTTCCTATATTTACATGCGCTGGCAAGTGCATTTAGACGACGCCTTCCTGTTTTTATCGTTTTTCAATCCCATATATAATTGCATACATTCGACTGATTTTGCATCACGTCCGCCGCTTTTTTTTTTATTTTGCTCAGTGCTTGTTCGCATCTTACATATTCTCATCCTTTTTTTACCATAAATTTGTCACCCTAATCACCACCACCACCTACCGTTGTTGCCTCAAATCGCGAAAAATTCATGAGAATTACAGAAGAAGAAAAATATACAAACAACAAAAATAATGGCACGAAAAAAGACTTAAAAGAGGTAGCAGCCTTTTAGTTTCCCGTTTTCAAATTTCAATTGCATAATTATTGCTTTTCACTCAGTTTTTGCATTGTGTTTCCGAGGAGTTGGGGAGCCGCCGCCATATTTCGAGAACAAAATGTGTTGAAGTACTAGATGCTCAATTTCGGTTTGAGGCTTTGGAGCTATAAATGATTCGGTTTGATTCTCTGGTTATTGTACGCACAAAGAGCTCCACAAGGATAATTGCATTTCGCTCCTATGATCCTACTTCTGAGCACATCACTAGGACTTTGAAATAAAGACTTGGTTGCATCATCTGGGAATATCTCTTGTACTTGAGAGTTTAATGTAACTGCAATACGAAATGAAGTGAAATTTCAATTAAAATCTCAACTGTACTGTGAAGAAAAAAGTAAATTTTTTCTTAGCTGAAAGTTTTCAAGAACATTCTTTGAAGAATTTTATTCCTTTATCTGAAATTTCCAAGTATTTACGTACTTTCTGAATGTTTGCCAACATTTATTGTATATTTTCTTAAGATTAATTCATCCTGCTTTTTTTGAAACATGCCAGATCAATAGACTCCTGGATCGAGATAAAACTGCATAGGCCGTTAAAAAATTAACAAGCTTTCATTAAAACCTTAAGGTGATGTCCGATTTCGGCAATAACTTCAAGCAACAGCAGAAATATGAAAATAGTATTCAGAATGAAAATCTACTACAAAATTTTCTCAAAATCTCCTAGCTAAAATCACAGTGACCGAAAATATACACGACGAATTAATTGGATTCTAAGTGGTTAATTGCTCCGCACAATAATCTATCATGCTCAGGAAATTGAAAATGGATTCGGAAACGATATGCGTGGTGTAATCACTTATACGTTGAGCACCGAAACATAATTGATTCCATTTTTTTCCTTTTGATCACTGGGTGTTCTTATCATCGCTTAAGCACGCAAATGGGTGGAATATATTTTTTACAAGACACTTTATCAAAGTGATTTGAAAAATCGTTGATGCTGTGCTTTAATCTTTGCCGATCCAATCAACATGAAGAATAAATAAATTCAATAAGTGAGCTGATTAGATGGAACAATTGCTATTGTGTTTGTGACTGGCGAGATATAGTTAGTGAACAAGGCGATGAGAAAAATAAAGTGATGAAAATCGCAGAATCAGCTAAATTTCTGTCTGAATGTGGTGAACAAAAAAATATAAAAATTTAAAATGGAAGCTAGATATATTTAAATCTTTTGATGTAAAATTCAAATACGAGGGGCGCCTGATAAGTTCACGGCCTAAGGTACTTAAGGTACACTAATTGTGTGACTCATTGTTAGTATAAATAACAGGTCTTTTTTTATTTTGTTAATTACCACTTCATCCCTGGAACAAGCAACAAAACCATGTTAACGGAAACTGGAAATTCATGCAATTTGGAGTACCGCACTGTGATTAAATTCCTTGTTATCGGTTCTTCAGGATTCTGCACTTTTATATACTGCCCTAATTTGCATAAGCCTTCTATCTGCATTTTAGCACTTATCATATATTCAATGATTTGTGTTTTGATTTGTACTGGAGATATAAGTAGAGTGCGTTTTTCAATATTGATTTTAACATACATACTTTCACCAAATAGTATGATGTAATAGAGTATGCAGTTTTTGAATCCGTTGTCAATTCAAAAATGACATAAATGTAAAAAGAACGTTTATGCGAATCAGAGCAGTATACTATGGTAAAAAAAATTAAAAAGGAAGAGGGACCTGTGAAGACGATCCCCTCCCAAGCCGACCAGTGACGGTCGTGACCGAAGAAAATGTCCAAAAAGTCGAATAATTAGTACTAGCTGATCGAAGAATTAAATTGTGGCAGATAGCAAAAGAACTACAGACTAGCAAAGAACGAGTTGCAGAGATTTTACATAAACATTTACACACGAAAAAAATTGGTGAGCGTTGGGTGCCGTGAATGCTCCCACCGCTTTTTTTAACCTTTTGACACGATATTTTTTCCGGAAAAATGCTGATAAACTTTGTTTTATGAAATTTATTTTTAGGTCAAAATAGTGAACCAGATACTACAAGAGATTTTAAATTTTTTTTTTAATTCATTTACTACGCAGTTATTCCATTACTCTGAAGAACGTAAACACGAGCTTTTCAAATTTAATAAATGGTTAAATATTAAATAGGTAAAAAATACTCACTTTTTTTGTGCTGTTTTATTTTACATTACACAAATATTATACTAAATAAGACGCAAGAGCATACACCATGAACACCAGTTTCGTGCCGGGTACTGAATATCAACAGCTATATACTAAGTATATCACACTGTACGTATGTGTGAGAAACAAACATGAATAAACAGAGCGAGTGAATCAATCCACACCTTCTTTCTCTTTCTTAAGCATTGTAATATATAATATATAAGAGCGTTTCACAAACATCTGACGGATCCGAGCGATTCTATCCCAAGCCTAATCGCTCCTCTTCTCTTTCCGTCTTCTTTCTCTTTCAGAGCGTTTCAAAAAAAATCTGGCGGATGAGAGCGATTTTCACCTATGCTTTTTAATACCTACCCAACGAGCCAAAAGAAATATAACTTCAAAACATAACACTATACTTTTCATTCATTAAGCACCTTAGGCCGCGAACTTATCAGCCACCCCTCGTATATGTTGATCTTCTATGAGATAGGGGCAACTAATAGAGACCAAATAGCGCACAACGTGGGATGGATTGGAATAAAAACAATCTGGTGATTGCATTTTTCACAATATTTTTTGTGGGAAATTTTGCAATTTAATGTGAAAGTATTAAAACAATTAAGTCAAAAATGATCTGATAGTAGCTTGAAGCCTAAAAAATTGTACAAATAAAATTGGGTTAGTTCAAGATTAGGCGATTTAATTCACTACGTACTTCAAACTATATGCTGGCTGGTCTTTTCATTTGTGATTTTATGGCATCTTGCAAATAAAAATAAAAATAAGATATTGTACTAGTAATATACATCATTTTAGAGAATGATAGCCCAATAACTATTTTTTTTTCATTAAGTATTTTTCTAAGATAGAAAACGAGGAGCAAGTTGTTTAGGAGAGAAGGTATTTAACGAAATGTTAAGCTTGATGCTGTGTGCTAGCATTCGAAGGAAATTCGAGCTACCAAACGTAATTGGGAAAGCAACGCGCAGCAGTGTCGCCGTTTACGTGGAATTAGATGCATCAGATAGATGGATCCTTGATCTCCTCTATTGACGCAATCGCCGGACATTTAAATAAATATTTTGCAGCGATTGGGTCAGATATCACGCATCATTTTCATTAGATATCTGAACAACGTCATTATTCAATGCCAAGTCATACAACATACATTTCAGACCAATAATACCTAGTGAAGTGGCTGAAATAATCGACAATTTGAAAAACGGCGTTTCTCCAGAAATCGATAATATAACACCAGAAAACATCAAAATGCTTAAGGAACAAATATCTGAAGTTTTGGCGAAAATCATAAAAACTCAAACTACTGGTGCGTTCCCAGCATGCCTTAAACTGTCGAGTTTAGCACCAGTTTTTAAAGAAGATGATCCTTTGAATCCTACATATTATCGTCCAATAGCTGTCACCAGTGTGATAAGTAAAGTGCTTGAAAGAGTCATAAATGCTCTAACAATTATTTATTTCAAAGAAACCCAATTTAGTATGGCTTCCAAGAGCATAGCAGCACTATTTCGGCTACTCTTGACGCGGTTCGGTTCATAAGTCGATCATTGGATAAAGGTAATTCGTCGACAAATTTTGTCGACCAGAAAAAGGTTTTTGATATTCACCACGAGATTTTATTTTAACGACTTAAAGAGTATGGAGTTTGCATGAAATTCAAATCCGTTGTTAAAAACGATCTATTAGGTAAGAGCTTAGTGACAAAATAAGAAAGCTATACCAGTCAGGAATGTTCTATAAACAAAGGTATTCCACAGCGGTCGATCCTAGGGCCTATGCTTTTCCTTATCTATGTGAACAGCGTTCAAGATATCAGGCTTTTTCGTAAAATAGTCTTGTTTGCTGACGATACTCATATTGTATACTGGAAAAGATGAGTCAGCCATCCAAAATACAATAAATATGGATTTGGATAAATACTTGAGATGGCTGCAGCAGAGCAAACTCGTTATAACTGCTCACAAAACCAAATACATTGTGTTTCAAAAAATAAACGCCTTATTAATCCATGGAATTCAACTGGAGAAGTTCGATTCAATAAAATACCTGGGATTGATTTTGGATGACAATATGTCCCGGACATATCACTTCAACTACATCAGAAGTAAAGTTGCACCATTTGTCGCGACACAGAGAGAGCATGATTTCCTGGAAAAAACACACTAAAATTCTAATCTGATTAAATGCTTTTATTCTTTCTACTGTTAAATATGGAGCAGTTTTGTGGAGCCAAGGATCTAAGCATAACATCAAGCTAATTGGGAGACTTGTCACTAAGGCTATAAAAGTTATATTTAGATTGCCGACCTTGACACCAACGGTCGCCATGTACACTCAATCAGGGTTGTTGAACATCCAACAGATTATTAATTTCGAAAGAGGAAAAATAAAATACCAAATTATTAGCAACAGACTAAAATGACCAGATATTCCTCGGAATGTTGGAGAGTTAACTAGCAGGGAATCCAGGACTGCCGGCAACCTTTCGGTTTGTACACCAAGAACGGATAGATTGCAAATGGATCCAATACAACCAGTGGCGTGGCGTTCATGGAAACAAGGGAAGCAGTGCTTCCCTTACATTTGGCTGACATAAATTTTAAATTGATTGTTTTTTTTCGAAATTGGGAAATAATCGTTCATAAACATTTTTCTAAAACATATCCCAAAACAAATTGTGAACATCTCATACAGCTGATGTGGTAACACCGTAGAATGAAAATAATGAGAGAACAACAAGAAGCAACGTAAAAATTGCATCTACGAGCGTTTATTTGACTCCATATAGACTAGACTGTGACGTTATAAAAAAAATGTGTTTGGAAGCAATGAAGAATTTGCTTCCTAAGGGAAATTATCTTCTCCAGAGAGAGACTCAGAGCGGAGCTGCGAACGAATGACTACTGTGGAACTTATTTCTCCGTTCCCTTGACGAGTAGCAGAGTATCCTTTAACAATGTCCAATCCTTTAACACTTTGTTATCATTTTGCTTTGTTTGTACAGAGTTTTTGTCAATGGAGAATGCTTGCTGTGATCGACTTTGAGTTACGAGATTTGGCAAGGGTTGCCAGAGGCTGTGGATTTGACAAGACGTTATTTTATGTGTTTTATTTCTTATATTATGACATTATTATATTATGACATTATTTTTTGTATGTTTGATTTGGTATATTAATTTTTGGGAAGGTGTTTTTAATTGTTGAAGGTATTTAGTCCCTTAAAGCCTACAGGGTTTGGTAATAGTATTTAGTAATAGTAACAATGTGTAAAATTACTGTGTAAAATTGCATGATACTTTTATATTGATGATATTTGAAATAGTGAAAAGTTGAAATAGGTGAATGTGTTCACTTGTTCTTTGGGTCAAAATTTTATAATTCGTCACCTTATTATATTTCTCTTTGGATCCCGGTAATCTGCTGAAAAAGGGACATAATCAACGAGGATCGATCGAAACCGAATTCGTAAATTTTCACTATAACAAAGAGATGTACCTACTTGGCAGTTTGATCGTAAAATTAATAACGGATTATCGGTTGAATGTTATGTGTTATTTTCAAGCAATTCAGGCGTTTGGTGAACTCTTGGCTTTTGTTATTTAAATAATGTTAAAGCTGTGAACAGACATGGTACAAAAAGCATTGATCATTTCAATTAAGTCCGATTACTTTCCAAGTTCGATTTCTCTGATTTGAAGAATGGCTGAGTAATCAATATAAATAGTCAGTGATATTGCTCAAAGTTAGGAGAAATTTACAAATACTAAAGATTTTAATAGAAATTGTGTGTCATTAAAGATGTCAAGAACACACATTACATAGTCGCAATAAAAATATGGATTCTTGCAACAGGGGGAAATCATCTAAAGACAATAAATCTTTTGACAGCACATAACCGATCCTTGTGAGCTCAGCTGGACGACGCAAATGTTTTTTCCGAAACATCAAATCCTGTTCAAAATGATCTCATTAGTTGCTTTTCAAGAAAAATATTATATATATATAAAAAAAATTCAGAAAAGCAAATTCATAGCAATAATATTAGAAAAAACAACCGATATATCATATCGTTCACAACTTTCAACAACTTTTGGTTACATTACTGCTTCCGGCGCAGTTAAATAAAATTTCGTAAATCTTACAGATGTTTCTGATAACCAAATTGCGTCCCGTTCATTTAACATTGTTTTGCATACTGTCCGAAAATTCAAAGCCTTGAGGAGCTTCTGTAATATCTGGCCAAACAACTGGATTGAAAACACGTATAAAAGAAATGTATAAAAGCGCAATATTTATTCATTGCTTGGAACATCGACTAAATTTGGTTTTCTCTAAATCGTGCAATAGTATACGTGAATGTAAACTTTTTCCTCAATCTATTACTAGTTTTTCAACAACGAAAATAAGTTTATTTGCTTTGTATTTATTCGAGCAAAACTTTGGACTTTTAATGGTCGGCTAAATTTAAAAAAATTTCTCTAATAGAAGGTAATCAAAATAACACGTTGAATATAACTGAAAATGAGAAGACGCAGAGACCGTTAAAAGTGAGAGCGGGCTTTTTGTTTTACTTAAAGATTCTCAGTTTGTTTTTCTATTTAATGTTTTTTTGTAAAAAAAAAAAAAAAAAAAAACTAAAACAAAAACAAAAACAAAAAAAACATACTATTCGATATATTTCAGTCCTAACAAAGTAATATACTGTAGCATATTCACAAAATGGCAAAATGTTAAGATCAAATACAATCTTCAGGAAATAGTTTCATGGGAATTGGGAACGAATTATGGTCGATTTGAGAAAGAAAGAAAGAATGTTGAACCATTCTTTAAACGTGCTTAGGTCGAAATAAATGATAACATAATCATTAAAATAAACTCAAGATTTCCATCTTTAAAAAGTTCCAGATTTTTAAATCTTTTCAATTCTTCGAAATTTAGCCACCTTAAAAAAAAATAATTTTTCTAGTTCTGGCGATTTAATTATTTTGCTGATAAATATTTATATCCTTTCTTTTTGTGTGAAGGACTGTGAGCTTTTATTTTCATAACAATACAGAATGTCTACTCTCACGTCCTCGTTAGTAATTATTGGGTGCTTTTATAGATGGGTTCTATTACACGTGACGAATTTGCGGAAAGCGTAATCAACCATGGACATAAACCAATTGCTTCCCTTGGGAAAATTATCACGCCACGCCACTGAATACAACATGCTATAGCTTTCTACAATACATTGCCAGATACATTACGGAACTCAAGTAAAATCGTAAAATTCAAAGAAAACTTAAAATCGCACATAAAAAATTAACAAACATGCACAATGACAATAAACACCAAAGTTTTTTTGTATACTTTTCTCTGGATACATGTCAATGAAGACAATCATGAGACAATAAAATAGTCTATCATATTGACAAGAATTGTTCTGTCCCTTATACCAACAAACTAGTTGTCTGGGAAGCACTATCAAAAACTTACCACCGGAGGGGAAAAGTGATGCGCACGGACTGTGCATTCTGACATAGTGATGGGGAGAGTGAAAGAAAGGAGGAAAAAAACTTAGAATTTAGCAGCTGAGTGGAAATTTAATAGGAAATCATATAAATTTTAATTTCAAATTGCTTCTATTTTTAGATTGGTTCAAACTTATCAGCGGAAGAAAATCTAAAACAAGTATGCTATGTTTCTTTTCCTGTCTCTATAGCAAATAAGTCATCTGAAAGCTTTCAACGACGAATAATTTTCTCTACAACAAAAGTTTCTGTTAAATAAGTGTTCCACTATATACTTATCCGTCAACTTTCATTTTAACGTAAATTATACACCAGTCCAACTTTCTTTGAATTTTCAATTCAAATCCAACCCTCATTCATGCTTCAACGATGCTGATACGAGTTTTTCGCAGCGAAATAATTGCCATAAAAATCTCACAAACTATCATTCAATCACTTCGATGAATTCCAATATTAGACCGCTAAATCCGAAATAAAACTAGTTAATAAAAAAATGTTTTCCAGCAAATCAATGTTTTATTGTTCTTCATTGTTTTCTTTATTATCATGTCAATCTACTCGTTAGCATTATCATCATCAGGCTCATCGTTATACATTCATCTTGACACATATTATTCCTCAGAACATCATCATCATTAAATCATCTGGCGAATTGAAATGTGGGTTGAACAAAAAAATCCCAATTCAATTTCAATTTATTACATTATTCGATGGTATTCGAAATTGTATATTATTAGATATTGCAGAGTATTTATCCATGCATAGGTGTTTGTGAGTAGGCTATGTATGGAAATGTAGGTATGAATAATCGGGGATGTTTGCTGCACGAGCTTATGAATTTTTTTAATGGATTTACGACAATGAATGAAGTTTTTCTCTTCAGTTGTATGGGTTGATTCGTAAATTGTTAAATTCTGTTAATATGATGGGTTAATTTGTTTAGTTGATGCAATAAGTAATAAATGGATTGTGCCATTACATAATTCTTTTTTAATTAAAAAAAAATAACGCACTACTATTTATGCTGAAATATGTGGTCGGCGCGAAATCCTTGGGTTTGAAGTTGCGTTGAAATGGAAGTTTGATCAATAATTTAGTATATCGCTAGGATGTTTTCAATACCTTACTGGCAGTCTTAATCAAACAAACTGAGCTAATGTTAGCCCCAACGTGGTAAGGTTGGAAAGTTATTAAGCTTAGTGGGTTGTGTGCTTTCTTGATAACTCGCTCGCAACTAATACCGAAATGAAAGTACTCCACTTTGAATTCATACTTTCGAAAAGTGTAATGATACGTGTCGGGGGGGAGGGCGTCTCTGTTCTATTATTTAAACTATAAACATTTTCCATGGTATAGTGAAACAATTTTACAATCAAGTGATCATTTTTGAAATATATTCCTCATCATTCTCGCTGAACTATCCTATAATTGTGCAACATAAAATTTGTAATACAAATCACATACGATTTCTACTAACAACGTCTTAAATTACAACATCTGCACATGCCAAAAAGTAGGTGTTCCATATCCAAGAGAAATGCACTTTGAAGATATTAACCTATATTGAAACCATTTCAAACAAATTTCCAAATCAACTCGACTTGGCCAAAACCATTATGGTTTCATCATTAAGATTTCTCTATACAATATGATAAATACCCGCCTGAGCTCTATTAACCGCATACGTGAATTACCGGCGAGATTCAAATGAATGCAATGTGTGTGTACACCCACAGATCAAAGCATTTCACATCTTCACACTTGACTGGACACATTGTTTAGACCTCGACGAAAAGAATGAATGGTAGGCGAATGTCCAATTCCAATAAAAGTTTGTCAAGTTTTATTTTTTTTAAAAAAGAAAAAAATAGTAGGTATATTTAGAAAAATTCACGTAAATGGGTAATTTAATGGTGATAATGGTTTTTTTCAGAAAGTGGGCAGATACAGACACATGTTAGTAATTTGCTTGATTAAAATCATGCATTGTTTCAGTAGATTGCTGTCTGGAAATATTCAAAACGAAGGGTATTAAAGTATTTTAATTTTCTTTTCTGAACGGCCGAAATTCATCTCACACTTGAAACTAGGCCAAAGATTAATCAATGATTGAATGGATCAGTCAATAATTGAATGAATGGATATTATCGATTTTTAGAGAATATTTGAAAAGTGAGGAAATCGCATCAGGAATTTTCTCATATTTCTTCGAAATCTAAGAATATAATTGCACTTTTCAATACCGTTATTTGACTCTTTATTAAGCCTCGCAATTGGCAATCGAAAATTATCAATCGATATTGCACGATCTATTAATCTCAGAGGATATCAAAGTTTTAAGGAATATTAGAAATATTATACATATGTGTAATTATAAATATGACAGCGAACTTCACCTCGGTATGCACGGGACTCGCGATATAAGACGTAAGATGTAAGAATAGAAGCAATACCTATATTAAATAAAGAGTAATTTTGGTTTTTGTGAATTTTGACATTTTTCCTACACATAATAAATAATAATAAAATTAGTTTTATGCGTCTCAGCAACACTCTCAAATAATGTAAATCGGTTTGCCTAGGTTTTTTATGAATTCCTTTCCCAATATATCTGATATTTTGCAGAAAAAATGTTGTTAGACATATTTCTAGCAAAATCAACAAAGCAGAAATTTTAGTCCACCCAAGGCCCAAACCATAATTTTTTTTGCGCTAAATCAACGAACTACATATAAGCCTGCATGCCAAAGTAGTGTAGGCACTTAATACAAAATGTTGATCTGTTAGTTATTTAATAAGCAAAATCAAGAATCATGAGTGAATTCCTAAAAGGAATATAACAAACCAAATATAAACACCCTTTTTCACACACAAAAAAACAACGAGCTCTAAGAATATATTCCAATGATTTGCACAATATTCTATCAAATACTAAAACTGAAATTACACGTAAATTTAATATTAAAAAAATACGGTAAAATACTAGAAAATTCCTCGCGTTTTCAAGAAAGTATTTACAGAAGTGCACATGCTGATCATCTCACATTAATTAAATCAATGGTAAATGAACTTGTATGTATACGCATTGAGTGATTTCGCCTGCATCTAGCTACTCCAATCCAACATAGCAATTAACAAATTATCAAATTTTTTACATGAATCATTCGACTAAAACTCCTTTCCTACTGCACTTCACCAAATCATGAAAACATATTGAAGCATTTGCCAAGCATATCCTTCTTCGTCGTAATTATCCATTAAAAAGCTATGGCACTTCTGCTTTGTTAATTAAAGACAAGATTGCACAAGGCGTTTTACTCGTTCGCTAGGAAACTCTTGAGAGAAGGAGATAGATACAAACAAACAAAAATGCAAAATGGTTTCTTTCGATAATGTAATTCTCAGTTTCATTTGAATCTAGTGCTCATTTGCATATGTGCGGAATTTCATTGGAATGAGTACAGAAAATATGCAACATAATTTTTGTCCTACAAAGACTACCCGTCACCGTTTTATACCTAGCAGCCAGCTACTAATTAGTCCTTCGAGTGCACTTAGGACGATTGCAGACAGACAGTTTGTACTGCTCGTAATGTTAATTTATATTGATTTCATTCTGATACATCTAGCTATCGTTAGTGAAATATATCAGCGTGCTATAAAACTGACACCTAAACACTGTCTAAAGTGCTGTTTGAGCCTTGATTATTTTATTGAATCATACAAAATATATCATAGATTTAAATTCGTATGCATCATAGATTATTTTTAAGCATACATGATTTTTCTTGAATTTTCATTAATTGAAAGAAGCTTGCTAACACAGATTTAATAAAAGCTATAAAGAATTCAGAGTAGACTGTCGGGTTTATTTTATAATTTAAATATTTTTCCTTTGAGAGAAAAAGTTAATAAATCTTTTTCTGCAGTCTAAAATATTTTCCGTATTCCAGGTGCTCATCATGCCTTCAAATCTTTCAAATTATATAATTGATTCCCAACGGAAATGCAGCACATTCAAAATGGAGCCATCTATCCACAACGCTAACCACCAATTAACAAATACCACGACGATAAATGGGGAAGAGAGAAATGCAATCCCACTTTCAATTTAAACAACGACAGAGCGATTCAGTTAATATTAAGCATATATGCATCACACCTACTTGTCTGTTTCTTCAATAAGCTTCGAGGACGATGTCCTTGGGGATATCTTTTCGAATGAAGGAAGCCATGAAATTATGTTTGGTAATGAATATTATCGCTGGCTTGTACGTATCTCAAGTTGCAGATTGAAAGTGAATTCATGTGGTTACTGGCTTATCTTTTTCATGGGGGTATGTTGCAGGTACAGATGTGTTAGATGACTCACACATACAAGAAAATAATATGGTTTGGAACGAAATGGAAATTGAAACATATATGATTGTTATGATGATGGTTTCCGTGGTAGCACAATTGGCAAATGTAATTTTATAACATACTCCAAAATAAATCGAATATATGAAATAATATCATTCAATATTTTTATTATTATTATTAGTTTTGAAAAGGCCGAAAGTTGAATATTTTGTTTCTAGGCTCTTGATTGGCGTTGTTTCAAATAACATAGTCCCACCAAAAATGTGACTTCACGGAAGATTTTTTTAAAACCAGTATCAATATCAAGAGCTCTAAACATAGAAAATTGATTAGCCAGTTCCTCCGGCCATACATTTCAATGGTTCCAGATGAAACATTGATGGTACTGGGCGATCCATCAAGAATTAAATAGATCGATAAAATCAAGAAAGAAATCTGATTGGTGCATTTTGATTAGAATATGACCACTTATGAGGAAATTGAATATTTTTTTCTATGAATTTTTTTATTCGTGAAGCCCACGGCCAATCAAAATTATTATTCGTATAAAACGTATAATGTTTCATATTTTTGAGACATCACTATTGTCCTCATTTTGTTGATTTTTTGATGCTCCTATCGCCTGTTTTCATTGCAATGCATAAACGATAGTGTAGTATGTGCACTTCACCGAAGATTTATGTCTTATATTTCGAGAATCATCGATCTCATGTGAATTTCGTGTACGAAACTTTTATGCAAATTCGTGTGATGAGCAAATTCGAACACGCAAACTTAATAGTTAAGGAGATATTTATGGAAATCTAATTTTCGTGACCTTTGACCATTAATTAGTTTCTTCGCACACACGATTTCTTATCCACATTCACACACCCCATGAAATTTCAGAAAAAAACGAAATAGCGCGAATACCATTAAATATGAAATGGTAAAATGTGGAGAACTAAAAGCATTTTTTAACATAAAAAAAATACAAAATTTTCCATGAATTTCCATATTTTTCATGAAACACAATTTAGAATAAAAAACTTAGATCTTAACAAAAACAGCCAAGGCTAAGTTTACTTCGGAGTAGAACTCTTCTTCTGTGCGGATAATCGCAGAAAAAGGGTCCAGTTTGCAAAAAACTAGGAACATAAGGATATGCGCTTGTGGAGATATATATATTTTTCCGAAGAATGTAAATTCAACATAAAATATCATGATAGGCGCGTTCGGATTTGCCAAGAAAGATATACGGGCCTTCATAGGGAAAACCTGTTGCATACATTGATGCACGGCAGAGGCTCTATAGTAGTTTGGGGATGTTTTTCCGCCGCAGGATTCAAGCATTTGTAGTTCTTCGATGAAATCGCGGATTCTACTGAATACATCAATATTTTTCGAAGAAATTTACATAAGAGTGCAGGAAAATTGAGTTTGCAGGGTCATTATATCTTTCAACAGAATGACAACTCCTAGCATATTGCTTTAAATGCCAGGCTATCGATCCTGTATAATTATCCATAATGCTCTATAGCTCCTCCTTCGAACCCAGATCTCAATTCCATTTGGAAAAAATCTCTGAAAAATTATATCAGGAACGTCAAAGACTTTAAGTCGGCTTTAAAGGATGAATAGGGAAAAAATTCCAAAAAATCTCTTCGATACCACATCGACTCGAGAGCGTTATTAATCAGAAATGATATTCCACAAAATATAAAAGTCTAATTTTTGCTCCTTTTCACATTGCATTTCAAGTGTACGAATACGAATTTAGTGTCAACCAAAGGAAAATTATGTTTAATGGAAGATATTTTTTTTGTTTTATATTCCAGCCACTCACCTGATATTATCGAAAAGTTGGAAAACAGGAATAAAGCTCGGTAGACTCTGTTGAAAGATAAAGTTCGGTAGACTCTGTTGAAAGATAAAGTTCGGTAGACTCCGGTGGGCAGGACACCGAATGAGCGAAGATTTTACGGCTAACGACAGCGTGGGAGACCTTGCTTGTGCTGGAGAGATGGCGTTGACCAGTGCACTCGGAACTAAGGGGCATGTAATTGGATGACATCGGCTCCCGATCGGGACCGATTGAAAAATTTATTGTAAGGAGGCCAGGACTGTGTCATCTGACATCTAAAATCGATTTCTAGTTATGGTGACTAAAATATATTTTAGCTACTTACTCGATTTTATTGAAAAGTTAGACACCAAGGGCCTTCTTTTATGCAAAAAAAATAAATAAAAGCAAAAGCCTAGTACGAAGAGTTAAGCTACAAAATCAAGTCCATGCCTCCGAAAAGCTTCCATGAAATTCCATCACCCTGTCTAATCAACTGAACATTCTATGTAAGATATACCAGCTTTGCAGCCACTGCTTAATATCCAGAGCGTACAGGTATACCTCAAGGAAGTATATTGGGCCTTCTGCTTTACAAAATTTTTGCACTTATCTTCCCATAAATGACACAGCAACCAAAGTAACTTTTAAGGGATATGATCTAACTACTCAGATTTAGATATGGCAAGCCTACATTTCAATTATTCAAGAATGGTTGTCAAAATGAGTGAAACCAAATTCGTCTATGTTGCTTTTCTATTTGGTATTGCAAAAATGTTTAGGAAAATCAATCAAATTCATCACCTCTATAAGTTGTATTACAGCTGCAAAGCTACAAAGAATATATGTCCGATTATTACACGCAACAAATCAGCAAAAAAATCAAGTGCTGAATTTCAAGAAAAGCAAATATATAGGTATTACATGGATGTATTGTACCATATGTACAATACCATATCGAAACCCATGTCCCGAGAAGCGAAGGTAATTCTAATGTAGGCTATATACATATGTTCCTATACTAACATGCGAAATTCTTATCCACTTCTACGACATTAACCCAATTCCGCCATTCTCAATACACCGTAGCCACTTCATCAAATTCATTTCCAATAACGATTGAACTTTCAAAATCAATCAATAACAAACCCTATACAACTCATTTGTGCAATTATCCCATTTCCTACAACAGCCCACATCGCGCAAAACTCTCACTTCACACTCATTCCACCACTTGAGGCCATTCGTCACACTGTCTACAGCATAATAATCTCCTCCTATCTGTGACAAACTATCTGTGCATCCATCGATCTGTTTTTGTCACAATGAATACTATTCCTGTTATCCTACATAGACATATATTGAAATTTTATGGAAATTTTGCGATTTTATTACACCATCATAGGCTAATCGATAAAACGGACTAATTATTGGCATCAAGGGAAATTCTTAATTAACATGTTACTCTCATCTCATCGGTTGGGAAAAACTCCGGCCATTATTATCTCGAATCGTATTTCAAGTATTTTATGATTCTCCTAGATACTTCGTACATGGGTTGAGATACTATCTACCATCGAGTATGCCTCGTGTATATGTGAAACTACTACTACGCCAACAGGATAATTGCCATGGACTCGAATTTTGTGTAACGACACGCGTATACGTACACGGCTTCCAGTTGTCAAGTTCAAAACTTCAGGGAAAACCACTCCCTGCTTCATTGAAATCGACTGCACAACACACTAGCGAAACAGAGACCACATCATGTGACTTTGAATTCCAGTCATGCTGTGAGCCGACCCACCTCCTCAAATTTGTATCTTTATACGAACGGCACAGCATCTCACTGTGGGGTTTCGGTATGGACCAGGGAAAAAGTAGGCCTGGCATCATCTCTCATCTTATTCACAAACGGGTTCCCCCTCTTTCAGGAGGCTCTTTCGGCAACTGTTCCATACACTTTCCCTGTACGAATCAGTCGGTTTGTGTTCAGCTGCCAGTTTACACTGCTCTCTCTTTGAATCCGTCGTCGACGAAAAACGTTCTTTTCTCTCTCTGTCAGTGTATACTTGCAAAAAAAAATATTTTAGATTACCCTTACTTTTGGCCGTGTGCATCCTGTTTTACTCTTGCCGTAGTTGTTTTTATACACATGCCCATCTACCCATTTTCATGGTACAATTATTAGACTGTACTCTTGTTGCTGAAAATATAATGTTCGCAGACCCGTTGTATCCTTATTAGAAACTCAATTGGACAGGATTGAATCAGACACGCGAATCTGAAGTCGCTGATATTCTCGAAGAAATTTTTGGATTAATTTGTCTGAGTGGCACATGAGCTCAGATATTTTCGCTGATTTAATTATCGTGTGTAAGTGACTAGTGAAAATTCTTATTACGTGCAGTGATCGAATTAAACAATATGAACACTGAAACAGTTCAAACAAGTGAGTTGAAACGCCTGAACTAAATCTGATCATCAGTTACAATTAGTGCGTACAAAAACCCCAAACTGTTCGATTGCCGTCGGCGAGCTGTGGCCAGGTACGAGTTCGATGCAAGCAAAGATGCGAACACCGTTTGCGATCCAGGAGATCCTTGGATTAGGAGTTGGGCGCCAAAACAACAACAATTCACCGCCTCCGTTGAAAGGAACAATTTCGCCAATTTCACCGGACAATGATTCACTATCGCCCGGTGTCGTGGCAGGCGGAGGTGGACATGGTGGCGGCGGAGGCTGTCCACCTGGACCTTATCAATTACCTGTATTCAATCCTGCTTCATTCTATGCTGCCGCCGGCTACGAGCAAAATCAATTGAATGCAGCAGCCCATCATCATCATCACATGACAACATTAGCAGCAGCAGCTTATTTGCGAGGATTTCTACCGCCCGGATTCAATCCATCGCACGAGTTTCGTGGTCATTTTCAGCAACATTTTGCCGGACAGTTTGGTAAGTTTTGTATAGGTAGATAAGTAGATTGATCGGATGAATGAATGTGTCTGGATGTGATGCTAATGTTGCGAAAGAGACACAGTCAGGACAGATGGCTATACAGATTGATTCATTAGACGATTTGTTGGAAACATGTGTTCTGAATTATTGGTTTTGTGGAAGCTTAACGGGCACGGATTGATAGATACAGTTGCATCATTATTGAACACGGACTTTGAAATTTGATCAGTTCGTGAGCCAGATGTGCTAATTACAGTTCAATATGATTGCTTATTGTAGGCTGTTTCCGGTAACAGTCAATAAATCAGTGGAAAATAGTACTAATTGAGATGATAGTTGAAATAATGAAGCTACTTGTTAGTTACATTAATTTGTTTCGAAATTCTTCTCTGAAAACATTTTTATTCATTTCCGGATTTTATCATGCCAATTTAATGCTTTATATGGACCTTATAGCTATGTATGTCAAATAATGTAGTAATTGGATTTTGCTTTGATTTTCAAATGCTCATAAACCGGAACAGAGTCAGCTATTTACTCATATATTAGTGCCGCTAGATATTTTAAAATCAGGCATTTGCCATTACGGAAATATGAATTTTCTATGTAATGTTTGGGATCATCACTTGCCAAAATCAAAACTAATAAAAAAGAAGTAGAAATTTTGGCGAACGAGCACTCAGATACAAGTGGTCAAAAACTAGTTGATAATCAAAATTCGAGATCGGCTTCAGTACGGATTATTTTATAGCTCCGAAATTCAATGTCTTGCTCGAACAACAAAAGACTTTCAAGTCACACTCTTTGATTATTTCTTGAACCAAAGGCAGCTGTTTACGAGTATTTTTATCTCCTCTTCAATTTTGATTGGTTTTTGTGTTAAAGTCTCACTAGACATACCTACTAACTTATAATGCCGTGATCAGACGGAATCGATCACGAAATTTTCATTCAGTACTTAAATAATACAGAATTTTGTAGGTAATATATATATATATATATATATATATATATATATATATATATATATATATATATATATATATATATATATATATATATATATATATATATATATATATATATATATATATATATATATTACCAATAACTAGTTTACTAATTGTTTCCCATATCCCAACAAATCAATTTTCATACCTCCATTCGTATAATTGGCAACACATTTGTTTTAAAAATGGTATGGCCTAATTTCGGAATGTCTGACCCGTTATTCTTAATGTTTGTGGAATTCAATCTTACCAAAGCAAAAATAAAGTGCCAGATGTGTGCACTAAGTACCTACCTAAAGTCAAGCTAATGTTGCATATCTCTAGATGTACATTAACCCAAGAATCTTTTTAGTTTTTGTGTAAAATGAAAATCAAAAGATTTTTGCGTTGTAAAGAATGTTTATACTAGTAGCAATGGAAATTCAAAGAAAATAATAAAAAGCTTTTTTTCGTGAAAGATTCGTTTGAAAGTGGAAAAATTTAATGAATTACTTGTCAAACTATCAAAGTATGAACATGCTTTCTACTCGGTGGATTATTAGACACAGAACATAATATGCTGAATTGTTTTCTTAAGTCAATCTTTTCAATTAATTAAATATATATTGCTGTATGTGGTAAAGTTTTGAAAGAAAATTATGCCTTTTAAAATTATGATGTATTCTATATCCATGCATTCTAAAATTCAGGTTTTCTATTTTCATTCCAAGCAATATTTGAGTAAAATCTTTTATTTTTTTGTGACTAAGCTATTGTTATAGGTTTATTTCAACTCTCACTTGTTTATCTACAAAAAAAATTACTAGCTATAACACATTTATTTTAGAAACAACTAAATCAAAAGATTTGTTTAGTACAATCACTAAAATTTCTTTTCGAAATTAATGTCAAATCATGAAAAAGGCTTTTGCATTTTCAAAGGAAAACAGGCAAAACTCTTCCAAAGTAAAAAAAAAACTCTATCACATAGGAAAAGCTAGAAAGACCGACTTTCAAAGAAAAGTAGAGGAACTGTGTAGGTTTGAAAAACAAGTTCTATCAAACGTGATCCTTCTTACAACCAACCTGTATCGAGGGTCATGTACGACGAAGCTATAGGATAGAAAGATTTTCAGGGTTATCACTCGCAAGCTTTAACATTTAGGAGAGTAAAACAATTGTTACTTAATTTCATTGTAGGATGCTTATCATATGAAAATTTGAAGGCAACATCTCCTAATATCAAAGTGATGAAAATTCTCAATGCTGGCAACACTTTCCATCCGAAAATCTACCACAATTTCTCCAACTCAGGATCCACAAACTCTGTGAATTCCTTTTTCATCCGATGACTGCATCCGGGAAGTTCCAGGGATAGTAAGATTTTTAAGACTGCCAACCGAAAAATTTCTGAATTATTTCAACATTTTAGAAATCTTTTTGTACTTATTTTTGTTTTGGATGTTTGTCATTTGCAAATTCAATTATAGCATATCTGTTGGAACATAAATTAAAAAAAAACTGATGCGGGTGACCCTTTGCTAAGACTACAGCAAAACGTAAATCAAATCTAACCTTTAGGTTCAGACCCAACCTACCCTGAAAATTTCGTTGAAAGGAAGTTATAGGGGTAGAAATATTATTAGGGTTACCGCCCGCGGTAATATCAGAATTTTAGAAACTGAAACGTTTGATGATAATTAGTGAGTAGAGCACTGTGTGGGGTCCCTTGTTTCAATCCATATTCGGACGAGAGACTGAACACCGAGCTTTAAGTTCACATAGCTCTGAATAGGTACCTGAGTTAAATCAGGTTTCACGTTGGTTGTAGTTTTTTTAATAAAGCTCTCTATCAGCTTCAGCCGCTAGACTCCACAAGGGTTGTTGTGGGATTGCTTTAATTTTATTTCTGGCGCATGTCCTAGGAACTTCGTAATAATATCTGATAAGCTTGTGACGAGTTAGTCCTAAATTTAGTTCTAAATTGGTTAGTTCTAAATTATCGTAGTTCAAAATTTTTCATGTTTGATTTTGTTTTACGAAAAAGGCAAAAAAGCTGAAAATGCAAAACGTACGGAGAGGAAAAGGAAGACTTCTATTCTTCAGGACGGGGAAATCACAAAGGAAATTTGAAAAATTCTCAGATAATTGCCTAAAAGAAAACCTTAATTTAGCCATACAAATAACTCAGATCAAATAGCACATGCATGAACAAGGGTTTGCAGAAAGACTTTCCCGAAATGAAAATAAGGAAAAAAAGAAGCAGGGATCAAACCAACAGTCAAGTATGGTGGGACAAAAGCTGTGATGGTATGGTTTTTCTTTCTTATTCTCAATATGTTGAAAATAACGCATAAGCTAATGGTGATCTCTTAGTGTACTCCCCAAAAAAATGGTCTTCATTTTGATGAACTTATTTTAGTATCCCGATTTTGACAAGGCTTGGCAGAATTTCTTACGCCCTTGAAGCAATGACTAATTTTACAGCTAATTTTTGCTACAAAGCTTAGGTAACAAACAAAATGTATGAAAGAAAGCTATGCCACAGCAACCGTACCGGGCTCAATATCCCCAAGCCGGTGGAAAAGAGAAATTCGCAAATTTGAAATGACTTGCGGTTCACGTCGCCCTTAATTCGCATGCGGCCAATTAATAACCATGGTCCATGTCGATCTCAGAATCGAACCGAGAATGGTACACGTGTGTTCGCAACAATATCCTATCTAGTAAAAGGTTACTTTCGGTAAAGCATATGTTATTGAAGAAACTGTAGCTAAAAATCAACAAATAGAGATTCATTGATTATAAGCAAGTGCGCATGACAGCTCTGCTCATATACCTACCTGTCACCATTTCAAAAAAGCCTTTTCTCTATCAAACTGCACTAAAATATTTCCGAAACACGAACGAACTTCCACAATAAACTTCGTTTTACTTAATTAAAACATTAAATTAGCATTGCGTTCGTAATTAAAATAGTATATTCTTTCTAATTTAAAAATTGCTATGAAATATCCCTGTCTTCGGCACAAACTTCCTTACTCTTAGCCATCCTTAATGAAACAAATAAACTTTCTACTTCCTCGATTCCTTCATCTCTATCCCCGACAAAAATTTCAAAAGAATCGAAATATACTCACCTAGTTGACTTGTTCTCATTTCACTGCTTACAATTTATTAACCTTCATCGTAAGTTTCAGTTCATTATCTTCTTCCCGTTCAACTAATTTCAGTCAAGAGAGTTAAAATAATTTTGTAACATTGTTCCTATCCTGTACACTATGTTTCGAATTCTACTTTTGTTTTTCATACAAGAGAAGAGGGTTGAAAGAAGATTTTTTACCAAAATGTAGGGTGCTAAGGCAAAACAGCGAAGAAGAACAATTTTAATTTAATACGAAAAAGCAGGAAAATGTCTTCCGCTTGCTTTATTTTATTGATCGTAACGAATTGTTTCACTGGCACCTTGCTATCGAGCAAATTCGTATGCGCGAGCTGTAAATGGGTTTGCTTCCCGGATTGAGTCAAATTGTGCAAAGTGATTTGTTGCAGATTTCGAACCAACTACGGCATGAAAATGTTTTTTTCAAAATACCATGAAATTTTTTCACGAGCAAAACCAAAATAGTGTTTACTTTAGCAAGCTCTTCCCAGGGAAATTCTCATCATTTTAGCTGCTCCGCACACCACCGTGAATATGATTGATGCTTGCAAAAGTCAAAAAATATTTTCTGACTCAGTTGTTTACGCAATGTACGTGTTGCAATAAGGACAAATTGTCTGCAAAAACACGAAAAAAAAAAATTGGGAACTAATGAAAACATAAATATCTATACTTATTTGTGCTCACTACCTGATGCGGAATAACATGCGACTGAAAGCAATATGGCCACTGATTTAAACACAGTAATGATAATAGGCTTAATTGAACCAATTGATGATGTTAGGCGTTCATTCATGATTGAAGAAAATTTTATTTGAAAGCGTCGGAAATTATTCGATGCGGGAATAGTTTCATTGGCTGCGGGTTGCTTGGTGTCAAATTTTAATTATATTATTCAATATCTTCAATTGAAATTTTAACACATGTAATAGCGGTGTGCTATGATGGTGGATCGGTAGTGAAGAGATGTACAAAACAATATTTTGCTCGCATTAATCAGATTTTAAATATATAAGAGAAAATCAATTGCTAATGAAAATATTAAAAATATTATATTAAAGTAATGAAGTTCCAAAACTACAAGGATCCTTTCATAATTCACAATTCAAAAAATTAAAGTGAACTTCGATTTAATTTCTCCTGCTCGAATGAAGCTCATTTTCTCGTTATTTAGCTGCAAAATTTGCATGCCCTTAGAATGCAACCCAGCCAACTCTCACTCTTTATAGAAAATATATCTCACCCCAGCTGTGAAACAAACCACACTCTTCAAATCGTCAAATGACATCTTTTGTCTCCACACGTCAAACGTTTCGTGAAATATACAAAATATGGTAATTATAGCATAACAATAGAGAAGGTGTTGAAAATGTTCACTCATTTCATGTTCAATTGCTAATTTACCTCATATCCATTGCATCATGTATGCCTACTGCATCATTCGCCCGAGCCTGATGATATCACTTGAGGGCAGGATTCTACTTATTTCATTGCAATCTTTTGATTTCACACTGCACCGGCTCTTTTCACGTCCACCACCTTCACTGATTCTCCGAGATATTTTACATCTCCTCGGAATTGAAAAGATTCACATTTTCACATAAAGATACATTTTATTCGACAGTAATAAAACAAAGGAAAGCAAGTAGTGGCGTAAAAAAGCTATCATAGCTCAACCACGGAAGAAGCTATGGTAATAAATTCAGACACAAAAAGAACTCTGTACAATCAGAACACCAGGAAAAATTAGTTTTTGCAGAAAGTAAGAAAGTTATGAAAAAAGCAACATGCCCACTTTAATTTCAGCCAGGATACAAAAGAAACTCACAGCAGCGGCAACGAACAAGAAAAAAGATTGTGAAAATATACCTACACCAGATGAAAAATAAAAACACCTCGAGAATTGTGAATTTTCATGTTAAACGCTATGCACGAGTGCATAGCTAATTAGTAGCTTTGCTGCGACACTCGTGTATCCACTTTCGAGCGTCGAGAGTGTGAAAAGAATGATCTCAAGTGGGTAAAACGTAGGTACTAAGAGAAGATATTCCTCATCTCGACGCGTTCATTTCAAGTACTTCCTTCTATTCTCCTATATTCTTCTTCTTAGGCTTTGTCAAATTCGTTTCAGTGTATAGCTAGGCTTAGCTTGGCCTAGCTTCCGTGGAAGAGATATGGTAAAACGAGTATCTAGCGCTAGTATCTAAGGAGACACGGTTCGCTCTCTTCTAGGGAGTGATTGTGTTAGGTTATTCCTCTGCGGTGAAGTTCGTTTAGGAAGGCAAAAGAAGTGTTTTATAGCAAAAGTGTTGGAATATATTCTGGAGCTGGCATTTTAAATAAAGATTGCAGTTAAAATTCTATAAAATCTCCAAATGAATGTAAAAATATAGAAAAAGAATAATGTAATGAGTTGATTTGATATTTTAAGGCATCTATAGCATAGTATTCATTTCATATTGTTCAGTTTGAGGTACATGAATTTATAATCGGCCAAGGTAAAGTATTCAGAATATTAGCATAAAACAAGCTTTATGTAAAATTTAGCATCCAACTACATATCATTCGATTCTTGTTCAAATAATGCTTAGGCACAAAATACATGAAGCGAAATGTATAATATGCATGCTGAGCAACATTTTCAAAAAAAAAACACTCAAATAGTGTGTCTTGGATTTGATCATGGCTAAATGTATATGAAAAATATACGCTTTGATTCCCCAAAGTGCGTAGTGTGTCCGTGCTAATGCAGGTAACGATCCGACGAATTTCATAAGACAATTTGTAAATAAAATACATTTGCGATGCCTAAAATTTTAATATCAGGAGAAATTGATTTCCCATAAAAAAAAATTTTTTGCATAAAATTTTTTAAAATTGATTTATTAATTAGCAGCTAACACGATTGAAATCAGTGAAAATGATAAATATAATCACTTTAAAATAATGTTTTGCAGCATGTGAACACCAAACGAGAAATCGAAGAAATTTCATAGATAGATTCTTGTTTTTAGTAACATTTATCGAGATTAATCTCAAGCCTATTCACAATAAGGATAAAATCTGTTTGTAGAGTTTAAGAGGCTTACAATATATCGTCATCGGCGAGCTGACTAATTCGCGACTGAGCTAAATGCTGCGAGCCTTGAAGCACTCCAGAATCTACAGAGAAGATCTGAAAAGTGTTGCGATTAAAACTAACAACAAGAGTCCTGATTGATGCAAAGAAAGGCGATCAGTGCAGTTTTATGGACGACAGAAGACAGACTATCTAGTGATTGGTTGAATCAGAGCCCCCCAAAAGTGAAGTTTGAAATTTACATTGAAAGCAGGTTTTGTGTTGGTTTAGCATAAAAATTTCTATGGTAGGCTTAGGAGAAACGTAAATCGAAAATGTAAAAAGAGCGTGGCTTAAAGTTCTCACGTCTAATTGATTTCAGTAAGGTCAGATCTGAGTAAATTTGTGATTTGATTTTAAACAAATGGAAAGGGTTCTATAAATATATATATATATATATATATATATATATATATATATATATATATATATATATATATATATATATATATATATATATATATATATATATATATATGTGTATATATATATATATATATATATATATATATATATATATATATATATATATATATATATATATATATATATATGCATATATATATATATATATAGATATATATATATATATATATATATATATATATATATATATATATATATATATATATATATATATACAACATTTCAAACAGAAATAGAGAAATGGAAATACCATAACTACCTGCCTTAATGTCAATAATGGAGAATGACGTCAAATAGAGAGTTGTAGTAGAGATCTTCTCTATTTGTAGGATAAAAAACACGAGCCACAATTAAAAGATTCCTCAAAAATTAATGTGACTGTATCAGAAAAAGAAACCTTCGAATGTGGAAAGGTCTGAAAGACGAAGCTTGCCATCATGAAACTTATATATTTGGTGACCATTTTACGGGAGGGTCTAAATAGTCAAAAATCCAATTTACAGGAGAACACCTGGAACATTTCCAACAGCGGGTTTGGTGGTAGATGTCGAAGTAGCAGTAAAACACCAGGCCAAAAATGAACTAGATATTAGAGGCAATATAATTACACTCATCAGGGAGAAATACGGTAAGCAGATAAACATAGGTAAGGTACAAATGATACGTGTTGGTAAAAGTGTTGGTAACCGAAATGGTGGCCAATTCTATTTAAAAGCGGTTAGCTACTCGTAGAAAACTTTAACTTTAGCAACGGAGACTGCCAAACCTTGAAGAAAGACGGTATCAAACGAGTGGAACAATTCTTGAAAAATAATTTCTCGAAAAAGTGCAGGGCGAAGATTGGAGAAGTCAATAAACTGAGGGTCCCAAAACCAGCGTTGCCAAGAATAAAATGCTTTCCAAAAAGACAAAAAAAGAAACTAAGAGATATTGTCACTGCCACAAATGTATCAGCGAGAAGAATTAGGAACTGGATTGAGGACGAATCTAAAGTTTTCTTAAATATTAGTGGTAGGTCAGTTAAAAGTGGAAAAAAGGTGGTAAAGCAGCTTGGCCAAAACAGAGAAAGAGGAAATACTTGTATCTTTGATGTCTGTTTTATGTTAGAAAAAGAAATTTTGAGATTGCTTTAAAGTAGCATCGATGTGCATGAGTGAAAGCTATTTCATTCTTAGAGGGAACTAGTTCAGAACAGCTATAGGTGTAGCCATAGAAAATCTTTTATTACCGCTAATGACTGAGCTAAGAAAACATTTAGGGGGTCTAGAAAAAGTTAAGAGAGTTGAGGAAAAAATTATGGAAGCTTAACAAAAAATTAAAAGACTAGAAAAAATTTCAGGAGTCTTAGAAAAAATCATGGGAGCGTAGAAAAAATTTCGCGGCTCAAGAAAACAATCGTAGGAGCTTAGAATATATCAAAAGACTCCAAAACAAATCCTAGGAGTCCGGAAAAAACCTCAGATTCTAGGAAAAAACTAATGAGAGCATAGGAAAAAAAGCAAAGGGTCAATAAAAATCTTGAGAGTCTACTAAGAAAATTATGGAAACTTAGGAAAAATCTGGGGACTCTAGAAAAAAATCTGGGAGTCTAAGAACAAATCAAAAGACTACATAAAATCAAAAGACTACATAAAATCAAAAGACTACAAACAATCCTAGGAGTCTGTGTAAAAATCACGGGAGCTTAAAGCAAATCTCGCGGGAATAGAACAAATGTCGGGAGCCTAAACAAAATCTCTAAGATCTAAGAAAAAATCAGAAGAGTCAAGAAAACATCGAGTCTAGGAAAAAATTATGGGAGCTAAGAAAAAATCAGGGGGTTCAATCAGTTATTTGTTTTTTTATTATATGATAAAAAGGTTAATCGCATGTGATTTTGAGTTAGGAAATGAAAGGAATAAGTATCAAATATATGCAACTTTTTTTTACAAACGTGTAAACCAAACATCTACTGTGGTACAAGCAAAAAACAACACGCATTGTGTTCATTTATAATACATATTTCCTTAGATTTTGTTGCTATCTTTGGAGAATCAAAACCACTCAACAAATCACTCTAAAACTGCTTAATCATTCCATAATCCAATCTAATGAGCATATCAAATAACACCAAAATTTCAACACACACCTTGCCCATCTATCTAGGACTCATCAAAACTATCGTACTCCCTCAAATTTTTTATCTTCTCCACACAAACCAAAGATCTATTATCAACGTACCTATCTAATCCTTTACAGCTCTTGCAACCCAACATCGAAATGTGTGCATCGAAACTAAATAGACACGAAAAATTTCGATATTCTAGGAAGGAGAGTCCTTCGAATCATATGACAGACAGACAGTCGATCAAGTATTCGTTTTAGGAAAAAGTGCGTGCATAGGGAAGGTTATGTGAAATACAGCGATATATTTTGACAGAAGTATGTCAGACATTGAAAAAGATTCGAAATTGTGGGTTACTACGAGTGGAAGCGTTAAAAGGGTTACAATTTATATGACAACAATAGAGGGCGTAGCTTGTTTTCGTTTTTCTTTTTTTTTTCATTTCGGGGAATGCAGGAAGGCCGGGTAATAGAGGGTATATGAAATTGGGTCTGATGCGACAGTTGTGGAACATTTGAGTAATCGTAGTGGATCGGAAAATTAGCGGGTACTGGTTTTTGTAAGTGGATGGGGTTATCAATTTTGGATAATCATTTTTATTAAAATTATAATTTGTTTTTTTTTATAAAACTCAGTGAAATATTTTAATAAAAATATTAGAAGTATCATTCTTATATGAAAGCTTCAGAAATAATTTCTTCCCTCCTTTGAAGCAACATCAAACACATTTAGCTTATTTTCATTTCGTATCTATTTAGGGTGAATTCGTTATCTTCCCGAACAAAAGCCTTTAGTTCTTCGGAAAATAAATTCAAAAACGAAATCCTCCACTTGACAAAACCTCAAATTGAATTCGATCTTATTTTTTCCCAACCAATTTAACTGGCTTATATACCACCCGTGACGAAGCAAAAGAACAGGCAGTCGTTTCCAATGAATTTTCAATCGTCAGTAGTAGCCCCCGTTTTAATATTCACATTAACTACTCAATTTTCCGAAGCAATAGCAGCAGCAACGTTTCCCAATTATCTATTGGAATTAATTGAATTTCCTTTATTCAATTGAAAAACCCAATAAAATAGCCATTCCACCATTCTATGATTTTCCTCGGGGCGAAAGAAGCTTTTCACTTCCAATTTTCAAGAGGTCCTTGTTTGCTTAGCGACAAAGGCATTAACGGTTATCGAGGCAGCAATGTACCGTGCGCAAAAAAAGTATGGCGCAGGCAGCAGGAACACAAGAGCGAAATGGAAAAGACATAGGAAAATAACCAATCAATAAATTAGTTTAAATGACATTATTAAAGCATCTCGATGGCACGAAACTTGGCAATAAATAGCCTTGTTTTTTCTCATACGATAGCCTGGTACTATTACCGGATGAAATTGGAAAACTTCCTCGATGACGATGCTCTGATACTTGAGCCCGCCTGTGTCAAAAACAAGCTCAGTGTCCAAGGTGATACCGCCTAGGGAACGAAGGTTACTATAGTTACTTCTCGCATAAGAAAACATCGGGGATAATAACATATTTTCCTCCTGCTGATTTCCGGAGGATCAGAGAGGGGAGTCAATAAAAAGCGACAGCCATGCCGGAAAAAAATCAGGGAAAGAGCTCGAGTGTTGTAGGATGGGCTTCTTGCGCCTCGTTACGATACTACCGATGATGCCATCCCATCAGTTCGCCATAACAAAATCCGGCCAGCACTCGAGGCTTATTTCTGATCCTTAAAATGTTCGAAAATGAAACGACTGAGCAGAGGGTTTCGTGCACAACACTAAATGATATCGCTCTGCAAACAACCTATCTGTAGCCAGAGCTACAAAAGCTAAGGTAGCGACTGAGGAAAATTCAATAACGTAAATAGGCAACTTAGGAAGGAATTTGTTGACGAGAAATACACTTGAAATTGGCAATTTACGATTACGCGATATTCTCATGAATTTTTCAAAATGTCCTTGTGACGGCAAAGACGAGACGACCGGAGATACAGTCGTTGAATTCTCTCTTTTCTATTTTCTGCCTGTAGTGATACTTAATAAGGATGATGACTAGGAGGTATATGGAGATGCGTACACACGTAGTTGTCTCCGATTGCGCACCGATATATTTACCCAAATTGCTGAATAACCCACTGACTCTTGGCAATAATGGTAGGATAACTACGAAGCTAAAGTGCGATAAATGTGTAGACTCTGTATTCTGTTATACGATCCTGTCGTGAATTCTGCATTAGTTCCTGCGTTGGGTTTTCGCAAACGGATGCCAAGAGAATTTTCTAGAAGCTTTTGGTTTTAAATTTTCAGAAGAACAGTTGCAGTTCAAAGAGGCATTTAAGTTAGTTTTTTGGTTTGGTATGGAAAAGACTTCAATGTGTGTAGTGTTTTAAATTGAATATGAAGGCTTTTTGGTCAAATTAGTCTCGGAAGAAATATATTAGTCGCGTTTTTACATCACTTTTGAGTTCTGGTTATGATAGTAGCTTTGTAATGAGTTCACAATAAAGTGAAAAATCGAGAAAAATTGGTTGAAATGGTTTGTACGACCACTATATGTAGCGGTTGATTGACGATTCACAGGCCGACAGTTTGATCAAATTTAAACACAAATTTTAAATCATTTACATCACAACGTTAGACAAATACCTGCTGAATTAGCGTTACACGTTATGATAATGTGTTAATAATATTAACTTGTAATCTGAAAAATATGAGCGGTGCAGCCAGAAAGGGCATGAAGTTCCTCATAAGATAAGGCATGTCCACAGAAGAGGATGGTGAAAAGGCACTCCTAACAAAGACTCACTCCTGAGGATAGGCAGGCAAAAGGCAAGGACAATTAACATATAGGGAAGACTTGCATGTTGAAGGACTTTCCCCTCAAGGACTTCTAACCAAATGGACAGAGTGCTAAATGTCCTTGAAGAGAGGATACTGGCTGAAATAGAGAGAGGCGTTGCTCCTCAGTTCCTCAGCATCATCAGCAAAGTAGGCTACGTGTGCATTCACCGCAAGGACAAATAAACGGCAGAGTGGATAAGATCGGAGGTCCAAAAGATAAGGCCGCGGGAAGGGGCCAACCTATGGGCCACGGAAGAATCTCTGATTTCCAACCCTAAGACCCTTGTTGGCTACTTCCCAATCGCAGTGGACTTGGCTACGGAGATGATCCTGTATTTCGGAGAATGCCAGAATGACTACCTCAATCTTAAGTCCTGAAGAACCCTCTCCAGGTAGAACAAACGCAAATGCGTCATGCTAGTCGCAGCGGAGGACCAGGTATCTGCTACCGAAATAGCAGACGAAAACGGCAACATTAGCTTCCGATTCGGGCAGGTCAAACTGACTGTCCAAAAGTCAGGCGGGAAAACACCAGAGCCAGCAATCACTCCAGCTACCAATACGGAGGCTAGAAGAAGCAACATGGAGGCACCACCAGGTCCCAACCAATGGAGGTGTCTACAGGCGAACCTGAATCATGCCAAAACTGCCTCGGCGGAAGTATGCAGCAGGTTTGCCTCGGGCACCTATAAAGTGGGGCTAATACAAGAGCCCTGGGTAGGCAAAGGCACAATAAAAGCTTGTCTACAAAAATAGTAAGTTAATCTGGGCCGCAGAGGCAGAAAACCCGAGGGCGGCGATAGTAATTAATACAAACATTAACTTTCTTCTAACACAGTGGCGGTCCAAGTACAGCTCCCCATCGAAGGAGGAATAGTGGATGCGATATTTGTATGAGCCTACTTCGCAGGAATGAGGACCAGGTCCCAAGTAACAACATCAAAAGACTCGTACACAGCATCAAGGAACTCGTAGATCAACGGCATATAGGACAACTTAGAACTCCGAATGGAGAGATGACAACTACCTTTGGCAACACACTGGAAATGCTGCTTAGAACACACTTTCCAGGATGCAAAATTAGGAGCAGCGGTGAGGCTGAGGAAGACTCGGATCAGACATCTCACTCAGCTCTAATTAAGCAAATCATCTCTTATGAAAAGGTTGAATGAACAATTAACTTCTTCAAACCCTTTAAATCACCAGGACCAGACGGAATCTACCCAGCTCTGCTGCAAAGAGCCACGTGGAGACTAAAAATCATTTTGCTACACATATTTAGAGCGAGTTTTGAACTCAGCTATATTGCAAAATCGTCGAAACTGGCGCGGAAAGGTGGCAACAACCCGGCCGATCTGCCAAAGTCTTACAGACCAATTAGCATCATATCTTTCATATTAAAGACCATGGAGAAACTTATTGACCTATACATAAGGAGTGACCTTTGTTAAAAATGCTACTTCACAAATATCAATTTGCTTACCAAAAGGGCAAATCAACTATATCAGTGAAGTGATGCCCCTCAAGAAGTGGTAAAGTGGGCGAGTAAAATACTAAGGTATCGAGGTGTATTTGCGGAACCGAGGAAGGCGTAACTAACGAAGGAAACTATGAGATGTCCACACGAAGGGGTTTTATCCTCCTGCTATGGTCCTTACTAGCTGATGATCTTCTCGTGGCCTTCAGCAGTAGGGCCCTAACTGCTCTCGGCTACGCGGACGACATCACGGTAATAATAAGAGGCTCATACGTGGACACCTTGGGATCCAGAATGCAAAAAGCATTAAATTAAATAGCTCATTCGTGCGAAGAAGAGGGTGTATCAATTAATCCTCAGAAAACTAGCATAGTACCATTCACCAGAAAAAGAAAAATCGGAATAGAAGCCCTAAATATCAGGGACAAAGTCGTATGTCTGCAGGAAGAAGTAAAACATCTAGGAATCCACCTAGATAGGAAACTCACCTAGGACAACCATCTAAACAAAACGACACTGAATGCCGCTAAGCCTCTCTGGACGATAATACGAATGGTTTGACACAATTGGGGACTATCTCCAAGGCAAACACTATGGGCATACAAACAAATAGTGAGACCCATCATCCCATATGGAGCTGCAATGTGGTGGAAGAAATCCACACAAAAAGCTGCTGTTAATAGGGTCCAAAAGTTTCAAAGGATGGCCTACCTGCTGATTGCAGGAGCAATGAGCTCCACCCCAACGGCAGATATGGAGGCTCTTCTAAACCTAGAACCGCTACACCTTAAAATTCAGGAGGAAGCAGCGAAACAGGCTATTAGCCTACAATAGGCCTACAGGTACAAATCAGGAGACCTTAAAGACCACATCAAAATCCTGAAGGACATCAAGCCCATAATGGAAATGTTGAAATTCAGCGATCAAATAAAGACCAAAGCAGCCTTCGGGAAGAGTTTCAAGGTCATATGAGAGGATGGCCCACCTCCCTCGTACAAAGGAGCGCAAATATGGCATACGAATATTTCAACATCTTCTCACACTTTGTTCAGCTCTAGCGAGACATAGCAAATGTCCCATCAAAGAAAATATCCAGGTTCATAAGAAACCTGAATATCCTATAGGACATAATGCAGAGGAGACACAACAGTCGCAGTGCTAGGGGCCTTTTGGACCCACTCCAGGCTATCAATCAATCAATTTATCAAAATATTTCATCTAAAATTTGATACGAAATGCGAATCTCACTATAGGATATGTGTTCTGTAACACGATATATTTTTCATCAAGTGCATGAGAGTCAATGCAAATAGAAATGAATCTCTTCTAATTGACCAATTAGTCAAACACTGCAGGGGAGCCTACTTAGTACGAATTCAATAATTTACTTCAATTCCTTCAATGAATTTAATGCCTCATTGCTTTCTGACAATACTCAGTTGAGGTTGTGAGGTTTGTTTGAAAATGAAATTGAATTTTTGTAATTGATAGCAATGAAGAATCATGCAGACAGATCTGTCTCAAATAAATCAAAACAACACATTCATGAACTAACCCAATATTATTCACCCGATAAGTGATACTCTCATTTATATATGCAGCCCACTATTATTCACATCTACTACACATGTACCTTTTTTTACACACAAAAATATCAAATTGCAATCGATTTTCCTGCCGATAGATTCCACGATTTCCGTAAAATTCTGAAAGAAAATTCAAGAAAAGGTAAATCCATGAATTTGATCCATGTTAAGTGGATTATCATTACCAAGTCTTTGTGCCTACTGCTCACTTCAACAAAAGGTTCCTTTCAGATGCGGATTAGGGCGGACTAGGAGCCACAAGAATCAGGACAATTATTTTATTACAAACCAACCGGCCGAAACCAATTCACTACGCTTCACTTTGTCCGACCGGAACATGTCAGGCAACAGACCCGACACATTCAGGCTGCTGCATGTGTATCACATCCTCAATTGAGATGATTCGTGTTGATAAAATAAATAATTTAATGATACCTGCCACTAGGATCATTCGAAGTGAACATCGGTGCTGACAAGCCTTCAAGTCTTTGCTTTCGATCAAAGGTTCTCGTTTGCTGCCCATTCCGATATGTATTTTGCGGCTTAGAGATCATTGAAAGAGAGGATCATCAAGTCGAGAACTATTCAACTTCTACAACTACCACACCTCTAACATGCTAACGGAAAAGGACATGCCGGGGTGTTATTCCAACCGCTACTACTAGCCAACGAAACACAATACCCGAAAATGACGACGTTCAAGTGGCGGTTCTTTGAAAAATGTCCCGAGTTTTTCGTCATTTCTCCTGAAATCGCATGAAAACCGTCGTCGTCATCCTTGTTTCGATTTTTCCCAAATTCTCATACGAAATATTTTCGCCGAAAAACTGTTGAAATTTTGATGTTTGCTTTAGCACTCATGTAATCAAATTGGATGACATGAGAAGTTGAAGACACAAGACCGGGAAAAGTGTGTATTTCGAGTGTTTTCAAGAAGGTTATTTCACGGTAGCAGCTACTACACAGAAGCCTGAACGAACAGAGGTTACGTACAGAAACAATCCAAGAAATTCTCAATAAACCTTCTTCAATTTTCTCATTTTTTCAAACAGTCTTCAATTTTTACCGTTCGTTGCCTCTCGGGTCTGGCGGTGGATGATTGAATGATTAGATAATTATGTGTCATTGTTGGTGTTAAATTTTGTTGATTTAGTACCGGTTGCCGGTTGTGTTTGTCGGAACAGGAGAAAAATAATAGTCTATGACTTTACTTACTAATGACTAATTTGTGAAAATTTTTATAGAAATTCGAGAAATGTTTGATGGCAATTGTTTGACAGAAGATGTAGTTTTCAATTTCTTTTGCGGTGGCGGCGTTAGTGATAAATTTATGAGAAGAATCTTGCTGAAGGAGATGGTGAAGAAGTAGAAAATTGTACGTTTTGCAAAGAAATTTGCAAATAATCGTGGAAAATTATAGATGATGATGGAATTTATATCATTTGCGGTCTTTTAGCAATAACGTTTTTAGGGCAGATGGTGTTTTTTCGTGGTTTCGCTTTAATATTGCTATAACATAAAAAAATTCTATTCCGATTGAGCTGAAATTTTCGAGATGCATTAATGTGGATATGAAATAGGTTCAGGTCTCACCAAAACTTAGTTATCTTTAACCCGTTTGCATTAAAGATAAATAACATGCAAAATAAAGTTATCTTCGTGGTCCTTATGAGGTCATCGGTCAATTTCTACAAAATTCTGCCCCTTGACAATGAATTTTCCTCATACTACTTCATGGGATATAGTAGTATTAGAAAAAAAAAGAAAATATTGATAAACAAAATGAAAGATTATAGAGTTAGCTTTCCACACGAAAACACCTGATTTATTTGGTAAACATTTTGTATTAAACTGAACTCTTACTCAGCTGGCTTATCGAACTCAGCCTGTAAAATTTCAAGGATGTTTGTCGAGAAATATTTTTGCTTCCCCTGGTATCTTCTTCTTTTCAATGCATTTATTTTACTTATTTATTCATTTCCATTTTAACAGCCCAGTTACAAAAACAGAATGAGAAAAACAAGAGATAATTCATTGAATAATTCGTAAAATTACATTAAGATAGTTCTACATCAAAAAAAGGTGAATTACGATAGCAATACAATACAAAACAAAGAATAATATAATTAAGATAAAAACAAAAAAATGAAATAATGACAGAAGAAGTAGTGAAAGACAATAATGTAAAGAAGCTTAATGAAAAGTTAAAAAAACAAATCAAAAATTATGAGAAGTTTGAAGAATTGAGGCTATGATATGCCGTCTAAAACGAGAGAAAGTTAGTGGTAAAGGGCCAAGCTGTAGTTCATTATGTCCTCTGGGGATACGCAGTAATGGTGAATGGAAAAGAACGTCGGTTCACGCAAACGATGTTAAGAACACTGACGAAAAAAAATATTTGATAAAATAAGGACCAAAGGCGACCAACCAAGATAAAGTGCAAAAATATTATACTGAAAATATAACATTTTTCGATAATATTATACATAAAGTAGGTACATATATATGTGCACCTTTGTAAATATGTATATGGTTTCTTTTTATTTCAAAGCTCTCTTTTACGAGAAAGGAGCAGTCTTATATGTAGAATCAGCTATCTGTCACAAATATCTCTATGCGGCATAAACACATCAAAATGCACTTTTTGAAACTAAAACAATTCTTCTAGAAAATATAAATCTTTTGACACGCAGTTCAATGAAATTTCAAAGAAGGTAACGGAATTTTAGATATGAAAACTAACTCTGAAAACTAAAATTTTGTTTTTTTACTTCAAAAGGATATACAAACATACTAAAAATCTAAATTTAAATAACATTTCAAAATTGTCTTCGATTGCCATATTTTTAGATCATACGATCATTTGGTTAGAAAATTTACTAACTTTTTAAGCACATTATACACTAAATAGTGAGTTGGTTACTCATTATATGCAAAAAATTTGTCATTTTATTATATCAAAGTTCTGAAAATGTAAAACTTTTCACTATGTTGATTCAGGAATTAGATACATATGTGCATAAAAATTTATATTTCTATAAGTGAATAAAATTATGTAAGTCTTTTTAGGCAAACATTTCTTCAAGAAAATATCACTTTTCTGTAATTACCACATGTAATTCAATAAACTGCATAGAACGGAATGGAATGTTAGATATGTGCACTGAAAATTAATCATGTTTGTATTTTTTTATGCTTTAGTAGTAGATTGCCATTTATACTAACAAGTTAAAATGAAATGAAACATGAAACAAACGTGAAAGAGGCAATCGAGTTTTTGCTTTGCACGCAGCGCAGGTAGCTCTACTGTTTGATTTCAAATGAAACAAAGCTCAAAATTATCAATGAAAGCAAAGAATAGAGATTTTATTTGTAGATTTGGTAAGGATAGTTAGGTAGGTCGGTAGGTTGAAGTGGCTGCCCACCAACACACATAGGCACAAGAAAAGCCCGTTGTGATGCCACAATAATTTGTGACTCTCTCTTACTCACTGAACTCGGGAAACCATCGGCTTCCCTTGACAAAATGCGCTATTCCCTTTAAATTGACCAGAGACAACTCGGTCAGGTTTGAGAGAAAGGAAGCGCTAATTGCCACCAACCGTCTCCTTGCCAACGCTGGCCACTGACACATCAGGTGGAGGACGGACTCCTCTCATCCTCAGAGCCACAATTCCGACAGAGATCGTTAAAGTGCACTCCCAATCGTTGTGCATGCCGTCCTATGAGGCAATGGCCCGTAAGAACTCCCACAGTGCATCGTAGAGCGCTTCGAGTTAAGCCTAAAAACTGCTGGTGCGATGCGCATCCATGGATACCCAGGACTGCTTTGCCATTGCACAGGATGATTTATCTACTAGGGATCTCCTAGCATCCTCGAGATATTTTTGCCGGATGGCCAGTTTGACCGATATACCTATTGAGAGGAAGCAACAGACCTCCGGTATATATCGCTAGCTCATCGGCCTCACAGTTGTCCTGAAAACCCCAAGGTACCCAAATTCATTATCCAGGTACCCAAATCAATTGAACAACCGAACGTCTCGACATCTCCCTAAGAAATACACGGCATTCAGCAACAATCATGGAAACTGTACAAGGACCATCAAGGGATTTAATAGCCACCTAGCTATCTATGAAAATGCCAATATTGACCCCGAATATTCGATTACATAGAAGCCAGTCGATTGCCTGTAAAATAGTCGCAACTTCCGCCTGAATGACACTACAATGGTCTGGTCGACGGAAGGACAGCTTAAGATTGAGCTCATCTGAGTATACACCACTTCCAACTCTATTGTTTAGCTTTGAGCCGTCAGTGCACACATGAATAAATCCACTTTCGAGGGTGACACCATCACGCCATTCATTCCTACCAGGAATGCGAGTTGTGAACTCCAAATCTAAGTAGGCATTGCGGAGCGATGTAGTCAACATCCGCTGGAGTGGGAACTCTTTCGACCAAAATCCTCGCATGGCCGAGTTCTGTTCTATTCTATGCCGAGATACAATTTAGTCTCACAGCAGCAAGATTAGCTTGCTGTTAGATAAGTAGATTGGTTATAGGATAGTTAAATGTTGATTGAAATGAAAGCAAAATAAATTGCTGGTAGATGCGAACGGGACCAAAACCTGATGGTTTTTCCAAGAAAGGGACCAAAGGACCAAAATTAAAAACTTTGTGTAAAAGGGACCAAAAATGGTCCAAATGGCAACGCCGGAGCCAAGATCAGACAGCATAAGACAGTGAAGATCTGGCACTCATCAGAAAGGGAATTTGGAGTAAGAACAAACGACCGTTATACTCACAATAAGGTATCTGAAACTAAAATATCATTCAAATAGATAGGATGGGGAGACCAGACCTCACAACAGTATTGGAGGATGCGCCGCACAAATGACAAGAACAGATGGATGGAAGTAGTAATGTTAGAAAAATGATACGAAGACCTGAGGACAAAGCCGGACAACCGAGAGGCATTGGCAGTTATGTATGCAATGTGTTTATCAAATTTAAGCTTTGAGTCGAAGAGCACACCAAAATCCTTAAAACTGTCGGCAGCCGCAAGAGATGATCCGCATGAGGAGGAGGAAAACATCAGACGAGACATTTTACAAGTATAAGACATAAGATGAGAGTTAGACATATTCAGAGTAAGAAGGTTCCTTGAGCAACAATCACTGAGAGCACAAAGACCATGCTGCAACTGGTGACAATCATCAAGCGAATCAATCACTCTGAAAATCTTAAATAGAAGGCTGGGAGACATCATCAAATAGAAGACTGGGAGAATGGATAACGGAAGGAAATTCCGGATAGGTCACCGGATTTATGTATCGGGGAAATATGAGCAGACTTCGAGTAGGAAGGAAAGGAGCCCGAGGAGAAGTTAAGATTCAAGATAATAAACAAAGAATCATATAGGGATGACAAAGTAGATTTGGCGAACAGGTTCGGAATGCCATCAGGACCAAAACTGACATTAACATTAAGATATTGAAGTAAGGAGTCAATTTCTAGGGAGTTGGTTTGGATACGGGAGATAGGTGACGGAGGAAAAGGTGGGAGTTCATATTACGTGATTGGATTATTTTCGAAAAAAAAGAGGAAGAGTAAAGTCAATCAGGCTTTGCCATAGCAAAGCCTAATTGACGGTAATTTCGGCGACTGATCGAAGCTTTGAGAATTCGAGGTAATCGATCTGACAACCCGAAGTACGGAACTTAGTACGATCTGCCTCTTTTGTCCTGAGGGCAGATGCCACATTCATATCTAACCTATCAGACATCTTATAAAATATACACCATTTACTTTACACGTATGATCTGAAAGGGCATCACGTCATGCCACTCGAAAATGAAAACGCTAAACCAGTGATGAACCGCTATTTTTGTGGTCTCCATTAATATTGATAAGTGCTAGGTTATAAGCTTTTCCCGCAAACACAAAACAGTTACTTTCGCGGGAACGGTTTATTAGCTTGAGTTGGTAAAGTTATTGAGTCCGTCGTTATTTTGGATGGAAAACTGCATTTCTTTTGACAAAATCATTTTCCATGCAAAAAAGCAGTTAAGCTTTATGAAATGGCGTGTTGAAGAAACCCATAACTTATGGGCTACTAAATTATTCACTCGTACGGCCTCTCCTTGAACACGTTTGTATTATCTGGAGTCCTGTCTTTCAAATCTGTAGCGACAGACTCGAATCCGTACAAAAACAATTTGTACTATTCGTTTTGCGAACAATTTATAATCCTAGTGATTTCCATAGCCCATAATCACGTGAATTACAGTTGGGTCATCTGAACTTGCTTCCACTTTCATTCGGGACAATTGCTGTATAATACGATAGTTAAGACTAATCCAGCAAAAAGCATCAGGGCCAGTTCCCATTTAACTGCTTATGCAGCAAATGAACCTTTGAACCGATGCTCTATTAATTTCCTTTGAGTAGATGCTCTCTATGATCTTCCATAGATGTATTTATCTATTGTATTTATCTATTTATTTCTTTATTTACTATATTATTAATGCACCTTGCTTGGTAATTGAACCAATAATACCCTTAAATACACTGAAATTATATGAGCTTCAATTCTCATAAATCAATTGAAGGTATTAAGAAGATGATAGCTATGCAATTTAAATTATTGAATTAACAGCAGTACGTAGTATGCTGTAGAATTCACAATGTAATCTATGAATAAAATATGTAAACTTTCGAAAATCAGAGCTACATCCAAATTTGATTCAGTTTGCGGTTGAACGCCGAAGCATATAGAAGTGTCGTACAGCCTTTAGTGTACCGAGTAAAATTTCTCTCGTGATCAATAGCCAAAAACGTGATAAACCTAATAAAGCAAAGTTCTTAAAGTGCTAAAACATTTCCTTAAGTGCGGAACCAACCAAGAGGAGACCAGATGACTCCTCAGATTTAATTCGGGAAAACAAAAAATTTCTCAAAACGATGGCAGCATCCCGGTCCAGTAACTATTTTTCACCGCTACAGCACCTCGATGACGAAGATTGCATTGAAACACAACCGGTTTACTCACCAGAGCGAAAGTCGAGAATACCTCCAATTACATTTACCGATCTAGATCGAGCAACTATTGAAGTGCTAATGAATGCATTGAAAATCGACGACTATAGCCTGAAGCTAACATCCACCGGTAAGAAATTATTTTTAAAGTCGACTGAAGAGTTCGAAAAGGCATGTGAACTTTTTGTGAAAAAGGATATTCGGTTTTTCACGCATAGACTCGCGGACGACCGTCCTATCAAAGTAATTCTATCGGGTTTGTTTCCTATGGACACTAATACACTCAAAAAATATTTGATTGAAAAAGATATTCCCGTCGTCGACGTTAAACTTATTCAAATTGACCCTGAAAAACGGCGCCATGCAGATCATGCTGTATATCTGCTTTACTTCAATCGCAAATCAGGTATCAAAACGTCTGATTTACGAAAACATAAATCTATTATGAGGGTGATGGTCAACTGGCGCTACTACAAAAACAACCGGTCGGGCCCTACACAGTGTCGAAGATGTCAAAGATACGGCCACGGTTCATCTTCATGCAATTTAGCTGTGCGCTGCATGATATGCAGTGAAAACCACGCACATAGCTCATGCCCGTTGAAAAAATCTGAGCCTGATAAAATATGCTGTGCCAATTGTCGTGGGAACCACTTATCCTCATATACTGAGTGTCCGAAACTTCTAGAGTACAAGCTATTGACTAAAAATGGAAACAAAAAACCGACACACGTGAAGAAATTACCAGCCGAAAATTTGGTTCTTACGGAAAATAACTTCCCGACTTTACGCGGCCACTCAAAAAGCTCGGTACGTAACGTGCAACCAGGCACACCAGTGCAACATTCAAACACAAACGGTCAACCCGGCTTGACAAGATCTTATGCTTATGCTGTACGACAACTGAATGCCATGCAATCCAATGGTCAAAACCCAATGTCCACGAGCAATGACTTATTTACTTGCGACCAACTGATTGAGCTCTCAACTCACCTGATATCCAGACTTGCTGGGTGTACTTCAAAACAACAACAACTGCAAGCAGTTTTCGAGGTATCGTGCCGGTTTTTGTACAGTGAGATCGTCTCGAAATGAGCATCAGCCAGCAACAGCAACCGAATGTCAGGTGTGTGCTTTGGAATGCCCAAAGCATTAGAAATAAGATTAGAGAAACACTAGACTTTTTAATTAAAAACAAGATAGACATTCTTTTAATTACGGAAACGTGGCTCAAGCCTAAAGACAAGCTTTATTTTCCTAATTTTATGGTATATCGTCACGATAGGAGAGAGCAAAACGGTGGTGGAGTAGCAATAGCCATAAGCAGTAGCATTAAACACACTTTATTACCTTTACCAAAAACATTAGTAATAGAAGCCATTGCAATTGAGCTTACCTGCATCAAAACACAAATTGTTGTCGTGTACTTCCCAGGAACTAAGCTAGATGCTTATAAACTTGATGCTTTTCGCAAAGACATAAAATATCTTTTTAGAACATACTCGCGAGTCTTACTTTGTGGAGACTTTAACGCGCGTCACAGAAATTGGAATTGCTTTTCTGCTAACAAGGCAGGGAGAATACTAGCTGATGAGATAGATAGAACTCGTTTCGCAGTTTACCCGCCTACAGAAGCAACGTATTATCCATCGAACGGAAGATGTTCAACTCTGGACCTCATTCTTAGTGACGGCGTTGTGAATTTCGCACAGCCCGTAACGGTACATGATCTATCTTCAACCCATCTCCCCGTATTCTTCTCGATAACGTCGTGTACACCCATTAACAGAGAAGAAAAATGCAAATATCTAACCTCCAAAACTAATTGGATAAGATACCGCAAATGTCTTAAGAAATTCTTTCATGATTTGGCTCTTAAAGTTCCTAATCCTCTGCATGCTAGCTCAATTGATGAACTGCTTGTAGTCATCAACTTATCAATGCACAACTCCTTTCAAACATTTACACCGAAAGTTCAATCTTCCCGCAAACACCAGTATCTAAGCCCAAATATAAAACACCTAATGAACGACCGAAACATACTAAGACGTCACTGGCAAAGATCAAGAGACCCCGATGTCAAGAAACAAGTTAATCGCTTAAACAAAAAAATTCGAACTGCTATCTATGACGAAAGAAACAAAGACTGGAATCTAATGCTTTCCCAACTTCAACCAGGGTGCAAAAAGATGTGGCATCTAAATAAACTTCTAAAAAACGGTCGAAACCCTTTACCTCCGCTGAAATCTTCCCAAGGCTACAAGTTCACTAACGACGACAAAGCAAACTGTCTTGCCGAAAATTTCTTCAACACCCAGTCATACTCTATACTTTCAAGCTATCGAGATCTTGAGGAAACAATCCAAGACACCATCAGTTCAATGACTCCATCTTTCACCGTCACGGAAGATCTGAAATGCAAACCAGCAGAAATTAAATCTCTACTTAAGAAAATAAAAGCCAAGAAGTCACCCGGAGCTGATAAAATCTATCCGCTTATGATAAAAAACCTTCCACAATCTGGCATCTCAATGTTGTGTGAAATCTTTAACACCTGTCTAAAGATTGGGTATTTTCCCAAAGCCTGGAAGGAAGCTATTGTGTGCCCAATACTTAAGCCAGGTAAAGATCCAACTTTACCTCAAAGTTTTCGCCCAATAAGCTTACTATCAATTATTGGGAAATTATTTGAGAAAATAATCCTTCTTCGCTTAAGTCAAGAAACAGATAGAGCCAAAATCATTCCAGAGTTTCAATATGGCTTTCGAAAAAATCGTTCAACTGTTCACCAGTTACTCCGAGTAAAATCTGACATCACAAATGCCTTTAATCGTCAAGAGTCTACAGGAATGATTCTCCTAGATATTGAAAAAGCTTTCGACAGTGTATGGCATAATGGGCTCATATACAAGCTACTGAAACTGAAAATATCTTCTTATCTAGTCCACATAATTCAATCCTTCATTAGTGATCGGGTATTTAGAGTCAGAGTAAAAGATGTCTTATCGGATAAAAAATCTATTGGGGCGGGTGTTCCACAAGGATCTTGTCTCAGCCCCCTCCTATATAACATCTACGTCTCTGACATCCCAGCCATGCACAACTGCTCTCTTGCAGCCTTTGCTGACGATACTGCGATATACACATCTGCGGTAGAACAAAGTACGATAGTCAGTAACCTATCAATTCAACTGAACCATATTCTTTCGTACTATAGCAAATGGAGAATTAAAGTGAATCCCTCCAAAACTCAAGTCATTTTCTTCACCAAACGGAGAGCTGCTTGTTATTTCCCACCACGTACTTTCAACTTTATGGGTAGCGAAATAAAGTGGACCAAAACCGTAAAATACCTAGGAGTACAACTGGACTCCAAATTAACCTTTTATGCACACATAGACTACGTGGTTGAAAAATGTTCGAAACTTATCCGCATCCTTTACCCTCTGATAAATAGGAACTCTTCTTTATCCGTGAAAAATAAAATAATCTTGTTCAAGTCAGTTATCCAGCCTGTGATTGTCTATGGTGCACCTCTTTGGAATAGTTGTGCAAATACACATAAGCGAAAGTTACAAATAATACAGAATAAATGGTTGAAGATCCTACTGAATAAACCTTGGCATACTTCAACTGCTACAATTCATGCTTCAAGTGGGGTGATCCCAGTTAATGCTCTCCTAAACGCTCTTGAACGGAAATTCTGCTTGCGATCTTTTGATAATTGACAGTATTATTTTTAATTACTGAAATGTAGACGCTAAGTTAGGATAAGTTAGTATAAGCTAGTTTAAGGTTTCTTTTACGTTAATACCTAAAATAGCTCATTAGGTTTTTAATTGTGCAAATTTTTCCTAGTTCATAAGACCAAAAATCAATGTCAATATGTACCATGTACACATGATTACATTAATGCTGCATAGACTTAGATAAAGTCTGAACTCATAACTGCTAATAATCACTGTATTACCTTGTTAGAAACTCCTCGCACAAATAAAAATAAATTCAATTCAAATTTGATTCAAAAAATTATGCTCATGTCAATCCAATTCAGATCCTTCGAATTAAATCAATTCAGAAAAATGTGGTCAGCTCCTAGTTACTTTCACATTGAGCTTGAAATAGTTCCCAAATCACTCATAATATCAATAAAAAACGAAAATATCAACAAACATTTAAAAAAATACTAAGTATATCTATAAACAATTTCAAATTCCTATCCACACAAGTACCAGCTACATTTGAGTGGAATTCATTTTCGCAGTAGGTTTTTTGGTTCATGTATTCATGATCGTAATGTTGCTAGGAGCACAATGTATCAGATTTGAAAGTTGATAATCTCGGTTAGCTTAGTTACAGGGGATGTACAGGTTATTATCTACACCCTAAAAAGTGGATTTAAAATTAATTCTTTAATAAAAGTAAATATATTCATTTTTTTTTTTGTTTAAAATAACGAATCACAATTTTTTTTACACATTGGATGTGTATTTTTTGCTTTTACGTCATATAAGCTGAATAATAAATAGTGTTTTGTAAACCTTAGCAAAAAGAGTGTAAATTTACTACTTCGCTGCTCACATTTACACCAAAGCTGTAAAATTGTATCATTTACTCGAATTTGACTTATTATTCATGTAACATTGTGACGAAAGACGATGATTTGGCTAGACTGAACGAATCTGATATTTCGTGACCGTTGCTTTGAATAGCAGCAGTTAAGTGTCAGTCGTTTCGCGCAATAAGTGTAAAAGTGTAGCCATAAGTTAATTAGATGTGTAGCTATAATTTCATTAGAAGTGTAGCTATAAGTGCTATAATTTAATGTGTATAATGTGTATACCTATAGTGTATATATAAAATTAAAATAAATTAAAAACATAAAGGAATTGTAAAAAAGTTTCTGTATTTGACAAGAAAAATATTCATATTTTGCTCTCTTGATTTGTAGGACTCTTGCTTTTTTTAAATATTTAAATTTACCTATTTACAGTCTTTTGTTCATGATATTTAATTTTAGGGTAATATTTCATGTTATCGCAGATACCTGTCTTGCGTGGCTAACTTTTGGATCATTAAATTTTTTCAATTTTATTGAATGATACTTATCTAGAGGTTAGCTGAAATAGTGCAAACTTCCTCAAATTGTTCGCAATATATACTTTTTGGTGTCATTTGTTTGATAAAACTTTCTTTAGGTGCATTTTTTGCACTCTTCGACAGGGTAAGTTACCTAAACTTACCCTGCCAAAAAGTGCAAAAAACGCACCTTTTTATAGTTTTTTTAAACATTTTTATGGGCATTCACGAATAAATTGCGCTTATTACCGTAAAAGACTCGTAAAAAGTAGCCTTTGATACATTAATTTCATGCGCTCCCGTCCTAAATTTACGTCTCTTTAGGGTAAAATTACACGATTTGCTCGTAAAAAAAATTACACATTTAAGACGTAAAATATTCTTTGTACGCACTTTTGTAAATTTACATCTTTAATAGTAGGAAACCAGTTTCCCACTATTGTAAGGGTAACAAAATTCAACCAAAATTTTTTGGAGTGTAAGTTTCCATGTATGTTGCTAGTTTTTGTCCAGGGTTTGCTTTTCTGCTAGAGAGATATGTTATTTACTCGTATATATGCAATTTTATGCAAATCCAAAATAATAATTACGATTTCGCCGTATTATTATTACACTTTGGACATTTTTTTCCAACTTTAACTTTTCTATTGGTGCCGTTGATTAATTTCACTTGTTTTATTCATTTTTAATTTCAAAATCGAAAGCAATCTTCTAAAATCCTACTGAATTTACACTAAAACCAAATGCATTTTGTGTATGGAATTAATCAACTGAAATTTCGCAACTGTATTCATTTTATTTAAAACTACTCTGTTAAGAATCTAGACCAGTCATCCTTTCGAATAGTATAGTAAAAACGAATTGATAAATTATTTGCGGCCTGAGAACAAAACACCGAAATCCACCTTGAATCACATAGCTATACTCACGTTTATCATTTATTTAACTCGTTCTGATTGTTTTCCTCTTATGCATTCTTTCTTATTTCAGAGCAAGCCCGTAGTGATTTCAATGGTTTTACATCGCCCGACGAGCATTGCGGACATGGCGGTATCGGTAATGGTAACAGCCTAGCTGCAGAACATTGCACCGCTGCAGCAGCTGCTGCGGCTGCAGCTCTCGTGGCCGGACACAATGGCGATGGTTTATCACCTGGCGGCCATAATAAAAAGAAGAACAAACGACGGCATGGTAGAACGATATTCACCAGTAATCAATTGGATGACTTGGAGAAGGCATTCAAGGAAGCGCACTATCCGGATGTCACGGCAAGAGAAACGCTATCGATGAAAACGGGATTGCCCGAGGATCGAATTCAGGTGAGAAGGAAATCTCTTAAATATTTTTCAATTAAAGACAAGTCGTGTTGTTCATTTCGGATTGAAATCATCGTTTCATACTCTTGAAACTTCAAAAACTTACCTAATTTTTTATTTTCCAAATATTTTTCTCAACGCGTCATCAAAATTGTATCACCTTACCAACAAAAAACTTTCACAACTTATTCTGCATCTCCATTTTGACCCGCAATCCAAAATTAAACAAATGGAAATGACATCAAATCCCACCTACTTACATTCACACCGTGCCCGCCGTTCAATGCTCATCATGCTCGACCAGCACCACTTCATCGGTCGGCTCCTACACCATCAAAAAAAAAAAAACAATTACGAAACGTTGCGAACCAATGGGGGAAGGAAAACTAAAGAGTCAGAAACAATAATCAAGAAAACGAAATACTCCAAACGTAAACCGCCAACTTCTTTTGCTGGAACGAAAATTATCCCCACACAAAACTAAATTATTTAAGTTTCTTATTTAGCTGTTGTTCTTGTTAATATATTCACACTACACTGCCGGGGTCGTGTCAAGCTGCTGCTGGTTGCTGCTTTTAAACGAGAAAACAAAAGACGAGCGCCGCTACCACTAGGTACTTGTATGTCGGTGCCAGCCACTCTCTCTGCTGTTGCTATTGATGTAGCTATGTGGTGTTGCACTGTTATGTGGGCGAAAAATTATTGGCTGCTGCCGCCATGTTGCATAAATACCGTGCTCTATAGATTGCATATTTTTGTAGTTTTTTTTTGTATATTCATTTTATTCTGCTGATGCTTTTGACTTCCACAGCTTCTTCACACCTCCGTTGCGCCTCTCATTTCTCTTTTACGAAGAACATGCAGTACGTTGCTGAATTGTTGTTAACAGCAAGGTGGTGTGTGTCTGTACTGTTCTTCGTAGGTACTTCAAGTGAAATCTACATGTGGTAATAATGATTTTGTGTCTTTTGTTGTTTCATTTTAACTTTGATTTGGCCCGGGTGCAACCGTATTTTTTACGTGGCGGCTCAGAATTCTAAAAAGAGTTCTACATACACGACGATCGGGAGAGGAAAGAATAAAGTGGACTTTTTTGTCATCGTTTGAGAACTATGCAAAACAACGTGACCGGCGCCATGATTTTCCATGCTACTCTTGTTCATTCATTGTGAACTAGCAGTTTTTGTTCAGTTCATTTGTATGATGGTTAGTATTGATGGTGGTATGGTTCTATGGCATACAAGTGCGGGATCTGAAGGTGAAGTTACACGCAAATTTCTTTTGTTTCTTTTATGTGAAGCGGAGAGATTGTGGGAATATGTGGAAAATTATGGAAGAGGGCAGGAATAATTAGCTCTTGGAAGCATACTACCCTTCTATACAGTTGAAGCAGTAGTTAATTGACGAAAGTCAATTTACAAATTTAAGCAATTTGTTTTGCACTTCTATCGAGCCCGGGTTAAAAACGTAGCATTAGAAACAACAACGCATGACCCAATGATCCAACAGGGCTGGGTGGGTAATCTGTCCGGTACAGTGCTGCCACTCAGAAAAAAATCGCTGTATAAATAAAAAAAATAGATATGAATCAATTATTTTCAAATAAGATTTGGCGTTTCTTTTTAATTCAGATAATCTGCCTTCATTTCAATAACGCTGGATCAGAGTGGTATTGTTTAGCACAAAATGTTTTGTTTTACATTCAATGATGAAAATTATGATATGAAAATAACATTTGTATAACAAAGTGGGATCATTTTTATTGAATATGGAGGCTTATTTAATTCAAATAAGATTCGTGTTTTATTTAAAAGTGTTTCAACTTTTGATTTAAATTTGATTTTATTAAATTTTAAGTGGTGAAATTTTTCTGAGTGGTCGTTTTATTTCAATTTATTTCAATTGCAATATTTCTGTTTCAATTTTATGTGATTTATTGCAACGTTGCATTTAAGTGTCATCTATTGCATTTTTGCGTATTTGCTGCTCGTTCAATGTAGCCACATTTAGTAAATTATTCCTGCCTAGTCTATTTATTTATTTGCAGTCCAAATCCACAGAATAAATCCAATTATAGATTAGACAAGACGAAGAAAAAAAAAGAATATATATATATATATATATATATATATATATATATATATATATATATATATATATATATATATATATATATATATATATATATATATATATACATATAACACAATAACATGAAAATTAAAAAAAAAAAATTAGTAAATTCAGAATGAAAAAGTAATACAAAAAGAAACAAACAACTGACTAAATTAGAGCATACATATTTCGAGAACATGACAGAACGTTATTTTTTAAAGTATTTTTAAACACAGCAAACGTTCGGGGCAGAGTACCAAGGTTAAGGCTATTGTGCTGACGAGGCAAACGCAAAAGGGGAGAAAAGAAATAAGTGTAGCTACAGGCAAATGTAACATTAAAATTGAATAATGTTCTATTGGGACGGCCCGATTCTCTAACAGAAAGATGAATGCTGGGGTCAACCAATATACAGCCGTTAAAAAGGTTAAAAAGGAGGTATTCGTCGAGGAACACTCTACGTGACTCAAGGGAAGGAATTTTAAGGATGAAGAGGCGTATACTGTAATCAAAATACGGAATACTGTACTTATAGAACAACGAACGGGTGAATCGGCGTTGTACGGATTCAATCGCATCGATCAAGTATGTGTAATGTGGACGCCAAATTCGGCAGCAGTATTCAAGAACACTACGAACGAAGGAAAAACAGATAGATGGAAAGAACAGATGGAAAGATTAACAAAACTTTTAGAGTATCTATTGATGAAGCCGGAAAAACCAGAAGGCTTGGCAGTGATGTGTAAAATATATAAGTCGAACTTCAACTTGGAATTGAGAGGGAACCCAAGGGCAGAGTAGGAGAAGTGCAAAGACATTTGATGACACTTCACAACACTTAAGGTGAAGGTATTCGCTGCGCAGCAGGTAGCTAAAGCATCCAAATCGTTTTGCAACATGGAACAGTAGTCACTAGCGGATTCAATCACTCTGAAAATTTTAAGATTATCATCGCACAAAAGGCAGGGTGAGTTAAAGAGGGAAGGAAGATCGTTAGTAAACAAAAGGAACAATAAGGAACTAAAAATGGATCCTTGCGGAGCTCCTGAGATAGGGACAAAGAGTGTGGAAGAGGAAAACTTAACAGCGCTCACAAACGTAGGAAGAGAACCAAGTAAAAAGGACACTAGAGAGCCCAAACCCTGCTAACTTAGACAGAAGAATACCATGGTTCACCGAATCGAAAGCCTTGGCAAAGTCTGTACATAGGACATCTATTTGCTTTTGCTGGTCGATTGCGGAGGCAACGTTGTTTGTAAAAGACAATAAGTTTGTAACCGTTTTCTTACCTTTGATGAATCCATGCTGTTCGCTGGCCAGCAAGGGCTGGATAAAAGGGTACACTATATTGTAAACAACTCTTTTGAGAAGTTTACTAAAGCATGGCAAAAGGGATATGGGACGGTAATTAGAGATGGAAGAAATATCACCAGCTTTCTGGATGGGAAATATGTTGGCGGATTTCCTATGGAATGGAGAGGTACCGGTTGAGATGCTAAGGTTAAACATTATTGACAGAGGAATACACAAAGAAAATGAAGGTGATTTGGTGAAAAAATTCGGAATGCCGTCAGCACCGATGCTAGCACTTCCGTCGAGAGACAACATTAACGATTCGACTTCCAAAGGATTAGTAAAAAAAAGTAGAAAGGGTACAATTAGGCGTGGGAAAATGGTTGATGACGATGAGTTACTGTGATGGGTGGTAAAAGAAGAAAAAAATTGAGGAAACAGCTCACAAGAATCTTATGGTGAGGACGCAGACTTGTCATGAAGATACATAACAGAAGGAGTGCCAGAGGAAGTTTTAAGGGGTTACATGGGTTTCAGAGAAAAAAAAACGCAATTTTTAAACGTTTCAAAAATAAAAAATAATGTATTAAATTATTCGAAATTATTGTTAACTAAAGTAACTCTTGAACTATATGTAAAAAAAATTTTACACAAAAATATTGATAATACGCCCTCTGGCAGCTATTTTACGAAAAGGCTAGAAAAAAATGCGGTGCCAACGATAACTCAAAAACTAATGCACCAATCTTAACCAAATTTCGCACACTTCTTTTAAATAGTATTTTCTTGTACTTGAACGAAGGAAATTGTGTTTCGTTCATTAGAATTTAATACACATGGAATTATTTATAGAATTTTTGGGTCAAAAATTAAATTTTTTACTCGCAACGCTGCCAAAAGTTCAGATTTCAATATTTTTACAAATCCTTCGTTCAAGTACAAGTCAAACTTATATTCTAACAGAAACAATTTGATTTTTTTGTTTCGGATGAATCCAGCTCAAGATATCGTTGGCACCGCATTTTTCGAGCCTTTTCGTAAAATAGCTGCCAGAGGGCGTATTATCAATATTTTTGTCTAAAATTTTTTTTTACATATAGTTTAAGAGTTACTTTAGTTGTTAACAATAATTTATAATAATTTAATACATTAGTTTTTATTTTTGAAACATTTAAAAATGGCGTTTTTTTTTTCTCTGAAACCCATGTAACCCCTTAAGGGAGTTGATGTGAGACCAAAAATGCTTAGGATTGTCGGTAGTAATAGAAGTTTCGACATGCTCAAGGTAGACTCGCATTGCGTTATTGGCTGCCATTTTTGCAGCAACCCGTAACCTTTGAAACTTCAAAAGGTCATTAAGTGAGCCAGACCTTTTGTATTTGCTAAGCGCATCATCTTTGGCTTTAAGAGCAATCACGACATCGACTGTGAACCACGGAGGGTTGGAACTTCTTTTACAGCGGAAGCATGGAGTGTAGCAGGAAATTAAGTTGGATAAGAAGGAATAAAATTTATAGAGCGCATCTAGTTTTGTGGAGAGTCTAGTTTTATATGCGATTGATAGCCGTTTCGCTGATCGTACATAAATGTAAAATTAAATGTATAATTTTTTTAGTCTGGTGGCTATCAGTGAGGATATGCCGAATATCTTTGTAAAAACACTCTCCTCATTTCTGTGCGCTCCTTTATCAATCTTTTTAACCTTAGTACTATCCACCATACTCCTTTCATTTTGGAAATCCACTATAATCGGGAGATAAGTCCTACATTTTCAACTGCCGCTCCACATTTATTGTAGCTTTTTCCAGCAGTCTCCTCAAAAGGGAGGTTTAAAACAAAGTATGTCTGATAAATGAGCTTTTATTCGTTTCTGAGCAAAATGAAGTTAGCAAAATTAAGTCAACTCGATCCAATTTAAAACTGATGCTGTTGTTTCCGGTATAGACTTGCAAGGCTAGTAAAGTTCTTCTCTTGGTTGGTTTAATGTATATCTTCCTCCTCACTCCTGACTTTCCTCTTACCTATGTAACAGTGTTTACTCTATAGCTGTTAACTTTTATTCCTCAAACTTTTTTATGACACTTCTGTTGTTCCACAAAGCTCGATTCCTGCTCCTCTAATTTTCCTATAGATCATATACAATTTTCATTCTCTCTTCAATTTCCCCTGTCTTTTGTACGCTGACAACCTGAAAATAAGGGTGTCTCACGCCCAGAACTCGGGGTTTAAATTTGATTATTTAAAAAACCGTTTACATTGAGCGTAGGAGGAAGGGCGCAGTAGATTTATCGTTAATGCGAATTCATCAGTCGCGTTGTCACATTGGTCGGGGAACGCTATCGAAGCTCGTTATCGAAGCTCGTTATCGAAGGATGGAGAATTATATGTTACGGCTAGGAGGTAATTTTGTTCCCACTACAGTATCAGACGTTGACGAGATGCACCAAGCGAAAACTTGATTCGTAAATGGGTACAGAAGTTTCCAACTACGGGTTCCGCTATAAATCAACCATGTCTGGGCCGGAGCAGAGCTTCAAGAACTGAAAAAACAACAAACAAAGTTGCAGCTACCGTTCGTCGCAGTCCACGCTTATCAATACGGAAAGGAGCAGCAACCTTAAATGTCACCAAATTAACCGAAAAGCAGATTTTTAAGCGTGATCTGAAAATCCTTCCCCATAAAATCCAGATAGTGCAGAAAATAAGGGAAAATGGCCTCGCTTTACGTAAAAGTTTTGAGATATTTGGCCCTCCGAAGACTATGCTTTGGAGTGCTGAAGTACATTTCCATTTAAATGGATATGTGAATATACAAAATGGTCACTTCTGGTTACCTGCCAATCCCAGACAAAAACATTTAACATAGTCAAAAAGTGACAGTGTGGTGTACTCTGCCAGTAAACGGAACAACCGGGCCTTGTTTTTTTTAGAAAATGCGAGAGGATCAATGACAACTGTTACTAGTGAGCCGTAGCGGCAAATTATAGCCAGTTATCTTATGCTGCAGCTTCAAGAAGATCCGGCCTACAGCTCATGGTGGCTTCCAGCAGGATGCAGCCACTTCCCACACTGCAAGAGCAATAGTGGAACTTCGTGAGCTGTTGCCTCAAAAGTATTATCCTGCATTGGTGATATCGCATGACCTCTGTGATCGCCAAATTCTTAAGAGCAAAGTTTACGTCAATACTGCAAGGAATGTCACCGAGCTAAAAGAAAACATCCGTCGTGAAGTCCGCGAAATTGAGCCTGCTATGCAGAATGTGGTGAGCAGATTCCGTAAGTGCGCGCTGCGAAATGTATGGCATCTAGAAGACGTAATATTTTAAAAAAAATCTGCAGTGCTATTAATTAATTATCAATAAAAAAACAATTTCACTAAGATGTGAGTTTTTTTATTTCATTCCGAAATCCTAGCTCTACTGTGAGACACCGTGTATTTAGGTTAATCGAATCAGCGGATGACTGCTTTCAATTGCAGAATAAATTGCGTGCCCTGGTCTTTCCTCACAAGCGTTCACTCAGTTCTCTTCCTTTAAATGTTGCGAACGCTTGACGTCCTATACATGGAAGCTATCTCTTATGACGTTTTGCTATTTTATTATTAGTTCAAACCTAACCTTAGCCCAGTTGATAATTTTGGGGGCTTTGGTGGAGTATTTGATCCGAAACTTAAATTTGATTTGAAATCCTCACTGTGATAGTATGCGTTTCTCGACACTGAAAACCGCTTCACTCGTATCAAAAAGAGTGTTATTTGACGAATATCTGCTTTTTGAAATTCATAACAGCTCTATGATTACTAGCCCCGGAATTCAGTCCTCGTTCGTGATTCGGAACTTCGTTTAACTACAGCATGCATTTCGCGCGCACTAGTTATTCTTATTCGCTTCTTTTAGGATTGCCAAAGCAACTTAATAATCGACATCCTTTTACCTTTTTTGGATTTTTTTTTTGAAACCGGTCAAAAGCAAGTCAAATAATGAAAAAATAAGTGCACTAATGAAATAAAAGCAATAAAGAACTGCTCCCTAAATTTGTCCAAATTTCTTCCTTAAATTTGTCCAGTTTTCTCAGTATTAATTTTCCTTATATTATGCTACTTAGAATTTACAGTTTTATTTTTTTTTAACTTTTAATTGTTGAATTTATTCCTTGTTTTATCTAAATCAGATGCCAATCCGTTTTTGAAGCCAATAAATAATTAATTTGTCTCAGCTTGAGCAGGGTAAAATCTGTTTATTGCAATGTTAAGCAATCTATTGCAATTTCAAAATTCGGTTTATTGCACAGAAAAACTATAAACGACGGTACTGGTCCGGTACAACAGTGTCAGCAAAATCTCATGGCTTCATAATAGAGTGGAAATTTGAGTGAAATTGTATGAAGCGGTTTGAGCGACTAGTGCCTAGCAGTTCCATCAACCACTGATCTTTCAATGAAATTTCAAATTAAATTTGAAATTGTTTGCACTTAAACGTTAAATAACTACCTGCTGAATTAGCGTTAGATGTCATGATATAGTTTTTATAGAATTTATTTACAAAAAAAAATGACGTTGAAAACAGCAACAACCTAGCCTAGATCTTTTGCAGAAATGCCTATAATGTATAGGAATTCAGCTTCTAGCTGTATTTTATAGCTTAGGACGATAAGTACATAGATTGTGCTACAACGCCGCTGGCAGCTATATTTCATAGCTCAGGAAACTATTTACAGGCGCTAGGTAATATTTTTCAGTCTATAGATGATAGTTTTCGGAACGTCCAAGCACGATAGGCTATGCGATAAGAGGGAAATCGTTTTTGATTTTTGAGCTGTAAGGGAAAAAGCTAAAAGCTATTCCTTTGTTTGTGCGCTGTTTTTCGTCTTTTGTCGCGCCATCAGATTGAAATCTTGGCTGGCTTTATCGATTTAATTTGGTGATGCTACAGCGAGTGTACTGGTTCAAGCGCACTTGAAGGCGTATGGATGTCTTGCTGCATTAAAGTTGTCACTTTGTTTCTGATTGCTGGGCAGGGAATAGTCACCTGTCGACATAGCTCCTTAACCTCTCTCCGTAGTAACTCACTAACTTTGAATTAACATAAGCCAGTGGTTGCTGCTTTCAACTTAACGGTACTTTACTTTGATTAAATATGCTATGCAACCACCAAATCCTAAATTGTCGCAGCGATGTCCGGCACTTGTCGATTTTACCGTTTTGCACTTTAGGTTTAGTTTGCAAGAGCCTCCATGAACCGATAAAGTGAAATTGCGAGGATGGTTTCTTAAGTATTTCATTTAGTTATGTTTCAAATGAAAGTGATAAAAATTGAAAAGAAAACATCGATTTAGAGATTATAATTTAAAACGAACCCACAACCACTGATGAAATAATTTCCGAAATTTACACTTCTGCGAAAATTTCCTACCTATTAAATCAATAAACTCAAATCGATATAATCCACAAACTGTCAGCACCCCCAATACTCAAACTCAATCAGCTACGTATGTTCGGATAATCGACTCGAAAAAAAAACTCATTTGGTCGTTTCGGTTCGATTATTGAACGCACGACGAAAAGGTGAAAGTGGATCAAAGTAGAAGAAATTCGATGCATCCGTTCTAGCCGTCCGAACACGAACAATGCCACGTGTCATATTAGTAAAATTGGTTTTAGTTTTTCTCTGTGAAATGCTCGAACTCTAGGACTAATCATCGGTGGCCTCGACCCAACGCCTAATTATATTCTTGCGGTTTGCTGATCAAATGATAATGTGATTACAATTTGATTTTGTGGTTTGCTTTTTCGAATAGAGTGTGATCTGTATTTCTAACAAGATTATAACGATATTAAAGTCGCCTGCTGAGCGAACGTAAAAGGGTTGGAGAATTTTTTTTGCTATCTATGAAAAGCGGAGAGGTCTGTTTGATTTTACTTGTACTATCATTTTCTTTACCTACTTCGAGCTAAAATCTACATCTTCCCATCCTGGTATAAAACAACTATCAACAATTATAATCAATCTTAATTTCACAATGAATATCTACTTAATTATTCCACTCGCATCAGCATTGTCTTCGCCACGTTCTGCTTCGTCTCGCATCAAAAGAATCATAAAATTACCATTAAGAAATTTCTCGACTTCGAGTGAAATCTCTTGGAATTAATTCAATATACGAAACTATTGTATTACAAAGCTTTTAATATTATACAAACATAATTAAATTGTAAATTTTCATCAGTCACCGAAGAATTTTTTTTAGCATAATTTCAAATTAATTTTGCTGCTGCTGCTCGCTCGAAAACCTAGTTTACAAATTATTACTAAACGATTGCACTCAGGATTTTTGTCGGGACGTCGTAACAGACCCCTTTCGTATCGAATGAAATAGCTTATGTAGTTGAAAATGTTGAATTATGTTAATCAGTTTGTTGTGCGAGACGACAGTCAAGCAAAGATTGAAACCACTACAACGAGAGGATTTTTTTTGGATAACATTGAGAGGGTCAGACATGAGGGACGACAATAACATTAGTAATAATAATTGTAATGCTTTGGATAGTGTTCCACTCGATCCGAAGAAGAGGGGAAGAAAGGAGAGAGTAGGGGGTTGAATTTGGACTGTGTTTATTTGCTTTGTGAAATTGTGAGTTTGGTTCCAGTCTGGTCCTTAAATCGCACAGTGAAATTGAATTTAATGGTGCATAAAGTACTTGAATGAAATGTTTTGATATGAGTGTAAAATTGTCAACATACGAAGTGAAATGTATTCTTAGAAGTTTCTGGACATTTTGGAATACCTAATATAAACGCGAAATACATTTTTTCGAATTCTGTCCGATTTTTAAATAAATGATTGAGTAGAACAAACTGACAATGCGTCAAAAAACTCAATTCACAACGTTTTTCTACTTACGTTACACCCGATCCACCCTATTCTGTTCTCCATCTTCGATTCGAACACAATCCAACCCAAAGGAAAGATGAAAAACAATGTAAGGTCCTGAGAGATTTAGTCAAGTGGATGGTTTGTCCGAAATTCAATTATGTCGATGTTTATAGGACATTACATGGAACATTAGTGTATAGATAAATGCGATGTGGTACGGCTTGTGCAATGGATCTAACATAATGGGGTGACAATAGATACGACAATAATGTTGGTGGCGGCGATAGTTACGATTATGCTCGAAGGATTCGGTCGAACGGCGGCGATTGTCAAGGGATTTACATGAAACTCACTTGCACTTGTAAAATAGAGAGAACTGCATGAGAACTGCACAGGGAGCATATAAATATCGATTAAGATCGAGGAAATCTTGAATGAACGTTTGTCAAAGTTGCGGATGGGTAGGTTAATTTGTTGTACTGGTGGGAGTATTTTGACTTAAGTAAATTAAATATGATTGTTGCTTTGGGGTTTGAACGATGGATATTGAGTGCTCTCATGGGAAGATTTAGAAGATGTTGTTTTCCAGCGAATGATTTTTTAAAAGGAAACTAGCTATTTGAATTAATTTAATCTGACTCAATTCATCTGATTCAAAATCAAACACTATTCTTTAAAGTCCAATTTTTCTTTTAGAAGCATTCTATGTTTCAATTTTTACATTAATTTCACTATATCTGTGGATTTAGCAAAAGACAACGAAAAACAAATCCAACTTCCCGCCAGTACTACTGGAGGGAAGTCAATAGAGCAGGTCCCCTTTTAAAGAAGTTCGAAGGTGTTGCAATCACCAATGACCGCGGGGCAAAACAGCACAGGGTCAGGTGATCGAGAAATTGCAAGCCTTCAATTTGGATGGAGAACCCGCTTCGGGAGCTACTGTGAGTCCGATGGATGTAACTGGATGTAACAGCAGTCTGGCGGGAGGTCTAATGAATCTCTGGCCAGTCCAACGGAAGCGGCGTTTGAATCGGCTTCTATCGGTTGCGACCATGAACAGAGGCGGCAAGTTGGAAGTGTCAGAAGTCACAGGGAAGGTAGCGGTAGCTAAGCCACTTAGCAGAGCTGTAACCGAGACTGAAGGTGGTGGCTTCAACGATCTGCAGCCCACTTTAAAGGTGGCGGCAGCTGACCCCATTAAAAGGAGAAAGTGGAATGCCCAACACTTCAGGAGGAGACAGGCAAAGCGAGCGGCCATGAGTACAGTGACGCTGGAATCTAAAGGGAAACGCGAGGATACCCAAGTAAAACCTGTTGCAGTTGTGAGCAGGCGCCAACGCTCAAAGGAGCAAATCGCCCTGAGAGGTAAGTCGACGAAGAGTCCACGACAGGAGGCAGTAGCTCGATCCTTTAGGGACGCAGCTACTGGTCACCTTAAGCTGGCCGTCGTCGACAAACAGGAGCACCTGGAATTCAGACTCGACGATGACGTGGCCAAGGTGATTCTTAACCCGATCACCGAAGAACTTCTCAAATTTGTCATGTCAACGTAAGACGGGTCACCTCACTTTGAAGGCTGCAACTTTGTTCGTTCATTACGGTGGCCTGCAGTGACGTTTTCATGACAGAGTGGCTTCGGTCCGGAGACCATCTAGGTTTGGACGTGGTGGAGCATTGATCCGTGGTCAAGCTAATTATAGCTTAGGTGGCGGTGCCCCACTCGAACGCTTCAGAGGCCTTGTCTCTGTTAAAGAGACAGAGTCCCAATCTGAAAATTTCAGACTGGAGATTATTCCAGGCGTTCGAACTCAGCAACCAATCGGCGGGGCCCGATTTAACTGGTGCAGCGAAATTGTGCTTGTGCTGGGAATTGATCGGGAGTCCGCGGATCAAGTACGGGCTAACAGAGGGCTGATTCACTTCGAGCTGAAGAAGATCACCATAAGGGTTGGAGCGGCGAAGGCCAGTGAGGAAAGCCGAAGTGCGGCGGGTGGTCCAAGCAAATCTGCACCACAGTAGAGTAGCGACGGCCAATCAGCTTCGGCAACTCAGTCGGGGGCACGCTGACATCTCTCTGATACAGAAACCACTCCTGTGTATGAACGCAATTTGTGGATTTACGGGGATAGAACCACTGTGTATTGGGAGAGGAGGTGCCTGCTTTCTATCATACGACATGGATTCCATCATACCTGGACTGAGAAGAGTGGCAGAAGCGGCTATGACAACTGTCATCGGCTTTCGCACGAATGCTCACCACTAACTATGGGGAAGCTCCAACACCAACGACAGAGACAGGTGTTTGTCAACCAATGTAATGTCACCAACCTCAATATCCTCAATATAGGTAACAAACCTACATTTATTACTAGGAACAGGGCTGAGGTAATTGATATTATCCTGGCAACTCCAAGTACAATGGAGAGTGTCCATAGCTGGCAGATTTCTAACCTGCCATCGCTTTCGGACTATCAGTGGTTATGCTGGAATATCGGTAGTTTTGGTATTTTATCCGAAAAAGTTTGGAAACCGAGAATAGCATAATGGAAAGTTTAACAAATAGACACCTCAAGGCACTAGACGACCTGAGTCTGACGAGTCCCAGACGACTTAACGAAGAGGTGAATTGATTAACAGGAATCTTAGTGTCAGATTTCAAAGACGTGTGCCCCGAAAAGCCTGTGAGGAAAAACGCTACTTTATGGTGAAATGGCGAACTTATAGAGGCTAGAGGTCGCACACTAAGGGCGTTCAACTGCCCAAGGCGGTCCTGAAACGTTGAAGACTAGGTGTACCGAACGGTAACACCGTTCGGTGGAACGTCAACGACGATGATGACGACGATGGCAGACGTGACTCCAACAGAGTCCCAATTGAGCAAGCTAACGTGCAGGAGCTAGTGCAAGGCGCGGGGCTATAAAGTTAAATTACGTGCAATGTAGTGCGATATGAGCGACTGTATAAATAGTGCAATAAAAGCGCTATAATGTGTTTTATTTTGTTATGCCGAGTGCGGTCGGTTGTGCCACCTTCGGCTCATAAATTATACACTGGGATCGATACAAGCAAGAGTTGTCGCTCTTCAAAAAGAAGATAAGAAAGACGAGCCAAGCGCAACTCATGGAGGACATTATGTGGGAACATTGAAACAAGTACAGAGACTGCTAGAATCAGGATGGTTCGAAGCGTAACTCACGGCGTACCTACGTTTCTGTGAAAGGAAAACGGGGGTTGCGTGGAGGGCCCGAAAGAATATCTGGACATACTACTGGAAACTAATTTCCCGGAATCGGCTTACACGACACCGCGTGATGTCCCATTTCGAACAACCCACCGGCCGCCCGAGCAGCTGATCAAGGAAGTAGTAGATGAGTTCAAGATTGAATGGACTATTAGGCACATTCCGACCTTACAAAGCCACAGGGATTGATGAGATATTGCCTATCATACTTGAAAAACCAGACAGGACCATCATTCCCAGCCTGCAGCGTATTTTTCACCGCATGCCTCCGCCTCGGGATAATACTCGAGCAAGCCACTTAAGGGCAGGGTTGTAAAGTTAACGACAAGATGCTTCACTCAGAAAAATTTCATTTAATAGAATCAAATTTACATCAAAAGTTGAAAGACTTTTAAATAAAAAACGAATCTTATTTGAATTCCACTTTATTATAAAAATGTTATATTCTTATCAAAATTTTTCAACATTGAATGAAAAATAAAACATTAAAACAAACAAGACACACTTTGATACAACGTTATTAAAATGAGGTCAGATTATTTGAACTAAAAAGAAACGTACATGGCGCCAAATCATATTTGAAAATTTTTGATTTGACGTCAAATACGTTTCTTTTTAGTTCAAATAATCTGACCTCATTTCAATAACGCTGTATCAAAGTGTGTCTTGTTTGTTTTAATGTTTTATTTTTCATTCAATGATGAAAAATTTTGATATGAAAATAAAATTTTATATAATAAAGTGGAATTCAAATAAGATTCGTTTTTTATTTAAAAGTGTTTCAACTTTTGACTTAAAATTGATTTTTTTAAAATTTAAAGTGGTTAAATTTTTCTGAGTACACGGACAAACAGACGGACGTCAGAAGTCTGGCTCCAATGCACCATTTCTACGCCCTGCGAAGACAGTGCGTTAACGGGAGCTCATGGGTGTGCTATTTAATCATATAGTCCTCCCAACAATTTGAAGGGACTAGATTTAAGACCTAGTAAAGATTTAAATCTAATTAGGCTAAATTATTTGTAATTGGTAGCGTAAGGTATATTTGAAGTAGCTATTGCCAAGATGACTTCAGCCATTGTTCAGGCTGGGTATGACTATCAGCCTATAAGATTACTCTGGCATTGTTTTTACTTTAATTTTATCTTCTGTTTTTGAGTTTTCAAACTAAGGAACACATTAATTTAACGCTACCTATCCGAACAATTGCCTAATTTCTGCTAATGTATTAATTTTGAATAATTTTTCCTCCGTTTCAGGTATGGTTTCAAAATCGTCGTGCGAAATGGCGTAAAACTGAAAAATGCTGGGGACATAGCACGAAAATGGCCGAATACGGATTATACGGAGCAATGGTTCGACATTCTCTACCACTTCCCGAGACAATCCTTAAATCAGCAAAAGATGATGAATCGGTTGCACCGTGGCTACTGGGAATGCACAAAAAATCTCTAGAGGCTGCTGAAATTCTAAAAAGTGATGAAAGCGACCGCGAAACACCAACGTCTGATGATACAAACACCTCCTATTCAGCGAGTAGTACTCACAATTCACCAATATCGTCGTTTTCAATATCGCGACTTTTGTTCGATGCCCCGAAACCGATGAGAGCACCTAACGATAATAATTGTGTTAAGCAAGAGATGAGGTGAACTTTAAGAGCTAGTGAATAAATAAATAAAAAATGATAATATAATAAAACTTAAAACATAACGCCTAAATGTAAGTAAAGTTTTAAACTAAGTGAGCTAGCCAATAAGCAGAGATATACCTAAGTGTAGAATCAATTCAGTAACTTTCAGGAAATCTAACTCGCAATTTAGTAGAATCCGTTCAAAACACTCAAGCTGTATATCCTTTGAAATTTTGCGAATATTTTCTGGTGAAATTTCTGACAATGAAACACCCTTTAGCATATGAATACGTTTGGAAATATTCAAGCAAGCAACAAATACTTTTCCTTCCCAGTGATATTCATGAAATCTGATGAAACTTTTAGCAACTCTTTCTAAACCGAAAAGATTTCAAAACTTAAGAGGAATCCACATGATTCATAAACATCGAAATAGTTTAAAATGCCATCTTTTCAACCAACTAGAATGTACCTTACCTAATAACACCTAATAACACAGTTTGGTATATATGGAATAACCAGAATTAAAAAAAAAACTATAGCAACGATTTTTAAAACGACAGTAGATTTTTAAAAATTAATTCAATCGAATACATAAGATTATGTTCCACTGTAAATAATTCCATAACATTTTATAATTGGTCAGCTACAAATAAAATTTAATATAAATACGAAATCATGAAAACTATATGAAAAAAATATCTGTAATTATAAAAATTAAGTTATCTTCAAATGCAAGCGCGTAGTAAAGTTTCAAGTCGAAATCAAAACTTGAAAAGTGAAAGGTAAACGCAAGTGTGGATGAAATAAATGGAGTTCTAGAAATGAAAATATATATATTGTCATGTAATCTAAAATGTTAGTGATGTTTACATACAAAAATAAATTATAAATAAATAAATAGAAATGTAATTTAAATAAGACACCTTGCAATTACAGTTACAATATAAGTTCAGATGCGATATTAATTTTTTAGTTAAGAAAATATTATATATATGAACTATAATTGTGTATAAAACAGTGTATGAACATATGAATTTTTATTTAAAAAAATAAAGTTAAAAACTTGTACGAATGAATGGAAAAAACATCTAATACAAATGCAATGAAATATTATATCAGATTCGTGTTGTGTTTTTATTCAATTGTATACAAGAATGGTATCGAAGATATTTAATTGATTCAGTTACAAGCTTTAGAACGGCTAAAAAAACTTTAGAACAGCTAAATTAATTTTGGGAAAACACAAAGTCTCGTAACATTTTTCGAAGGCTCCACTTCGTTTCCAATTCCCCACTTCCATTTCAAAACATCAGAATGGTGTCGTCCAAGATGCCGAGGTAGTGGAGGGGGTCTCATGACACCATTCTTATCGTATGAAATATGGGCGGGAGGATGGAGGTGAAGGAGGCAGAGTGAAGTCGGATATCTTTATTTTGATGGATTACATTTTGATGGTTAAGAATTCCATTCTAACGATACAACAATCAGGGCGCTAAGATTTGCGCTGGAAGGAGGGGGCAAGGATGCATCCATTTCGATGGGATACATTTTGATGGTTAGGAAGTGAATATGATCATCCAATCTCCCTCCACCCCCTGCAGAGAATTCGAGAGTGTTCGCACAGGGAGTGAAAGAGATGAAGGGTGGTGACTCCATTGTGATCACTTAAAGTGCAGAAAGGGAGCTGGCCTTTTCAATTTTAAATAAGAAAACTTAAACAAATTCGTAAAAATTAAACCCTTCCTCCTGCCACTCCACTTCACTGCTCCCACCTAAAGACAGATTTATATTGTTAGGCAAGCTCAGTTCAACCTTTTCGACTATGATCGATAGTCCCATCGTCGAGACATTTACCAATTGTTTATTTTTACTTTGCTTTATTTGTGCGAAAAAAGTCTATTTGCTGTACATAGTATTTTCTTTTATGCCTCAGAGGCAAATATTTGTTTTTAAAATATAGTTTAATTTTTGAAAGTGGCAATAGTTTGTATAAATTAGTCGAGTACCGAAACCCTAGGTGACTGTATTCGATATTTATTTATTTATTTGTTTTATTTCTCAGAATCAAAGTGGTGTGCTTTTGTAGAGTTTTGTGATTCCAAGTAACCAAACCCTGTGAATAGTTTGGATAAAAAGAAAGTAAGATAAATTGAATCATTACTGTTTAATTTGCTAAAAAGTCTGTTTCTGGCCGGTTTTTGCCTCTTGTTTGAATGAAGGTTGGTCAAACAGTTAACCGTAGTTTGAGTTTAGACAAGATCTGTATGTAACGCATGGCGGAACAGCCGGCGGAAGGAGATGCGAAGCCAATGCTGAAGAGGAAAAAGCAAGAGGATGGTTAATTCGTACGAACTAAAGCGGAACTGAAGTACTGTAGTCTAGTTACTAAAGGTTTTGAAGACAAGCCACTAAATATTGAAGTGGTATCGGAAATAGTGTAGGAAATGATAATATTGCAGGTAGTGATTTGTCCTCTGTACCAGTAGCCACAATTGCCAAAGCTGTGATAGATAGACAGGCGAATTCAAAAAGTCTTATCCGGTTATTAAAGAACCAATGGAGAGGGATCTAAGTTGAGGTTAGATGATATTTCATTTTATGCTCTCACTAAAAAAGAATAAGAAACATCGATAAAATTGAAAACAGTGGATAATAAGATCAAAAATGTGTCAATTAAATCAGCTGAAAGACTATCAATGAGGCATAGAGTAGATCCAGCCAGGCTCATACCATCCCTTACGGTAAAATGTATATTTGAAGGGGATGACTTCCCTGCATTTATGAAAACGGATTACGTAAAAATCAGAGTGGAGTACTACAGTTCGCCAAATCAAAAATTTTCAAATAAGATTCGATTTTTATTTAAAAGTGTTTCAACTTTTGATTTAAATTTGACTCTATTAAATGAAATTTTTCTGAGTGTAGCAAAGTTCTGCAAAAGCCCGGAAAAAAGATGTTTAAATGTGCAACTATCAAATATGAAGGCAACTGTAGCAAATTAATCTGCATCTTGTGCGATTCCCCTGTACATTGTGCAAATAATAGAAGCTGTCCAAAATGGAAAACTGTGAAAAAGGTTCTAGAGATAGCTACAAGAAAGAATGTTACATATTTTAGGACTAGAAGTTTTATTAATAATGTTAATATTCTTTTTCCACCTTTTTGGACGAAGATCTGAGCGCTTTCCCATCCCTACTCGAAAACAGTACACTTACAACAAGGAATACTCAATATGAAATAAATGCGTCCTTAAAGTAAAAAAAAAAATGCTCGGAAATCCTAAAAAGAAATCGGGTGGTAGCTCACCCCCCAGTTTAAAGAATCATCCCCCCTTAAGTAATACCAGTATCAGCTCCCATTTCCAGCAATCCCACACGGAAAAAATTTTTTGGTATATTTCACCCAATTTTATGTATCACTTATCCTATAGTGTATAGGGTATATATCCCAACTAACGATTTGTGCTCATATGTTACTAAATGCACTTTGTTGACGCGAACACGTCGTAAATACTATATCAAGTCGGCATTGTTTCGTCATTTTCACAAATCGGGTTTGAATCTCACAAATCGGGTTTGATAAAAAAAATCCTCCACCGTTCAGGACAGCTAATTCTTTTCATAGAAAAATTAAAAAAACATATAGAGTGCTGCGTAATATAAGCTATTCCTATCACCTAGGAATTCAATGTTCAAATAATACTCTTGATTTGCAAATCAGCAAGAAGGGTTTGAGTCCCAATGAAATTTCGTCTCATTCGATAATAATTGACCAACATCAGAATTCACTTCAAAATGAAATAGCAAATAAAGCTGGTGATATTGTTTGTGAAACGTACTGCGTAGAATTGAAGATGAGAAGCAACTTTGTGGAAGCATTGAAGTCTTGGACGTTAAGCAAAAATATTTCACAGAGTTCCAAAACCGATCTTCTTCTACTCCTTCTTGAATATGATTTTGTTTGCCTACCAAAAGATGGTGGAACACTTTTCAATACACCTACTTGCATTTCAAATTAAAGCAAATTGGGAATGCAAGCTATTGGCAAAACTGATTGTTTGACTGAAGTTTGACAGATTTGTTATCACAAATTGATTACCTTCTGATTTCATTGCGGATAGCTCATAAATGCATTTTTTGCTTATTCTGTGTGCTATTGAAGATGCTCCCAACTCATTAATTATTACAATCGTCGTTTATTGTAACGAAATGAAAGAATTGCTTTGTTACGAGTTATCTTCAATATTAATACCTTTAAACTTTCCCATGTTTCCTTGAACAAATTGCCAATAAGCATAGCCTCAATTGCCAGTAAGCATAGCCAGTGCACTGCATCCTTTAGGCTAATTTCCAAAAACACTGCACACTGCATCAGTTGGTATTTGTTTGACAGTAACTTACCGGGTAAGAGTAATTTAAGTTTTGGTCATAATTTGGTTGGAAGCATTGAAGGGACAATGGACCAGAAATTGTTCGAGAAAAAATTGTTATATGATTAAAGAGAATGCGTTCACTGCTTCGGCACTGCACTACATCGCAATGCGTTTCATTTACATGCATATATTTTCATAAAAAACCCCGATTTTTCCTTTCGAAGCTAGACATATTGAATTTTGTGACAAATATCGATATTTCGCGGGTAATCTGCCCTCTTGTTCAGTGTCTATCGGTCTAATCTTAATCTAACTTAGGTATGTTATTTATAGAGCTTACTTTTAAAGTATTGACTTATACTAATTACCAACTAATTGTCTATTAATTACTTTACTTAAATACATTTTACGATCTATATTAATTAAATTTTCCTCCTTACTATCAAATGAATGTTCAAATTAACCTGAAAAATTGTGATGCACAGTTTCCTTGGGCTGTGTTTAGTCTTCTATTCATTGGGGTTTCCCATATGTTCTGGCTTTCGTACGCATCCAGTTTTCGTACCTGCTGTACATCCTTAATCACCTCCACGTTGTCCTACTGCTGATCGTACTAATCTTGTATTCCTTTTCCTCGCTGAAGCTGCTTCCCATTTATGTTCCGTTAGTCTAACACCAATTAAACGTTTCGTTTGACCGATGTATATTTTATCGCATTCTGGGCAGGTAATTTTATAAAATCCACATTTTTCCTTTTCATTCTTTTTCACGTGACATAGTATAGTACTTAATTTTTTAGTTTTACTGGTTGGAACTGCTTTAATATCAAAGCGTTCAAGAAGTTCCCGAACTTTTTTTCAATATTGACGAAAAAATAATTTGAACTCTTATGGTTGTTTTTCCTGCGTAAAGAGCGTCGTTAAAAGATCACGCTGTATTCTATACTTTTTCTTTTTGACAACATTTCCAATTATCCTCTCGTCAAACCCATTTTTTCTCGCCGTATCTTTAATATATTTAACTTCTGAGTTAAAACTTTCCTGATCCATGGGCACTGTTAATAGCCGGTGAATCATCGAATTAAAGTGCGCTATTTTTTGGGAATGCCAATGATCAGACGTGGATTGTGTTGTCCTCTGGATGTGTGTGGGCTTCCGGTAGATATTAAATCTAAGAAGACCTTCTTTCCTTATGACCATTAAATCCAAGAAGGGTATTTTCTCATTCTTTTTGAATTCCATTGAAAATTGGATGTCCTTATGTGCTTGGTTCAACTTCTCCAAAGTTTCTCCCAAAGCATCTTTTCTAACGATAGCTAGAATGTCGTCTACATATCTCAACCAAATCCGAGGAAGCGAACCTTCTTCATAAAGTTTCTTCGCCAGTCTGTCCATAAATATCTCACTCATAAGTGGGGATAAAATATTTCCCATTGCAACACCTTCCATCGCTTTAAAATATTTCCCCCTGAAAGTAAAATAACTTTCATTCATGCAAACCGAAGCGAGTTTCAAAAAGTGTTTAGCCCTCCTCCTCTCCTCCGGTGAGCTTTTCCTCTCTAATAGCCAATCCTCAAAGAACGTGAGTGCGCCGGCGAGTGCTGTCAAAGTCGCTTGTCTGGACTGTCCACACACTCGGGCTCGCTAGATCTCGCCTGGGCTCGGCCAATATCTATTTGGCACAATAGATATTGGCCGAGCCCAGGCGCTAATCTTCCCTAAGGCCCTACACTCGTCTACAATCCAATTTGCGATTCTCCTTTTTGGAGCGTTTGTAGTTTGTGTTTGTTTGTTACTTTAAAAGTAAGCTCTATAAATAGCATACCTAAGTTAGATTAAGATTAGACCGATAGACACTGAAGAAGAGGGCAGATTACCCTCGAAATATCGATATTTGTCACAAAATTCAATATACATATCTAGCTTCGAAAAGATGATTGATGACCCTGAATCTGCTTTCTGTGAAGCCGTCGACGATTTGGTTCATCAAATTTTCGCTCTGGAGTCTAAAACTATAAGAAATAGTTACCAGATTTTTCAACAATATAATACAGTTGATACGTTACTTTCAGTGAATAATAAAGATCACATCATTCAGCAAGAAAAGTTTTTTTAGAGGCATTTAAATTAGATTTATAAAAGAATTATTCCTTGGATCTATTTCTGTACTCGTTATGTTAGTATATTGAGGAGTTTAGGCTATACGTCATTCTTTGAGTTCATATTGTTCAAGGTTTTTCTAATCTGAATTAAGGATATAGAGAAGTTTAAATATAAAATGCAATCAGGCACGTTCTTGTTTCATAAGTCTAATGAATTGTATTAGAATCATCTAAGAAATTGTACTGCTGTCTCTTAAAAAGATACTATAAAAGATATATCATACTAATATTTTCATTATACACAAATCATTATTGTAAGATGAACTAATTTAATCTAATAACCATCGACCTCATATAATTTGTAAGAGCTGATTTTTTCGAAACGATCCTTAGAGATAATCATATAACGATAAACGATGGCTGGATACGAATCGTGATAAGCCAACTCAATTTTTGAAGAACTGGATTTAGAATACATACTAAAAACAAGAAAAATTTGTATAAATTCAGTTTAAAAATTCCATTTATTGCACAACACAGAAAAATTAAAATTTTTGCAATTGCAGTATATCTGCTGCAATTTGATGCAGTTTACTGCAACAATGCATTTGAGTTGCATCTATTGCATTTTACACAATTTGCTACTTGTTTAATCTAGCTAGCATATTTAGTAGCTATGTTTAGTTCTATATGCAACTGCTAGCACTTTTGAGCTAAGAGTGAACAGGCATTTTCCCAAATTCTTAATCCTGGATATATTACAATCTATTTTCTTTAATATGAAAAGCCTGAAATTAACAAAAGTATGCATTTTTCACCAAACAACTTAACTCGAATTTGATATTCTTAAAATAAATTATATAATTTTTGTGGAACATGCTTTGGTCTATTTTTCACTCAATAGTTGTATTTTAAATGCATTTAAGAAGACTTATATGTATATTATACCTGTAGAAAAATCGATCTATTGTAGTTTAGATGCGATATTTGCCGTATATTTCTTCAAATATCAATAAAAATATAAAAGATATTGAGACAGAGCAGTGAGCAACATTACAATATCAATATGTATGATCTAATTACAGTTCCATTTCTAGCTTCATACAAATGTTCGTGCTAATTACCGTAAAAAGCGAACTTAACTCGAATCCAAAGTACTTCACATGATATACACATTTTCCATTGCTGATTGTACACATTAAACATATAATCCACAGTTAAATGAAAGACGTTGTCAAAAATATATTGGCTGCATATGAAGAGAGTTTTTGGATAGATATTGATTTCGCAAGTCGGCCTTTATTTTTTATTAAAGATTACTATAGAAGTAATATATCATTCATTCCAGGCATTTTTTCGATGTTAAATGTGAGTTCTTGTCGGTGAAATTGAAAATGCCGTTGTTTGATTTTCGTATCTTTTACGATTTTCGAAGTATCTTTTACGATTTTTGAAGCATCTGTTCAATTGTTTTGTGCTGCGCTTGTTTTTGGGGGTGTCTTTTTTTAAAACCCCGTGGGTTTTAGTTCTAAAAGATTATAGTCTCCGATTAGCTCAGCTTCTCAAAATGTGTCTAAAAATGGTTGAGTAAACGACGCGAACTACGAAAACGATTTGGTACAAAGTACAAAGTTCTTTTACGATTTTTCTTCGATGTCGCCATTTTCCCCCATTTTCAGACACATTTTGAGAAGCTACAGAGACTATAATCTTTTAGAACTAAAACACACAGGGGTTTTTCAGATTTTTTCGTAGCCAAAAACCAAGGGAAACGAGCATAAAAACTAAAACGGCAGCACTGAGCTCGTCGTGTCCAGTGCTGTCGTTTTAGTGTTTCTTTGTGCAGTACTCCGAAGTTGCAGCAGATTGCTCTAAATTGCAGTAGATTGATTTTTCTATAGGTATATACATATGTATACACATATAAGTTTTCTTACATGCATTTAAAATACAACTAATGCTATTTGAAATAGCAATAACAAACTATATTCAACAAAAGATGTATAATTTTTTTTTTAAGATATCAGATTCGAGTTTAGTCGTTTGGTGAAAAATACATACTATTGTTAATATCAGTTTTTCCATATTAAAAAAAATAGATTACAATATACAGTTATATCTCCAGGACTACGAATTGGGGAAATTCCTATTCATTCTTTGTTCAAAATGGCTAGCGGTTGCATATATAACTAAACAGAGCGAAACCAACTTACTAAATATGCTAGCTAGATTAAACAAGTGCAAATTTCGTAAAATGCAATAGATGAAACGTAAATGCAATGTTGCAGTAAACTAAATTGCAGCAGATAAGCTGCAATTGCAGTAAAACGACAGCACTGGTCGTGTCCCACATCAGAAATACATGTCCCATAAACATATCCAATCCACACACCATATTCCCCCATACAACTAGTTACAGTAAGCACCATCATGTCGTCGCATGCACAAATTTCCTCCGAAGACTTTTGGAACTAGCCCTATTCCTGGTCATATCGGAGACAACCACCAACGTTTATCATTCATCGCGAAAACAGCTGACACACTTCAATGCATGTGCCGGTCCGACAGTTCGTAATTCGGTTGGCGATAGTACTACCGCAGAATGTTTTCTGCAATTTTCTTCGCTTTTCTTCTAACTCTTGCCGTTTCCATTGATCCCGAAGAACAAGAAGGTGTCAAGTATGCAAATAAGTGCGAAGTATGCAAAATTCTAGCTACAGAACTACAGGAAAAACTCTCGGAAACAGGGAGATCGCATGATGTCATTGAACTCGGGTAAGTGCGTACCATACAAACTGGAAAGCAATTGAGTGGATTTAATGAAAAAAACCACGTCATTTCAGATATTCTCTTGACGATGTTAAGCCAAAGAAGCGAACAGAATATCGTCGCAGTGAACTACGTCTGCTCGAATCTATGGATGGTGTATGTGAACGAATCCTGAGCTATAATTTACACAAGGAACGATCAGATAGTACACGATTTGCTAAGGGCATGTCTCAAACTTTTTCAGCGTTGCATGGTCTTGTGAACAAGGGTGTTAAAGTCGAGCTCGGGATTCCATATGAGTTGTGGGACAAGCCTCCGGTCGAGGTGACTCAGATGAAGACACAATGCGAAAGTTTAGTGGAGCAATACGAGGATGCGATTGAGAATTGGTATTTTAAGCATCAGGACACTAAACCGTTGATTAAACATTTGTGTGAAGAACGAGTGTTGAAGAATCAAAATCACAAATGTTTATACGAAATAGCAGATTATAGTAAAAAGAAAGAAGGAAGTGAACATGATGAGAAAAAATCTGCAAAAGACAAGAAATCGAAGAAAACCAAAATCGAAAAGAAGGCATCGAAGCGAAAAGGTGAAACTGATGGAGAAATTATTGAGAATAAGGATGAACTGTAACGTTTTAAGTTTAATTATTTAGATAGTATGAAATATGGTCAAAATGGCCAAGTTATTGTCACGTATGTCTTGCGTAGTTGTAGTATTTTCAATTTTTATACTCATATCTAGGAAAAATACACTTAATTACCACTACTTCTTAAGTTGCACGAATAAAAGTACGTCGAAAAGTATATCATTCGTTTTTTAATATTTTTGGAAAATAATTAACCGTCGAGTGGGAGCAGGGATCGTGGGGCCTAGGTGAAAAATTCACTTCTATCAAGCAGAAGTATCTGCTACTAATGCCACGTAGATAATAAAGATAAGGAACACTAAAAGGGTCAGCATCAAGATCCTTTCAGACTCCAGTTCAGCTATACTCTTAGGGACAAGAGAGGCCCTAAATCAAATAAGGGCAGCATCGAGCTTATATGGATCCCTGGTCGTGAGTGGCACCCGATGGTAACGATGAAACTGAAATCAAGGATTGGAACAGTAGCTCATGCAATTCATGTCAAATTTCATTAGTGAACGCTTTCAATTTCAAACTAATTAGAAATTTCATAAATTTGACAATATTTATAGATTTGCAAACATCTACAGTCAAAATTTTTACAGTCTATACTATCCAGTATCTTTCTTACAACAGAGGTCCTAATCAATCTCGCCTTTCCCGATATATAGTGAAATTTCTGAAGTGAAACATTTGGCAATATTCTTGTATATGGTTCTAATAGCGGTTGAAAAAGGTAAGTGAACACTCAAATTGGCAAACAATCACAGTTGCAGCCCACACTTTAATAGCTGGAATCAATTTGTTCCAAGATAAATAGTGTTAAAGCAATTATATCTTTTGTAGCCCAAGTCTCCGCATTGACCTTAAAATTTATCACGAAGCATTACAACTGCCTAATTATCTTCACAAACACGTTCGTTCGAAATCAATTCAATGAAGCAGTACTAGTGATCTGAGACATTTTGCGGAGGTAGAACAACATATTTATATACTTGTGAATCGTTAGTAGCTATATTTGTAAATCTCTCTCTCATGACGATACGGACATATTCAAATATTGAGACATTAATGATGCCGCCACGCAAGAAAACGTGCTAAATTCAGTGAACAAGTTTCCTTTAATGGAAAGCCGTCGAAATTTTTTAATGTCATATTTTGCAGTTGCGGTTTAGTTGATGGTTTCTTATATCTAGTGGCACATTTTTGAATTCGTAAGATTTAACTGCGTATTATATCCCCATAAGAGCACCTGTCGTTTCAAACACAAGTACATGAAGCTAATGGGCAAGCAAATTTAGGAAAGATTTGAGAATTTCTTATTTGAAAAAGGCGTTTAAATAAAACGTAATGTCTTTGAAACAAGTTAGTTTTAATATTCAGAAAATTTATCATGATTGTCAGCTAGTAAATTCGATCTTCAATGATCTTGTGTGCATGGAACAATGCAATTTCACAAGATTCAAAAAGCATTTATATTAATGATTCATCATACTGAACAAAAACTCAATTAATTTCCCACTAAATTAAATCAAATTCATAGTCCCAATCGACAAATGATCAATACAGTAAATCCACTGAAGGAAAAATTCCACAATATCATGACCCTCAACCGTTTTTCGAAAATTTATCTTTGAACAGATAGTTTTGCACTACTTCTCGCGAAAATGACTCGGCAATAAAGAAAAACTCACGATCGAATCTACAATGCAATTTAAATGCATCTATGGATTTCACAAGAGCTCTCATACGAATATGGTATTGTTCCTTTGTCTGGTTGCAACCAGCAGCGTGATGTTTCAGACTGTTGCACCTTCCCAATTTGGAAATGATCGTATTAAACTGGATATCACGATTTGTCTTTTGCACTTGAGACTGATGAGGCAGAAATTCATTTTTACAGTGTATTGTCTAGGCATTATGCCTGGCTTAGTGAGAAAATGAATGTTTTTTTTTTAAGTAATAGAGTTCAAGAACCATCCCAGCAATTTAAAGATTTGGATAACAAATGGATTATAGTTTGCTAAGGAATCACTTATTAAATTAGTTTATTTTATTAAAATCAAAGTAGGACCGCACTAATTTTTATCGATTTAATTTATTTAACAAAAAAAATAATAGAACAAAATCAAAATAGAACACTAAAATAAAATAGAAATTGTTTAATTACTGTTTTTGGGAGAGATATATTTAGCTCAGATCGATGAACCGAGTAGACTTGGCACTTTACCACCAGACGTCCCATGCCCTTTCATAAGAGGTGCACCGATATCATCGGTCAAACTAGCCATCAAGCAAATATACCTCGAGGACACTAAGAAGACCTCTACTAAAGAATCATCCTGTGCGTTTGCAAGACAGTCCTAGGCCTCCATGGATACAAGTTGCATTAGGTCGTTGTTTAGTTTGATCGTAGTGATCTCCGCTCTGTTGTCGGAACGATTTCTGTCGGAGCTGTGGCTCAGAGGATGAGAAGCAGTTCATCCTCCATCTCATGTGCTTGCGAGGAAGAGAATGATCTCCCTTGGTGCGCACTTCCTCTCGGTTGTCGAATTTAAGGACATTATACCGTTCATCAAAGAAATCAAATGGTTCCCATCGTTTGTGGCTACAGGAGAGTGTATCCATGGTATCACAGTACGCATTTAATGATTCCTACATATGAAATATACAGGGTGGGTCATCAAAATCCGGACAAATCAATGAACATCCTTCAAACAGTGCTATTTATTGAAAACTGAAGTTTAAGTACAAAAACGTCTTACATGGCATTTTGTGCATCTATTGACATTGTAATTATTCAATGTAGCCCCAATCAGCTTCAATAACGGCCTCCATTTGCGGTCTGAAGCGCTCCCACGCCCTCTGCAATTCTGCGCTGTCAATATTGGCAAACGCTGCCTCAATGGCGGTCATTAATGATGTCAAATTTGGATGTCGAGACTGTTGGTAGCCCTTTCAATCACGCTTTATACGTAATAGGCCAAGTGATTTAAATCTGGACTATTCGGAGATTAGAAATGATCAAATTGAACCTTAGAAAATATGATCAAATTGCAGCGAGCCACTCGCTTCGTTCTTACAGCCTCAGAAAGCATTTGTCTAACCTTGATCGTGTAAGAATAATATCGAAGGTGCTCTTCAACGATTCTCCGCATGGTAGGCTCGCTCACATTCACAATAGACGCCAGTTTTCGTATCGATAGGCCCAGATCTTCCAGAATCAGTTCTACAGTCCTTTTGGTGACTTAAGGGGTGCTCACACCGGGACTCGATTAGCAATTTACTCTGCCATTTCCGATGACAACGACTGTCAAATTTATGGTATGCCATCTGTGCGTGGGCAATTTTATGACATACAATATCATTTCGAAAATACCTCTGCGCGAGAAGGACGTGCGCTGTATCTGAGCGTCAAATGCGAATGAAGTGCAGAGCGAAGAAATTCCCCAATTTCCCAGCATTTCATACTCTGTAGACTATTTTCATTGCTCAACGAAATCTGAAAATCCCTTTGAACTCAGAATCCGTACGCAAAATAAACCAGGCCCACGCTTCAGCGCCATTTTGAAATCAAGAACTGTCACAATATTGCCAGGCAGATGGCCGAGCAAATTGCATACCATATTGCCTACCATTTATGGCAGACCATAAAATATTGCATACCATAGGCTGCCTCCACTGGCAATTTCAAATGTTATGCCATGGGAAATTGCTGGTGGAGGCGGCCTGTCACGTTGTGTTCTTTTGAGTGCTGCTTTCTTGCCGGTGTACTTGAAGCTTCACTCAACTGTTCTTGAGCTTTGTACTTAGTAACAACCTCATATACAATTGATTTCGGATATCGGAAAAATTGAATAATCTCCCGTGCTGACCGCCCAGCGCGAAGACTTTCGATTATCGCGGCTCTTCGATTATACTCTGCACTTGGCTTCAACATTGCGACTTTTTCGAGGTTATGAATGTTCAACACATGTGTTAAACTATAGGTATGTTCCCGTACTTCAGCAAACTGCAGCAGTAACAGAATTTGGCAGCTGGCTTCTTTTTGCTGCAAAATTTGGCTTGCAGCAAAAGTACGAAAACGACTTGCTGCGAATCTATTTTAATATATTATAATAGATTCAAGTACGGGAACAGACCTCATTTGTACGCGAATCGCGAACTCTCGAAACCTTATAGAATGGGGGAAAATTTAAATTAAATTTTGTCCGGATTTTGACGCCGCACCCCGTAGTCTCTTCCACTTGTGATCTTTTTACTTTTTGTGCGAAAATACTTTTCGGAATCGAAACATAGAATTTACAATTGTTTTTAAATTATATGTATTTCAATTTCATGCTTGACTATTTACACCACACTGCATTATCAGTTTAACTTCCCACTCCTGATTCTATTTACTTAAAACGTACAATAATTCAATTGTATATGACTTTTTTAATGCTGATTACGAAAGTATTCACCATTTACTTGACACTATAGATTGGACGAATACCTTTCAACGTTAGATCTTGAGGAAGCCATTTCCACTTTTCACGATAAATTATTCGATGCCGTTGAAAGATATGTACCTAAGATTAAAAAAAAGAAAAAGTTGTCTGAACCATGGCTTGATAGAGAGCTTAGGCATTTGCCAAATCTTAGGAACAAACTTTATAAGCGAATGAAGGAAAATATTGATTTAATCCTACTATTCAGGAAGTTTATAATGAAGTACCTAAGGAATTATTGACAAAGTCTCGCGATGCTTATGCCAATTATGTTAAGAAAACCAGTGAAAGTATAATCCACGACCCAAAAAAATTCTTTGATTTTGTAAATATGAAGCGGAAAGTCACCGGATATCCATTGTCAACCTCCTATAATAATATCACCTCTGCTTCTCCTAAAGATATTTTCGATTTATTCGCAGATAATTTCCAGAGAATTTGCAATGTATCAGACCCATCTAACTCAAATGTTTCTCCTTCTAATTCAGCTCCAACCACTTTTGTCAGCCAAATTAAAATATCACGCGAAGAAATACGTAAAGCTATCTTAGAGCTCGATTGCAACAAAGGCCCTGGTCCTGATCTTCTTCCACCGACCTTCCTGCGTAAGGGTGTAGAGCAGCTAATAACATCCCTGCATATATTCTTTGATAGGTCACTTTCATCCGGTGTTTTCCCATCCAGTTGGAAACTTTCATATGTGACACCAATTTTCAAAAATGGCGATAGATGCTGTGTCGAAAATTACAAGGACATTGCCATTTCATCTTCCATTCCAAAACTTTTTGAAAAGTTTTTATACAATAAACTTTCTCCACTAGTTGACTCGCGTCTGAATTAGCAACAGCATGGCTTTAGAAAAGGTCCCTCAACTATCACAAACTTGACAATCCTAGTTTCGGACGTTTTGAGTAAAATGGAGAAAGGCTATCAAATTGACACAGCCTACACTGACTTTAGCAAAGCTTTTGACAGAGTTGACCATTCTATATTGATCCTAAAGATGCACAAATTCGGACTTGATGGATCTTTACTAAGCTGGCTCAGTTCTTATCTCCAAAATCGAATCCAACTCGTTAAATTTCAAGGAGTTTTATCAAAAAATATATTTGCTACCTCTGGTGTTCTACAAGATAGCGATTTAGGCCCACTTCTCTTATTCATCTCCGATCTATCTGACGTCCTGCCAAACATACTTCCACTACTTTATGCAAACGACCTCAAACTGTACCACACCATTGAATCTAAATCTGATGCACTTTTCCCTTAATCCAAGTTTGATCCTCTTGTTCAGCGGTGCAATATAAACAAGCTCTCGCTGAATATTGATAATTGCCAAATTATAAGTTTTAGCCGTCAATGCACGGTTACGCAGAACACTTACTTTCTCGGCAACAACTTATTAACTCGCGTTGATAGCATTGTCGATCTCGGTGTTGTCATGGATGCAGGGGCGGATTTGACCATTTCGCCGCCCTAGGCCTCAGAAATATTTGCCGCCCTTTTCGTGAATTATATTACATGTAACAATGTTCGATTTTTTTTGGATTCCCTAGAATACTTCGCTGTTTTTCGTTGCGCCCGAGCTCACAAAAAAGGAATATCAGAGCAAAACCGGCACCGGTCCGTTCGCAAAAATTCCCTATTATTGCGCCCTTGCCACACAAATAATTATTAAAATATAAACCCGGTAAAGAACCTAAAAGTACCTAAAAAAAAAACAATCCAAAAATACTAATTTTTAACAGTCCAAAACCGTATACACCTTTGGATCGCACATAATCCCAACGTCTTCGCTCAAATTTTTAAAGTAAGTTTACTATGAACTCGACTAATGTGAATTGATGTTCGATATGTTATTAGTTAAAGATGAACCCGAAATATTTTGACCTATGTTTTAAATTTCATTTTATAGAAATATTTGTATAAAAATTAATTTCAGTAATCAAGAACAATTTAAAAAAGACATAACAAATAAAGAGATTCGCATGTAGTTGATATACCCTGTACCATAAAAATAAAAAAAAAATTATCTGAAAAATCAATGCACGCAAATATTTACCTCTGATAAGCTTTTCCTAAATTGAAGAGGTATTATTTGGGTTCTTTTTAGGATCATTTTAGGTCTTTTTAGGCTCTTTTCAGGTATTTTTAGATACTTTTTAGGTACTTATTGGGTATTTTTGAGTTTCTTTGATCCTTTACCGTGATCGCATTTCGATATTTATTATAATTCAAACTTTTTAATGCCCGAAAAAAATCATTAGAGGCGAATTTTCGCGTGCATTGATTTTTTAGAGAATTCGGTTGGCTTGAGGTGTTAGGCTCATTCGACACAGATATATGTACATATACGACAGAAAAAAACTGCCACCCAAAAAGAAAATCGAAAAGGGGCCGCCCCAAAAAAAAATCGAAAATTTGCCGCCCCCGAAATTTGCCGCCCTAGGCCCGGGCCTACCGGGCCTAGTGGTAAATCCGCCCCTGCATGGATGTGTAACTTCGTTTCACCTTGCACTACGACAAAATTTTTTCCCGCGCGAATAAGCAGCTCGGCTTTATTAAACGACGTGCCAAGGAGTTTAAAAACTTGTGGGCCACTAGATCATTATACAGTGCACTTGTACGCCCTCTTTTTGAATACGCCTGTATTATTTGGAACCCAGCCTTTGAAATCCACAATAACAGACTCGAGTCCATTCAAAAACAATTTTTAATTTTCGCCTTAAAAGATCTGTACAACCCTTACGACTTCGAAAAGTTACCTCCATATGAGTTTAGACTGGGTCATTTAAACTTAGCTTCACTTGCATCCAGAAGAATGATGATATCGGCCTGCTTCACATTTTACGTAATTAGAGGTGTTATTAGAGTTGAATCCCTTAATAGTAAATTTGTGATAAATATCCCCTTAAGGAACACCAGGTCCAATCGTTTATTGAAGGAATATCCACATTCCACCATATATGCAGCTAATAAGCCGGTGAATAGATGCTGCAGGGTCTTCAATGGCTTTATCAACCTTTATTCCCCAACGATTTCCAAACTATCCTTGAAATCTTCCCTTATCCAAGCCATTTGTACACCATAATTGTTAAGCTCTTTTTTAATTATCATTTTTAATTCTTATTCTTTTATTTAATTGTTATTTTACTTATTGTCTATTTCAAACTTTTTTACTTACTCAATTAGTTATTTATTTAAGTGCTATTTATTTGTACCTTACACTTTTTTTATTATATAAGTCTAAATTTCATTTGTAAAAGCAATCCCACGACAACCTTCGTACGGGTCTAGGGGTTGAAGCTGGTAGAGAGCTTCATTACAATTTTTAATCATTATGGATGCGAGTGTGGAGTGATTAGCTCCACAACTCACTTTACCCCTGATTTAAATCAGGTACCTAATCAGAGCGAGGTGAACTCAAAGCTTGGTGCGCGGACCCTCGTCCGAACCTGGATTCGAACCAGGGACCACACACGCAAGAAGCCAGTGCTCTACCCACTAGGCTACTCAAGCTTTGTAGTTAGTAGTTTCATTTGTAGTTTGTTTTAAAAAAAATAGTTTGATATTTTATATTTATATGTATATATATATATATATATATATATATATATATATATATATATATATATATATATATATATATATATGTATTGAATTTATGCCTTGTTTGGCTAATAAATAAATAAATAAGATAGAATAAAATGTCTTGCATTACCAATGACTGACTACACACTAATAACTTTTCGACTCATTGTAAATTCGAGTGGAAAATATTAACACAGAAGCAATAGAATGGAGTTTAAGATGACCTTCAAATGTTACATACTCATACGTACGTACGTAATTTAATCACGGGCCAGTAACAAGATTTGACGAGTTGTCTGTGTTCTTTTGTGTTTATTGGTTTTGATGGTGGAGAGTTTTTTTTAAATGAATGTGTCGATTTGTTCGGAATATAATAGAAAAGCTTATGATAGTGGTAAACCAGATGTTTGCAAATAGTATTTAAGAGGGTAGACCATAAAAAATATTTATAAACATTTAAATTATAATCGATTGAATTCAGTCATATCTTAGAAACCCTTGAATTTAAAAAAACCTTGAATTTTAGAACTGAAATTCAAGGGCTTGGCCAACTTAATATTTAATGGTCATATATGCAATAAATTCATATTTAGTTCTGTAACAAAATTCCTCCCGCAACTATTCAAATTATGCTCTATTCTACTTTCGAACGGTGACTATGATTTTGAGTTTTCAATCATTTTCAACTTTTTTTTTTGTTCAAAATTAAATTAACAATAGATTTTTGACTTCCCCTTAAACTTTTCGTTTTTATTTGTAATTTTTCCCACTTGGCTACCAAAACAACTGCTGGCAAAGTGTGCTATGATTAAAGCACGTTCGCTTTGTCGATATGAGCGATACATTGTACATCATATTGATTACACACATACGATTTATACAAAGATAGTACATAGCAGGAAATATAATAATCGCAACGACAGGTTTTCTGTTTTGTAATGTTAGCTTTTAACGATGAAAAACATATGTATGATGCGACGATACTGCATGCAAGATATTAATTAGCTTGGCCGCTTCGTGGATTGTTTTCGGAATGCTTATAAAGTTTTGTTTGTAAATTTACAAGTGCATATGGCAGCGCGGCTTTAATGCATGGATTATCACTTGATGAGTTATGTGATACATATAGAAATGCACTTGTAAACTATTGAAGATATGAGATCATATTGATCTTAAGCGAGACGAATTAGATTTGGTTGCAGTAGTTAGTTCAATAAGTGAGAAGCTGTGGTAAAATGTGCTGGGGTTTTATACAATGGAATTCAATTGAATATTTTTATGCCATGCTTATTGGCGATCACTCCTTGAGCTCAGATGTAATCTCGATGGCAAACATCAATATTAAACCCTTTGATATTCCTACAAACTTAATCTTGAGATATTTATCATAAAATGAATCCTCTAAATTCAAAAAGAACAAATCAAAAGGCTCTAAATAAATAAGTACCAGCAAATCTTTCAAATAAATACAGCGACGGGCACATCATTCAAAAATAGATTTCAGCTTTCATCATCCCGACCACATTAAATGGAAAACTTCCAAACGACCTTCACGGAAAAATTCAACAGACAAGGTTAGAATCCCTTTAAATTTAATCTAAGCCTGTTCTAGATGTATGTATAAAGTTTATATAGCACACTGCGATAATTTCATTTAGGTCAGCATGGTCTTCTTTCACTTGAAATCTAAAAATATCTAGAATCTGACGGTTCTGTTGGAACATATTCAAAACAGAATAATGTATTTGTGAAAATTAGATGACTTTACAGTGCCAACAAGTGTTGAATATGATGAGAATTTTGGTTACTAGATCAAGACTGTATAATATCTAGGTATGTAATGTGTGCGATTAACTTGCATTGTTTTTTTTAGTTTTGATGAATGATGTTGAAATTTGATAGGAATATATTAAGAAATAATAAATTGGTAATCTTAAGAACATATTACGAGGCAAGAGTTTATATTATTTACTTAATTTTTCTAACGGAGCTGAACAAGAAACATTTATACATAAGTATATCGATATGTAAAAAAACATCGCGAAAATGTAGTGATTCTAAGCCGATACATTTTGCACTGGAACCAACAAACATTTAAAGTAAATAAAATTATCAAATCAATGTATTATTAATTCGCTCTTTACCAAAGCAAGATATATAAACGTGTTTATATATATATCCGCAAATGTACGGGAATTTTTTTTTTCTAATGAAATTAAAGAATTCAAACCAAACAAAACGAAATAAATCATAACTTTCTGTGCATACCTGTGAATAGCAAAGTGCTGTCGAAACTACCATAATCATTTGCCTCCTGATATCTATCTAGTCTAGACTGCCTTCTCAACTTATAGTCATGTACATTATTTATTTGCTATCGAAAAAAAGAAGTAAATATTAGTGGTTTATGGTTGACTAGTAAATAATTAAAAAAGTTGCTATAAGATAATTTAAGATGATTGCATTTTAAGCTGAACATACAGTGGCTCACAAAAGTCAACATACAGCATGTAAAAACACGAATATGGTACAGTGGAAAAAGAGAGAATGCAATGAAAACGTAAAAGTAACTTTATTGGCATTAAAAATAAGTTTCATAGCATAACAATAAAGAAAATCCGAACACATAAAGAAATAAGCCATGAAAACTAAGAAAATTCATCCATCGAAAGTCAGCATACACTACGAGCCATATTTTGAAAAGAACGAGAATGACCAAAAAAGTTGAGCTCAATACTTTGTAGGCCCTCCACCAACCTTAATAACAGCTTCTAAACGCCTTCGCATCGAACGAACGAGATTTCTGTTAATTTCGGGTGGAATATTCATCCAGGTACACAGAAAAGCAGATTTCAGGGTCTCTTTGCTAGTAATAGTTGCTCTTACGTCTGGCTCACGAATTCTGTGATCCAATTCCTCTCATAAATGCTCTATAGGGTTTAAATCGGGAGACTGAGGCAGACTCTGAAGCTGATGAGAAACGTTATACAGCAACCATTCTTTGACATTTCTAGCTGTATGTTTTGGATATTGTCCTGCTGAAAGATCCAACCTGGCTGTAGGCCTAATTTCTGCACAGAAGTTATCAAATCGCCTCGCAATATGTTTAAATACATGTATTGATCCATAGTAATATCAATAAAATGTAATTGCCTCACACCAGCGGCCGACATACAGCCCCATACGAGGACTGGCCCTCCATCGTGTTTCACTGTAGGATGCAAATTCTTCTTTGCCAATGCTTAGTTCCGCTTCCTCCACACGTATCTGCACCCGTCAGGGCCATAAATATTATACTTCCTCTCATCACTAAATAGAACTTGATTTCAAAAATGTTCGTCCTTATTAAGATGCAGGCGAGCGAAGTCAAGCCTCTTCTTTTCATTAACTGGAGAAATGAAAGGTTTTCTGCGCGGAACTCTACCGTTATAACCCTGATTACGCAAAACTCTACATATTGTTTCTGGACTCACTTGCTTCCCTGTTGCCTTTGCAAGTGCAGTGGCCATTGCCGGAGCACTTTTTTGTGGCTCCTTACTTATTTTCCGTAACATTTCTCTCTCATCTCTCTTACTTAAGGATTTCGGTCTACCTGTTCGTTGTTTATTTTGTATTCTCTCTTCCGTTTCCGGCTTTCCGTATGATCGTTTTCACCGTTGCCCGACTTCTTGCAACTATTTTATCAATTTCGCCATACGACTTCCCTTCCACTCGTTCACTAAGGACGATTTTTCGCACTTCCAAACTCGTTTCCTTCCGTGTACTCATTTTTAAGCATTAAAGGCACCCAAATCACTTTAGTTTGATTGACTTGCAATGTACTAATGTTTATCTTTGTATATTAACACGGTAGCAATCTTTATCGCAGTATGACTCATCGCTTAGACTGATTCTTTTGAATTTTCTGTGGTGTATGCTGACTTTTGTTTCCTCACTTTCAGCGGAATTTCTTGTTATTTACTATGTATATGTGTATATATATGTATATTCTCATTAATTCTGTGTAAAATAGATTACAATGTCTCTGATATTCCTTTTAAGTTCGTTTTTCACCCGTCTTTTTTTTTTCTACCTATATATTGCCAATTCCGCGTTTTTAAGCGGTGTATGCTGACTTTTGTGAGCAACTGTATGTATGTGCTGTTTTTTCTAAATTATTTAGCTTGACACATTTTTATATACCTCCTGGCCACTTACATATATTCTGTTGCAATATGTTCTTTTTTACGTTTAGATCGTTGAAAACAACAAACATTGAAAGCAAATTAAACCAAGATAGCAAAGTAGTATCATATCGCTCAGTGTCAAAACAAGTTAAATAAATATTTTAAAATACATGAAAGTCAAATAAATATGTTCGAAAGAATTCATTAAATCAGAAACCATAGATATGTTCCCGCACTACAATTAATTCCGATTAATTGCAATTAATTGCAATGAAGCTGTTCCCGAACGCCGTTTTACTGAAAACTGAAAATTTCCCTTTTTTCAGCAAATACTATGAAATTTCAGTAGGGTCTGAGCAATGCCTCCTAGAAGTACGGGCCGTAATGCAGAATAATGACGTCCCTTTAGACTGTCAAAGTGTCGCGAAAAACACACGCAGTCTTATGGGACGTCCGCGGGAAAATGTTAATTGTACAGGTTGTGTTAAAGTGAGTGAAATGAAAATAAAGTGAGCTGGGCGGAATAGTGCTAGTGAACAGCTAAAATAAAAATTAATGCGGTGCGTGCGGTTTAGTTGGGAAAATTCGCTACGAAATGTTTATCAGCTGGTGTTAGGTTATGTGACGTTTCGTGTCGATTTACTGTCGATACAATTAATTGATACAAAATGTAACTTATGGCTAAATATTATTATTATTATAACGCGTCCACACACAAAAAACTAACGTTTTATTCATATTATAGCTAAAAATCCACACGTAAAATATCAGTGTATATCGGCACTGCTAGATGGAAGTGTCAAAATGCTTGCCCAAATTGACGTCATAGCTAAAACGATTACGTAGCCTACTTCTAGGAGGCATTGGTCTGAGCAATGCCTTCTAGATGTACGGGCCGTAATGCAGAATGATGACGTCAGAGCATCGGGACAAATGTCGCGAAAAACACACGTAGTCTTATGGGACGTCCGCGGGAAAATGTTAATTGTACGGGTTGTGTTAAAGTGAGGTAAATCAAAACTAAAGTGATATATGCGGAACAGTGCTAGTGAACAGCTAAAACACAAATTAATGCGGTGCGTGCGGTATAATGTGGAAAATTCGCTACGAAATGTTTATCGGTTGGTGATAGGTTATGTGATGGTTCGTGTCGATTTACTGTCGCGATACAATTAATTGGTACAAAGTGTACGTTATGACTAAATACTATTATTATAACGCGTCCACGCACAAAAAACTAACGTTTTATTCATATTTTAACCAAAAAACCGCAAGTGAAATCTCCGTGTACATCGGCACTGCCTCGTGGAAATGTCAAATTTCCTAAACTCATGACGTCACGGCGAGAACGATTACGTAGCCTGACGGCCCGTACTTCTAGAAGGCATTGGTCTGAGCAATGCCTTCTAGTAGTACGGGCCGTCATGCTACGTAATCCATGTCGCTATGACGTATTGGTGTCAGGTCATTTTGACATATCCATCAGGCAGAGCCGATATACACGGAGATTTCATTTGCGAATTTTTAGCTAAAATATAAATAAAACGTTAGTTTTTTGCGCGTGGATGCGTTGTAATAATAATATTTAGTCATAACTTGCATTTTGACTAAGGTTTTCCCTCATACTGTGGTGTTGCACAACATGTAAACAACACTTCACATACACAGTGCGCACACAAAACCTCCACGAATTTGCTCGATTTTGGCGATGATCAGGAAATAGCCGCATTAATGTCAACTGGCCTATTCAAATAAAAAAACCAATTAAACATAAGCGGCAAATTCTCAATCAATTCTATCGATAGTAAATCAACACAAAACATCACATAACCTAACAGAAACTGATACACATTCCATAGCGCACACAATATCGCACGTACCGCATTAATTTTTGTTTTTACTGTACTAGAACTGTTCCGCAGATCTGACTTTATTTTCATTTCACTTACTTTAACACAATCCGTACAATTTACGTTTTCCCGCGGACGTCCCATAAGACTACGTGTGTTTTTCACAGCACTTTGCCATCTTTCTCTGACGTCATTATGCTGCATGACGAGGCGACTCGTACTTCTAGAAGGAATTCGTCTGAGCTGCCGAAAAATACTGAAAAATGTCAAACGGTGTGGCGCGAGTAAATATTTTCAAATGTGCGCGGCAAGCAACATATTTTTTGCGTAATGTTGTTATGAAGGTCGAATATTTTTGTGGCGATAATTTATCACCGCTTGGGATGACTTTATAATCACTATTGCTCTCCCAAAAACCGAAAACTGACACTTTTGGTTGTCAATTTTCAGTAGAGAATGCAATCCTGGAATCCCGGCCAATTTCTGGTCCCGAAAATCCCGGGATATATTGTTTCTAATCCCGCAATTTTTGGGTCCAGAAATTGGCCGGGAGTGAAGCATAATCGGCCATCAATTTACGACAAGACTCGAAAAGTGCAAATAGAATCCAAATTTACGAGAAAGCATTTAGCATGCAGGTTCACATCAAAATGCGTAAAGGATAGAGCAAAACAAACCGATACAAGAGTTAACAAGAGAATACAAAGGGGTCATTTTGTGTATTCGTTACTTCGAATAATTTGAGGCAATTATACTAGCGAATGCGTACACAGATTTACAAAAATCCTCAACAACAATCAAAAATAAGGTTGTGGGCTATGCAAGCAGGACAAAGAAAATAATAAAAAATGAGATAAGACAGGCAACAATCTCAGCTGAACGGTTCAGTTTGACGTTTGATGAGTGGACCTCGACTGCAAATAGGCGCTATATAAATATTGACATCCACTTAGTAAGTTCTTACTGGTTCTTGGTTCGAGTAAGGATGTCAACGACAACTGCAAACTGCCTAGAAATATTGAAAGAGCGTCTTACTGAGCGTCAACGGCATTGTTGCCATCGTAGCTTATGAGCCAAACGTGGTGCGAAAAGTATGCAGACTAGTTGATACAGAGCAGCATATTTGTTTGGCGCAGTTTGCGATGTTCTCTATAATAGGAGGTCCATTCCAGATTAAAGAGTTGATGAAACAGCTCATATTCTGGAGGACGACCACGAAGATTTGGACGGTCCTCAATCACCTTTCTACGTTGAACCCGGTCGCCTGCAAGACACGCTAGATCTGACAAAGGATTATTACATCAGCGCATGCATAAAGAAAGTTCGTAAAAAAATCTCCAACGAAACATGATAACGACCCTCAAAACTATGTAAAGTCCGAGCAAGGCAAAGAACTGTCTTTTTTACTGGATTGCAAGAAAATATATAATAGTCTCTTGACAATGCTCAAACGGTTTTCCATTTTGAAAAATAGTATACAGAAGGCATTAATAGACCTGCAATATCCAGATCGATTAGAAGCAACTGACTTTGATTCGATTCAGAAAATTATTGAAGTTTTACTCCCTGTAAAATTGACTGTGGAGGCTTTAAGTCGCAGAGATGCAAATTTATGCACTGCTAATACTTCGTCAAAATTTTTTTTTGGAGAAAAACGTTCCATTCTTGCCAATGCTATGAAAATTACAATATTAGACCGAATAACACAGCGTCAGTGTACCGAGCTATCTAGTATGCTAAGCTATCTCCAGAATCCACATTGTGCCAGTGAAAATTTACCAAGTGAAATAGAATCTCTATTTTTGAAGCCAAGCAAATCAAATATTTTAAAAAAATTACTTCAATCATTCAGATGCTGAGTCCTTTGCTTGGTAGCCAAAGAACACTCGTGGGCATAATTTGGAGCAGGCACACCAATATTTATTGACCGTCTCATCAACAAGTATCGAGTCAGAACTAGTTTTTTTCCGCAGCGTCTAACATCGGGAGTAAATTTACGATACTTTGGATGCTTTGCTATTGCTTCAATGTTAGATACTTCCAAGAAACCAATGAACTTTGGCAGAATTTTTTTTATAGGTTTCTTTATTATGTATGTCAATTTTAAGAGTTGTGATTTGTTGCTGTAATAATAGTTGTAATTTTAAATATTTGTCTTCATACTGTCAACGTCTTGGATAATTAAAATTTTTTTTTTTGTATCAACTATATAAATTAGTAATTATGCAGTAACATATTTTTTATACAGTTTTGAACTTACTTATAGTTTAGTAGTTTTGAAATGATGGCACATAATATAATCTGTTTATTAAAAAATTGCCTTATTTTGTTGTGTTTTTTTTTAATCTCGAATCCCGGGATCCCGGAATTTTCGGTTTTTAATCCCGTGATCCCGGGATAGAAAAATTGTTTCGGGATTGGAATCCCTAATTTTCAGGAAATACTATGAGAGCGTTCCCGTACTTTTCATGAATTTCACCCAGGAAAATCCAGTGACTGAAAGTACGAATAGACCTCATATCTCGAATATACTTTCAATCCAAGCAAAATGTAATAATTCATCAAATTGTTTGCACATACCTGTGAAAAACAAGATGCCTGCCGCTTGGCAGATTTATCGCGACTTCCACCAGAAAAATTGCACAAGTGCTTTCTCGATCAACTTTTCTTCGTCGTGGCCTAATGCGTAAAACATATCCTATTCGTATATGAATGCAAGAAAATCAATTGTTACAACGCATATTGATGTTAACATTATACATATGTATGTATGTATGTACATGCATATGTAGGTATTACAAATATTGTTTGCGGTAACTGTTTGTTGCCGATGATCATAGCTTCGCTCCTAGATTACGTCCTGCTGCTCCAAACGAAGAAAGAAAGAAGCGTTTGTGAATACGATCGTAGTGTCTAGTATAGTGATGGGCTCAAAAACGCCAAACAGTTTGAAAAAAACGTTTGACTGCAAAAAACGAACGAACAGTTTTTCCAAATAGCGACAAACAGTTTTTCTAAAACGAATTTTTTTTCTAGAACGAACAGCATTTCTAATACGAACCGTTTTTCTACAACGAATAGCTTTTCTAAAGCCAATCGTTTTTATAAAACGGACCATTCTTCTCAAACCAACAGTTTTTCTAAAACGAATAGTTTTTATAAAACCAATCGTTTTTCTAAAACGAATAGTTTTTCGTTTTTCTCAAACGATTCGTTTTTTAAAACGAACTGTTTTTTTTTTAAAACGAATCGTTTTTTGTTTTTTAAAAACGAACTTTTTTTCGTTTGTTAAACCGAACTGTTTGGCAGTGGAAAACTGTTTAGCTGCGGAAAACAGTATTTTTGTACTTGCGAGTATTCTCGTACTTGCAAGTATTTTATTCAAATATTCATGATATTTTTAGGGCAAAAGGAGCTGAAATCGGACAAAATCGGCCAATTTTGGGTTACAGTGGTTTGGGACATAACGGGCCAAAACCTATTACTGTGATATAAAAATTTCGGTTTTGTAGGGGAGTAAGGGGTTTTTATTGATATTTTAAGGTAAAAAATTTTTGATAGGGGAAATTGGGCAAACACGTCCATTTTTTCAAAAAAAAATTATTTTTATCTAGCATGAATTCGGGGACCTTTCTGAGTTGTTTCGGGCGAAATTTCTGCACAAGTCTGGGAAAAAGCGGCCTAGTTTCGAAGATACTAAAAGTAGCACTAAAAGTGCCAAGGAGGAACAGGTTGAGATCCTTTTTGATTCATCAGTTGGCGTCTCCAGGTGTGCTGAGGTCCTCCTCGTGACTGCAGGTCGCCACGAGAGTGTCTCCATACCTACCGGGGTTTTAAAATTTACGAGACCATGGGAGGTAAGGTGCCCCTGGACTCATGCCCAGCCTTACGGAAGAGGTTGGTCGCCTAGTGGGTGCATGTTTAATAACCGAAACTTTTTTTTTAATTATTTCTTAATAACATTTTCGACAAACTTCATGCTTCAGTGAGGCAAAGTGGAAATCCGACTGTTTTAGATTAGCCAGGAAAAGTTTGTAACAGAGATCGCTCGATGAAAAGTCATATAGATGACAACAGGATTAGTTCGTCATATCTTAGTAATTTTTTTTACTTTGGTCATTTGAACGAATACAGGAGGTGTTTTTTGCATATAATAAAATGAAAAACAAATTAAATTGATTGAATTTGATCGTTTTCCTTTAGATGGCCCCTAAGTTGGAGAAAGACTTGCCAAATAAATGACCGACCATTGGAAAGTTACGGACAAGCTGCACAGACTAATGACTCGGTATTCTTTGAAGGTCATCTTGCACCATCTCCATTCTAGCTTGGGAACGTTATGTCTGGAGGGTGGAGGAGGGCATATTAGTCCGTTTCATTGCATTACTGCAAATCGTATGCATTGTATGTATACATGTACATACTTCAAACAGGTATTTTTTCGTACTCGTACTAGTTATACCTAGTATGTGAAAATCCTAGTACGAACCAACTCTAACTATCGTACAGCATAAAATTTGTTTCTTTTCGTTAATTTAAACTGTTTTTTTTTCATTGTTTTTGTTTTTTTATTGTTTTTGAAAAAAAAAACAGTTTGTTTTCGTTTTTTGAAAACAACAGAAACGCCCATCACTAGTCTAGTATCACAGGGATTCGACTACGTATTTCCCCCGACACCCGACACACTGTGTCTTACTACACATTTTGAAAATAACGATCACAAAGCATGCAATTTATGATTTCCTTTCGAATTCATCCTGAAAAACTAGTATAAGTTACGATCGCTATCTTTGCTAGAGGTACATAAATACAATTCCAAATCAAGCAAATTTATGTGCATACATTTCCCATTTCTATCGTTCATCTGCTTCACGACAATGCACAAGAATTATTTCAAACGGCCGATGTCATACACACATGCAGTGCTGTCGGTTTACTTTTTCTTTGTGCAGTAAATAGCACTCCGAAGTTGCAGCAGATTGCTCTAAATTGCAATAGATTGATTTTTCCATAAGTATGTACATATGTATGTGTACACATGTAAGTCTTCTTTCATTCATTTAAAATACAACTATTGCTATTTGAAATAGCAATATCAAACCATGTTCAACAAAAAATATATGGTGAAAAATGCATACTATTGTTAATTTCAGTTTTTCCATATTAAAGAAAATAAATTGCAATATACAGTTATATCTCCAGGATTAAGAACTGGGGAAATTCATTCTTAGTTCAAAATAGCTGGCATTACATACATATAACTAAACAAACTAACTTACTAAATATGCTAGCTAGATTAAACTAGTAGCAAATTTTTTAAAATGCAATAGATGAAACTCAAATGCAATGTTGCAGTAAACTGCATCAAATTGCAGCAGATATACTGCAATTGCAGTAAAACAACAGCACTGCACACATGTCTTTCCCTCAAGCCAACAAGATCCGTGTTCTTTTCTTGCACATGCGAATTCCACGAATCCGCCATGTTCCGCGCGATAGCTTTCAAAGCCGCGTGTGTGGGACTCACAGAGCAAACAACCACGTTTATTCTTGTTAAGTGGTCATACAGGAATTCATTTGAATGCACTCGAACAAAGGCTTGGATCAATTTTCTTGGGTACTTACTGGTACTAAGAGACCCACAAAACAGAAAACATTATACCAAGCACGGAGTGCTGACCGGGGATACGAGTATAAACGAAAAGAAAAATAATAACTTACCCCACTTGGAGTAATCGTACGTTTGTTTTTCTTATTGAATCGTCCAAAACCTCTTCGATATCTAAATACAATAATTTTAGTATCTTGTAACTAATCCGAATAACTGCAAATTGTTGCAGAAATACTGATTGTCAGCTGTTTGTCAATGGCGGTAAAATTGAAGACAAATAACATAATGCAATGCGGGAGCGCAGGCAATCAACATGCATTCACGACGCGCGCGGTGTACCTTCAGTAGCGTCGAAGCGAGCGAAATTCACTTGTTTCTGCTCAAGCTTTCTGGATGCTCTTTTTTTTCCTCTCGTTCTCGAACCACTGATTACGGTACTCACACATGTATGCACGTATTTTTATGGTGCACATGCCAAATGGACCGAATGCCAGTCAGCTGATTGAAAGTTGTGCGTAGGTTGATGAACGATGAGCTTAAGTAGGGGAATAATGGATTAAATTCAAACTGAAATCATTGTTTACTATTAATCATTTTGAATATTGGGGGAAATTGTGGTAAAGATGATACTGAAGTGAATACTTCATTTTTGGGATTTTTTTTTTGTAGTTTGAAGGAGTCCGATAGAATACAGATGGGTGGCAGGTCGAGAGGCTTTGTTCTGTGAATATTGTTGGCAGTTGAGATTATTGATCTAATGTCGATGCGGTGTAAAAATTGTGCATCATACACCAAATTGCAATTGAAATTCGAGACGGTAATGGCAAGCAAGGAAATCAACGAAGAGTGGTTTCAGTTGTATATACAAGAAACAAGTCGATGATTTCTTTTTTAAATAATCAAAATCACTTATTATACTTACGAGTATATCATTCCGATTGAATTTTAAATTGGTTGCTTTTATTATTTATATATTGGCTGCATCAATGGAACTAATGACTAAGGTAAGTAATAAATCTGGAAATTAAAAATATGTATGTAAAATACTTCAAAAAAGGGCTCCAAATGTGGGACGAAACGCAGTTGAAGAAGATGAATTGGCAGTAACTACACATAGACGGAAGAAGGGAGGTTGAATAGAACAGAGTTTAATATTTAATTGCTTGATTTGGGTACATTATTATATTGGGGGAAAAGGAGAATAACGATACGACGAAG